>BSWB01000001.1:138286980-138886980 GCA_033239125.1 Fagopyrum homotropicum | reverse complement strand
CTCCATCCGGGGGAACAGAACTATAGAGGAATGTTATTGTGGATTCTTGCTAAAGGGGCAATATCTGCAGTGGACTTGATAATCTATTGCTGCTGGTACTAAGTATTTTCTTGTAAAACACACAGCATATCCAGATACCTTCTACTTACATGTTCTGTAATAAGGTCAAACTCCCCAGATTAGCTGGAATAACGCCATTCAACTTGTTGAAGCTAAGATCCCTACCAGTTCAAAGAAGGAAAAACATCATATATGCATCAACAATTAATTGATTAAGTATGCTGTTGAGAAATATGGAAAGGGAAACCAAAATAAATTAACAGAAAGGTTTAATAGAGAGGATGTAAGGAGCAACAGTATTTTCAGAGTTTTCATGTTTTCTGCTATGTAGTCTGGGATAGATCCAGATATGTTGCAGTGCCTCAACATCCTGCAACAAAACGAGTAATTTTCTTTTTTTAAATTAGAATCTGTACATTCACTACATTGCATTTGTATCATATGAAAAATATTAAAAACATAATTAACTGACAAATATGTCATGTTTTTCATTTTCTGTAATGGAGGAAACTCAGAACCCACTCCATCAAGATCGCTGATCCTTCTGCAAAGCATCAATGCTGGATCGATTATTTGAAAGTCTTAATACAATTACATCCATTAAGTTTAAAACGAGTGTTAGGTTACTAACAGGTCAGATAACTCGGTCAACTCGGATATGCTAGAAGGTATTGGCCCCATGAAGCCACTGCCTTGGATCTCTCTACCAAGCATAAAGAATACATTAGGTAGTATATAGAAGATGTGATGGTTTGGTTGCATAATAAGGTAGTTAAACCATAAATAACTTACAGATGTATAAGTTTTCTCCAACTCATAAAATAATCAGGTAGCTGCCCACTAAAATTGTTACTGCTTAACTGACTATGGTTCTCCTCGCAACGAATAGGAAATGCAACAAGTAAGAAGATATAAAAGAACCATTAGAATACAAAAGTGGATGAGTGCACTACATGGAGATTCTAGAAGTCATTTCACCCTTGGCAAGTATTGCATGAAGTGCAAGTATTGCATGAAAATAACCGGAATACTTACAGTTCGACTAGATTGGAAAGATTAGTGAGCTCCCTTGGCAATTCTCCAGTAAGGAAATTTCCACTTAAAGTTCTACAAACCAGGAAGCACAAAGTTATAACAGAATGTGTATTAAATTAGTCAAAAGGGTGTGAAGGTTTTCACAGCCTCTTGCTCAACAACCATAGCATGAGTAGTGAATATACCTTCCCAATAACCTAATGTTCTACTGATACAACCCTCCCATTTCTGGGAAACTTATACAACAAAAACAAATCAAATATATTGATCGTGAGTTCGAGTATATCTAATTTTTAGTGCAAAAATAAGGTAAGAGACTGACAAACTTGTTAGGTTGACCAGGTTTCCAAGCTCAGCAGGGACTGTTCCGTTGAAGAAATTCTCCTCAAGGCTTCTGGTATTTGATAAAGAAACAATAATCAAGATAAAAGACAAATCATGTTCAACCAAAGAATAACACTTGAGAATAATTAAGAAAATAATGTAGCATGCTCAACCTTTATCATTTAAGAGAGTGGAGTACGATACTAGAAGATAATATAACATACATGTAGGTCAGAGAACTCATGTTTCCCAAGTAGTTTGGAATTTCTCCTGACAGTCGATTCACTATGACAGACCTGTAGAAAACTACTAGTTATTAAGGAAAAAGATAGGACAAGCATTAGCACTGAGATTGACAATGAGCTAAGAATTCCTTACAGTGACTCCAGTGACATAGAAGCCCATTCTATTGGTATTGTTCCAGTAAGGTAGTTAAATGCCAGATCACTGTAAGAATATAAAGAGAAACTACTTCATGGTTACCACAAACAGGCTTATGCAAATCAGATTTTTCATCGTACTCACATGATCTTAAGGTAAGGCAGTTTTGCTAGAGATTTTGGCAGTACACCAGGAAGGTTCTGAGCCTTGAGAGATCTGCTTAACAATTTTAGGGTGAACATATATCATACAACTTTACTACATCAAGCATACACAATGATTTTGAATCAATCAACATAAAAAAAATAAAAAAAAATAAAAAGCAAAGCCCTAATAGTATATAAATGTCTTAAGGTTCACTTTTGTGAATTTTAAAGTCAAGTTGCTACTAGCATGTACTGTAATAGTGCAAAATTATTGCACTCTGCTTGGTAATGAAGGCAGCTTACATTGTAACCACATGACATATGCCTCCAGAGCAATTGCTGCAGTTTACTTGATTAGCATAATAGAGCCTTGCTTTGTCATTTGGTATCCTCCAACTTGTTGCATTTATACTGCAAGGATTTACACTAAAATTCGAGTCATTTTTTCCCAACTCCTTTGCTATATCATGTAGAGCATTCACTGCAGCAATGAAAACATAACATCTCGTCATCATGTATCCATTTGAATGGGAAGTTTGATGTGAAATACAGGTATGAAAAAGATAAAATCTTGTGATCAAGGCTATTTACCGGATAGAAAACACAGGTATGAAATAGAAATTATAAAACTGTAATCATGTAACAAATTTATACATTTTAGGTGATTGAGATAGTAAACTGTAGAGGCCATCAATCACTTGCAGTTATATTTATTCAACATTTGACATTCTGTAATGAATCAATCATCATAAGAAACAAATTTATACATTTCTAGAAAAAGAAAAAAAAAACTTAGGATCTAACATTCTGTAATGGACCAATTGTGGTTCTGCTGTAGTTCAAACTTTTTACTTTGACTGCAAGTGTACCTTTGCTCTAGCGTTTCAAAAAACCCACTCGACAAATCAAGCTAGCAGTAGCAGCAAAAGGCAGATTTGACAACTGCCAATCTTAAGCAAGCGGGACATTTCATCAAATACTTGCCGGGCAATATAGTTAACACACTTAAAGAGAAAGATGATTACATATTTGTGCCGGTAGAAAATTACTGTAGCAATTTGTAGCGAAAGGAAAGTGGGTCTGACCTTCATCTTCAGGGAGAACTCCAAATTCAGCTTCATAATATAAGCAGGTTGCAGGCCGTGTAATCCAAATCAACATGAGAGCAACCGAAAGCACAGGGATTCCAATCTGAATACTCATCCTCTTGGAAATGGTAAATTGAATTGCTGTTACCACCACTACCAGCAGTAGTATTCTTAGCTGGCGATGGTGGAACTTTTTCCTTTTCTTTCTTTCTTCTATTTTTATGTTTTTTAACGAGAAAAAAGAGTTTTGGCTTCTATTACTTTTTTTTTCTTTTTTTTCTCCCTTTTACTGAAAAATTCAAACCGTGCGTGTGAATTTAAAATTTAATTTTTAAACTCGTTTAGGGCAATTTCCGTGAATCGATCGTACTGAAACTAATACACCCACTACTGGGCGTTTTTGTCTCAAACCGATCAATCCATGACAATATATTCTTTGTACACGAGATCGTCCCCTTCTTTAGATTAAAAAAAACAAGGAAGGATGAGTGACCATCAAATATGGAAAGTAAAAGTTGAGTCAAACTCTATCCTTCGAATTTTGTAAAAAAATTAAATTTTATAACAAATTTGTGGGATGGATTTAAGGGCATCTTCATCCCAGATATTTTGAGTTTCTTCACTTATATAAGAAACAATTTTATTATTGAGATGTCAGATTTGGGGAGAGAACCAATGTGATGAATAGAGAGAAGTTTCTCTGCAGATAAACTAAATCTGACATATATTTTGGGTTCTAACAATAAAGCAAAAAAAATCAGTAAAGAAATCAAAATTGAATTTCTGGGATGAAGATGGCCTAAGAATGTATATCCATTGTTTCTTTCTTTATCCTTTTTAACAATGGTCTCACTAAACAATTCTTCCTTGAAAAATGACTTAGATAAGGTGACATTTTATCCCCATACCTCTTCATCCTCGGGGCTGAAATGGTAACACAAATGCTACAAAATGATTGCAATAACTATGATAATCATATTGATTTCTCTATTTATAGACAAGAAACATCAATCTCTTTCTTATCTTTTGTTGATGACATGATCATCTTTGTTAAAGCAAACTGGCCTCATGTCAAATAACAAAACAAATCTTGAAAATGTACTGCTCAATATTGGGACAAAGAATCAACTAAAAAAAATCTTCTTTCCAAACAACAAAAAATACCAATGAGAACAAGATAACCCAATTGAAAAGCATCTTGGCTATGAACTATACCAAATCTCTCGACAAATACATTGGTTGTCCCATCATTAACGGTAGAGTGACAAAAGAAACGTTTGGGGATATCAACCTTAAAATTAAACAACAACTCACAAAATAGAAAGCTAACTCCTTATCACAAGAAGGAAGAAAGACCCTCATCAAACATAATCTAGCGACTAAACCAACTTTTGTTATACAAAACTTCATGTTGCCAATCTATAATCAAAAGGAACTTGACAAAACTTATAAAAAAAATTTGGGAATAAAGATGACTAACACAGGCATATCATCAATTGGGATGTGATTTTCAAATCCAAGGAAAATGGCGAACTTGGATTGAAGAGAGCTCGTATCACAAACAAATTACTACAAATAAAACACTTATGGAAAATCTTTCTGAAGCCGAATAACATTGAGAATATTGGTGAAATAAAGTACATTTTGTATCTTGTATAGAAAGTAGGCACCTAATTTCACAAATAAAAATAAAGATAAATGAGTTGGATAATCATTAAAAGAGGAAGGAAATTTGGGCAGTTTTCTCATTTTTGAATAACGTTAACTTCCAGAATAATAGGTTACCGTACGAAATTTAAAAGGAAAATATAAAACAAAGGATTCTGCAAATTTTGGATGACAACTTCTTTTAAATCAATCACCGCGTATTTCCCTTTTTTCGCTCACACAATCCTCTAATCTCGCTCACAAATCTCCTCTCTTCTCTAAATTTCTCAATTGTTAACCATTGAAGCTCTCAAGGTTCGGATAATATCACCGCTTTTTACACTCGTTCCGCCATTATTACAGTTTCTATTTCTTCTTCTCCATCGTCTATCATCGAATCAACACAGGTTAGTCTTCTGAAACCCTTTCCAATTAATATGTATTTATCACGCATTTCCAATTATGTACACATTACCAATTAATGTGGACATTGAATACAATTTATTTTTTAAATTTAACCATTATGTACACATTTCCAATTAATATGTATTTATCACGCAATCACAAACGAAACTCGACACATTAATATGTACATATGTACACATATTTAACCATTATGTACATATTTAACCATTATGTACACATTTTCAATTAATATGTGTTTATCACACAATCACAAACGAAACTCAACACATTAATATGTACATATGTACACATATTTCATACTAAACAAGTATTGATTACTGCACCTACATATTATTCAGGAAAGAAATTCGGTGAAAGGTATTTCGTACACAAGGTTTAATCCATAAACATGTTTCAGGTACACAATGTAGACGGACGATTCACTCTTTTTCTTGCGATTTCAACAACTTATGTAGTACCGATATTCAACGACAATCTTCCATTGTTGATCTCGAACAAGAACTCTGAGTTAGTTTTCGCTTAACAATGGAAAAGCTCAGAGAAGGTGTAAGATTGAGTTGTTATTGAAAGTAAATTAATGAGGAGAGATTCTAAGAATATTTAATATTTCTTTTATATTTTAACGTTTCAAAATATCTGTTTATCATTAATTAGGAAAAGAAGTAAATTTATATAGGAGAGAAAATATTTTCTAAAAAGGTAATATCTTCAATTATTTTCTATTAAATCTTTTTTATGATAATATAGGGGGCCTACTTTGTCTACACATAACAAAAGATGCCTACTTTGTCTACACATAACAAAAGATGCCTACTTTGTACACAAAGTTACATGGATGAATTGACTAAGTAGTTAGTTTATATAACATGTAGTATAAACTATGCACTTTTTGTTATGTAGACAAACTAGGCATTTCCAATTTTTACAAAAAAGATTTATTTGAACATAATTAAAGATCTTACCTAATTTGTCATGCTTCTCTCTCCTATTTAATTTTAATATATTGCTTAATTAAAGATGCTAATAAATATCCTAAACCGTTAAATAAAAAAAATAATCTATAACTAATCTGGATATCTTGGGTTGTGATATTCTCAACATTTTTTTATGGAAATAAGAAATTCCAACTAGACACTTTCGTAAGTTTATGTCATGTACACAAGTCTGACATTTATACAAGGTTCGGTCGTTTTTTAATTACACAAGTTCCGTTTGTTTATGTCATGTCTACAAGTCTGTCATTTACACAAAGTTTGGTTACACAAGTCTGTTATTTACACAATGTTTGGTTACACAAGTCCGTCATTTACTCAAGGTTTGGTTACACAAGTCTTTTGTGTATTAAGTATTAACATTGTGTAATTGAAAGTGTGTATGAACATTGTGTAATTGAAATTATGTATTAACATTGTGTAATTGAAATTGTGTATTAATATTGTGTATCATGGAAAGAATACACAAAGTTTGATTAGTCCCCTTGGTATAAGGGTGGGAGGGCCGACTCATCCAGAGTTCGAATCTTACATTTGACGCAATCTTTTATTTATTATAATTAAGAGGAGAGAAAATAATATTTTTACCCGATTTAACAAAATTAATTGATTATTAATAGGAGTGAGAAGAATCTTCAAATTTCCATATTTTTGGTCATATCACTCAATTTTACCTTTATTTTTTAATTGAGAGAATTAGGTGCCTAGTTAGTCTACAAGTTACAAAACATGCCTCATTTCACCAATCTTTTCGAAAATATTAACATCCTAAATTACCAAAAGAAAGGCATTGTGGTAATGGAATAACCTCATGAAAATCAAAATCGAATTCAAAAAGGGTCTTATATGGCAGGTTGGTAATGCTAAAACTATCAAGTTATGGCATGATAATTGGATTACACCTTCTCCGCTTATAAAAATGGTACAAAATACCAATCCGATTGACACAAACATAAAATTCAATCACTTCATTATTAACACAGGACAATGGGATGTCACCAAAATTGAAAACAAACTGCAAAATATCATAAATCAAGACATTAGGGGGAAAATCAAGGAATCAATTATAAAATTTAGGATAAACTATACAAGAAAGGTATAAAAAATGGTTGGTTCACTAGAAAATCTGCTTTTGAGATGATTGAAACGCAGACATGTTGTAAGACCCCAATTTTGCCTTCACCGCCCCCGCGGTGAAGAAGGCTGCCCCAGCGGCAAGCCGTGCCTGTCACCTCCCCGCGGTGACAAGGGGCCTTCCTTGCGGCTGGCCGCCTCTGCGGATTCGCTGCAAATCGCGCCCGATCTATTTTCGTTCGTTATATCTTCTTTTCATAGATAGAATATCCTATCTTCTATCTTATGGGCCGGCTTTCTTATCTTATTCATAACCCTAGAACACCTTTCCATCTATATTTCCAGCCCTTTTCTATATGTTCCTGTCTTTTCTTCTTTGCCCCGTTTCTTGCTTACGCTTTCTTCAACCCTCGAGTGTTGTAGTCTTGCTTCTTGTGATCTTGCTGAACGTGTAAGTTCTTCCTCTCTTGTTCTTCATCACGTTCAGGTGTTGCTTCACCTTGCTTCCTTCTGTTTTGTTTCTCCCTTCGTTTCCTCTTTTCTTCTTCTCCAAGAACCAAGTTTTATCCTTGATTCTTGTGGAGCGTTCCGTTGATGATCCTTTGATGTTCACAGGCTCCCTTGGTTGAGTTGTGAAGTGTGAGAGTGTTGGAAGAGCAAGCTTTGACGTTGTTGTGGTTTTGTTGTCGTCGAGAAGCCAATAGTGCTTTTGCATCAATATCCGCCCCCGCGCCTGCTCATCCCCGCCCCGCGGCAAGCTGCCCCTGCACCTTGCTCCACCACCCCTGTGGTTTCTTCTACAGTAACTCCCTTTCTTGTGATTTGCTTCCTTCCTTGCTTTCCTCGTTCCTTTCCTTGGCTCTTCTAGTTGTTGTTATTGACCCATAGTATCATGTAAGACTAGGGTTTGTGACCCTAACTTGTGTAGATCTCTTAGAGATCACAAAGACTAGAAGTTATAGACTTCTAGCAATCGTTTCGGTTCCTGATTCGTGATGCCTTGTTGAGCAAGACTCCCTTTTCTCCTTTCTTGAGGATATTTTGGTGTTTGCTAAGTGTTGAGTTTACCTTCGAGTGAGGTAAGTCCCTTGGACTTACTTAACTTCTTTCCGTATATTGGTTTGAGTGCTTAGGCTTGTTTGTGTTGTTTATTATATTATAACGGATAACCGGAATAAGATTCACCTTTTATACCTTAATTGGCCCAAGTGTATTATAATCGGGCGGTTATCGCTTGTCTAGTTCAGAATAGGGAAACTAGGAGGTGCTCTCGCGACTAGTCCAACAGGTGGCAAAAGGATGCATACGTTCTATTCTTGTTGGTGAAAGGGGATGGACGCGAGATCGTAGCGACTCTCGTGTAACAGCCATAAGTTGAATTAGTAATTGGATAACATAATGAAAGATAATAACCGGCTGTTTGTGAGCATGTTGATGTGTTTACTTTACCTTAGGTGTGTTTGTGTCTTTACAATCTTTTTGATATCTAGAATGTTAGCTAACGGTTTATACCGATGTTGTAGATGCCTTGCTTGATATAGATACTATTGAGTGATCCGGATGGTTTGGTTAGCAGGGATTCCCTTACATTATATGACGGGATCGGATTTATGTTTATGTTGTTGCTTTCCCTTTTATTTTGAACTCGGCTGCGAGTCTTTTACGCTTCCTTTTGTTTAAACCTTTTATATTGAGTTTTGGTTTTCATTTTATGCCTTGTTGTAAGATCCGTTGTGTGATTGCTACTCTGAGGATTGGGACCCATTGTGAGGTCCTAACACGTAACGCTTCGAGTTCCCAGAACTTGGGGTGTTACAATATGGTATCAAAGCTCTAGGTTGGCAACAATGGCACACGAAATTTTCTAAAGGTCTGATGGATAAATAAACAAAACCCGCAAGGGGTCTATGTTTTCAAAAGGGGGTTTTGTTTTAAACTTGTCGGTCTGGGATAGATGTACGGGCGACCACCACTACCTTTGTGGATCTCAGCAATGTAGTTTTCTCGTGTTTGCCTTTATGTGCTTTTCTTGGATTTCTGCTTTTGATGTAGTGTGACCTTATATATATATATATATATATATATATATATATATATATATATATATATATATATATTCTTATATATTTATCCTTATAGCAAATGCCGTATACTAGAGCTACATGTGCTATGGGGCGAGGAAGGGGACGACCACCTCTTCCACCCGCCGTCCGTGGACGAGGACGTGCACAAAGACCTCCACTAGCTAGAGGTCAGGGCCAACCCCATTTGCTGATCCGCCTATCATTGAGGCGTTCGCTGAAGAAGTTGCTAAAAGCATTGTTCTTGAAGCTAGGAACGGGACCGCCGATCGGTCTAGAGCACAAAGAACGCCATCGACAGAGTCCAATTGAGTGTCTATCGGAGCTTTTGCAAATCGCGACTACGTGTAGAGAGTTGATGAGGCTATTAGGGCTTAAAGACCTGCACCGGCACCGCCAGTTCCCGGGAGATCAGTTGAGGTTTCGTAGAGAGTTACACAGATTGTCGCCCCGCCTACTAGAGTTGTTGAGATTGTTAGAGCGCCGGCTGAGGCGAGAGAGTCGAGGCCCGAAAGTTGGTTGAAGGCTTTCGACTAGTTGAAGGTTCCTTGTTTCGTGGGGAAGACTGGATTGGAGGTAGAGTTGTGGCTAGGACAGCCGGATTTTGCTATGGAGTGGATCGGTTGCCCGAAGGGACGTCGAGTCAACATAACACAGACGTTGTTGGAGGATCAGGCTCATTCTTGGTGGAGGACTGCTCGTAGTAAGGTTACTAGTTATGAGCAGATGAAAACGGTGATCAAGGATCGCTATTGCCCTGTAGCCATGAGGAGGGATCGTCTTCATGATTTCCTTGAGGTTGGTTTCGAGGATCTTCTTATTGCTAAGATCATCAACAAGTTTTAGAATGAGTTGTCATTGCTAGGCCCGTCTGCACCACTTGTGGATCAATATATTTACTTGTTCTCTCGGAGACTGAGAGAGTCGACACGCTCTTATCTTGCTTGTTTCCGTTGTGATTCTTTAATGGACTATCAAAATAGGGCTTCTGCTAATGAGAGAGACTGACCGGGTCAGAGGAGAGCTTCTCAAACAGGAGATCCTGAGAAGAGGAAAAAGACTGGATCAACCAATGTTGGAGCTGGAGCAGTTGGGTTTGGGCGTAATCAGACGCCGGGACATTCTGGTTTCTAACAGTATGTACAGAGTTCCGACCGAGGACGGCAGTGCTTTAACTACGGAGGTGTTGGAGATATGAGAGCTGATTGTAAGAAGGATGTTGTGACTTGCTACTCCTGTGGCAAGCCCGGACATAGACGTGCGTTCTACCGTCAAGGCATGGCACCATCGCAACAGGGTTCTTCACTTGCTAGTGCTGCAAGAGGAGGACAAATACCTTAGTATCAGCAGTAGAGTGTTCCTGGTTCTACCGCTCCTCGGGGTTCCACTCCGGGATAGGGCAGAGGATGAGGAGGTGGTACTTCGGACATCAGAGGTGCCTCAGCTAGAGTTTATGAGCTAAGTAGTGCAGTGGAGCCGACCGCTCCAACAACCATAGGTTCCATTCATATTAATGGTTTTTCTGTCAAAGTTCTTTTCGATACCAGTACTACGCATTCTTTTATATCTCATGCTTGCGTAGATAGATTGACCTTAGTTACCGTAGAAGGGAAACCCTTCTTTATAGGATTACCCAATGGGGGTAAGTTAGAGGTACACGAGAGATTCGTGATTGCCCTATTAGATTGGGAGGTCGCGATTGACCAGCTGACTTCTTCGTCATGTACTTAGTGCATGAAGAAGCTATCCTTGGCATGGATTGAATGGATCGACATCGAGTAGTTTTGGACATCGGTGCAGTCCGAGCTACAAGACTTATCGGTCAAGGTTGCAAGACTTTTTGGTGCTATGCCATGAAGGATAGTACGAGTCCAACTTTGGAGGAGATTCTAATTGCTTGTGAGTTTTCTGACATTTTTGGAGAGCCATTAGGTTTACCTCCACAGAGGAGTGTAGACTTTGGCATTGATCTAGAACCCGGTACGAGACCGATCTCTAAGGCTCCTTACCGCATGACACCTATCGAGATGCTTGAGCTTAAGAAGCAACTCGAGGAGTTAGCTGAGAAGGGCTTCATCCACCCTAGTGTATCTTCTTAGGGCGTACCAGTACTCTTCGTTGGGAAGAAAGACGGGTTAATGAGGTTATGTATCCGATTACCGAGAGCTTAACAAGGTGACGATCAAGAATAAGTACCCATTGCCCCGTATCGACGATCTTTTGGATCAGCTGCATGAAGCTTTAGTGTTTTCACGGATCGATCTGAGATCTGGATATCACTAGCTGAGGGTGAGAGACCAGGACATAGCCAAGATGACATTTCGGACCAGGTATGACCACTACGAGTTTGTAGTGATGCAATTCGGGCTCACGAATGCCCCCATAATTTTCATGGAGTTGATGAACAACATCTTCATCGACTTCCTAGACCAGTTTGTAGTTATCTTCATATATGACATCCTTGTATACTCTCGTAGCAGAGAGGAGCATGCACGACACTTGAAGATCGTACTCCAAGTCCTGTAGGATAGAGAGTTTTACGCCAAGTTTTGTAAGTGAGTTTTGGATGCCCGCGGTAGCATTCCTTGGTCATATCGTTTCAGCTGAAGGGATCAAGGTAGATCCAGTGAAGATTGAGTCAGTAGCATCATGGACGCATCCTAAGAACGTCAAGGAGGTACGCAACTTCTTAGGATTGGCGGGATACTACCGGCGTTTTGTTGAGGGCTTTTTAGTTATCGCCCGCCCGCTCACTTCCTTGTTGAGGAAGTCTACGAGGTTCGTGTGGTCCGAGCCGTGTCTGCATAGCTTTGAGGAGCTGAAGAAGAGGTTGACCTCTGCTTCTATCTTAGCTCAGCCAGAAGGCATTGAGTACTTTGTGGTTTACAGTGATGCATCCAAGCTAGGCTTGGGATGTGTTCTAATGTAGAGGGGTAAGGTGATTGCATATGCGTCTAGACAACTGAAGACGTACGAGGAGAATTATCCTACCCATGATCTTGAGTTGGCTATTGTTGTCCATGCTTTGAAGATTTGGAGGCATTATCAGTACAGAGCTACGTGTTAGATATTCACAGACCATAAGAGTCTGAAGTACATATTCACTCAGCGGGAGTTGAATAACCGTCAGCGTAGATGGTTGGAGTTGATCAAGGACTTTGACCTTGAGATCTTATACCACCCGGAGAAGGCTAATGTGGTAGTTGATGCCCTTAGTAGGAAGACTCCCCGGGAGATGGCGATCGCTAGGTTGACAACTCAGCTACAATTACAACGAGACCTTGCGTGGCTAGAGATGGATATCCACTTTCCGGATTCCGACAGCTACCTATCCACCTTGGAGATAGTTATGATCTGTTGGGTGAGATCCAACAGAAGCAGAAGAGTTGTCCAACGTTGACACAGATCCGAGGGGAATGACTCAAGTCCCGAAGAATCACATCTTATCTATAATAAAATATGATCTTGCTCTAAGAAAATAATAAAATAAGATCGATCTTTTAATAAGGTAGATCTTCTAAGACTTGGGGATCAAGCATATTTAGAAGATTTGATTCAAGTCTATCTTTAAGATTCCCTATTTAGAAGACTTAAAATATATGCAAAAGAAATAAATAAAATAGCATGAGATGAAAAATAACATATAAAGCATGCAAAATTAACCCATAATTAAAGATGTCTTTAGGAGCTAAAAAATATATCACATTTGATCCAAGTTAGCAACTCATGTGTGCCATACGTGTGTGAGCAACACGCATGCATGACTGGCCGTCTTCCCTTGCATGTACACATACATCTTTCTTGGACGTGCATGGTTGTTTTCCCGTATGTGCATGCATGACTGACTGTTGGGGTGGTCTTGCATGTGGTACCCGGTTGCTTCTTGCAGATTTGGTTGGCTCCATGATGGTTGTGGGGCCGGGAATTTCTATTGTTAAGGAGTGTGGATTTTTCTTGTGTGCTCTTCTTCTTGTTGTTGATTATGAATGCATCATTATATATTGATGCATGTGGAACCTCCTTGTTTGATGGCCTTTATAGTGTGCCATCTTCCTCTTTGTTCAGATGGAACGTATACCCTTCCTTCTTCTGCTTGAGTCCTAATTGTTCATAACATCCTTTGTTTTGGATGCCATCCTCTTCCTGACCGGTTGCATGGATCCTTGCTCCCGAGATACTCTTGTGTTGGGTTCCGGCCCTGAAGGTGCCTTTACATCAAGAGTCTTATGGCAAAGAACAAGAATACTCTCTTTTGCATGTGTTCTCTAGGGGCCCTTAATGATCCGATTCAGCAGATTATGACGGTGCATGACAAACATGGTTTGGAGGAGTTTTTTACATTATGTTGGGTAGCATGGGCGTTGAGGAATGACATGGTGTTTCAGGAAGTATCACGACATGGTTACCGTATTAAGGCACATTTTTCCAAGTTTGTTTCGGACTATAAGTTGCACCAGGTCTGCCTCAACCTTGTAACATATCTAACAAATCAAATCCTCAAACCAGATCTAGATATTCTAATGGGGCTTTGAAGCAATTAAGAACGACTACCTGAATATAAACATCAAACATCCGTCTTCTAAGGCTGTAAAATGTTTTGCTTTGGATGAAAGTTATCTCTACAAAGTGAAGTATGACATTATACTTTTCTTTGGCTAGACAACGCCCGTAATATGTCAGATACATAGCAAATTTATGTGCTTTAATATACAAATGTGCAATGTCTACATCCTTAACTTTCCAGTCCAATACAATATCATTTCTTGCTATATAGTCATTAGTCGGTTCTCTAGACCAAAAATTTTCGCTAGTACTAAATCCTCATTCTACCTTAGGAGGAACGAATTTGGAAGACCCTCATACCTCTTCATCACCTTCATATTTAATACTCCTAATGGTGGTATTCTTTCCTCCACAATTTATATGCAAAGAATAATGAACTATATTTTGCAAGTAATATATTAAGTGACAGGTAAAGAAGTTAAATATGTAGTTAAAAGCCCCATGTTAGGATACGGAATAGCAATATGAGAATATTAGGGTCATGGTTTATAATCTAGAAGATGATCTAGGTGTTATTAGCTGAAGTTGTTGGGGGTGATAGAGGGATTCGCTAATGTCACGTGTAGGTGACCTTGGAGGTGAGCATAAATAAGGCAATAGGCCGTATAACTCATTATCCAGACTTATATTTGTAGGCTTTTGCCTTTGGCTCTTAGATGGTCTCCTCTGAGATTGACTCTTGTGAAGTTTCTTCCTTGAGTGGCTTATTGGATGTCTTCCTGTTTCTCTAAGATTGTTCCTATTTTGATTGTTTAATCTAGCGTGAGTGTTTTTTTGTGTTGAGTCCTAATATTAGGCTCTGTCACCCCCAAAACTTGATAGATGTTAGTAAGCGTATATCCACAAAGTTACAGAACAAATTATTATTCCTATGGATTTTGAAGCATTTATATAGGGCTAGTTATAAGTAAAAACCACTCTTACAATAAGGAGTATGAATATTTAACATCCATCGGATTAAAAAATGAAACGTAAATGATTTAGGACCATTGTAAGCGTTTATGGGTGTGATACATTGAATAATAAACGAGAAACTCTCTATCAATAAATAGAATATTAACTTTAGAAAGATAATAAAATCAATTATGACTGAAATATTAATTTTGATTGAACGAAATCACTTTCTAACGTTTCAAAACCCTTGCTCAGCGTTTGACCTTTGGTTTAATGCTTGTAACGGTCATTATTGCTAGCTAACGACCGTTACAAGGTATTAAAAAATAGTAAATTTGTTATGTAACTTAACCTCATAATTATGACTTAGTCAATGTCCCCAGATGATAAATAACTGAGTGTATATATCATCTTTATAAATATATGAACTAATTTGTACTTGCTTGATATATCATTTTTTCTTACAAGGTTTTGTATTTAATTCTTGCATAATGAGTTTCAAGTATAAGAAATAGTCAACTCACTTGTGTACAAGAAAACTAATCTAATAATATTTTTTTACTTGTATATGATTCAAGGTACAAAAGGTTATATATATTCCACCAAAAAAAAAAGGTTATATATATATATATTAATTCTTGTACATAAAAATTATTTACAATAAATCATGTACAAGAGAAAATTCGAGAATCATAATAAACATTAATTGTAACGCCCAGTTTTGGCCGTCACCACCCATGCAGTGATAGTGGCCGCACTCGCGGCCAGGTCAGCCCACCCCTACGGCTGACCGATCGCAAGATTTGCTATTTTTGGTCTTTTGTTTCTTTCCTTTCTTGGAAGATTTAATCTTCTATCTTTTGGGCAGACTTTCCTTCTATCTTCTGACCTGATTCCAGACCTTCCTTGTTTCCCAACCGTTCTCTATATATTCTCGTCTTCTCTTCCGTTTTCTACTTCTTGCTTACGTTCTTCTTCAACCTCGAGCAAAGCTACAACCTTTCCTTGCGAACCTCTACAAAACCGTGTAAGTTCCTCATCCCTTGATCCTTTTGACATTTATGAATCGTTGCTGCATGATTCTTCTTTTTCTCCCCTTCTTCGTTCTTTCTTTTCCTATACATGAATCAAGATCGATTCTTGATTCTTGTTTGTCCTTCGTTGTTGTTGCGTATGTGTTTTCAGACTCCTTTGGTTGAGTATTGTCGTGTGTGGATTGAAGATTCAAGCTTTTGTCCCCTTGTTGTTTTGTTGTTGTCGAAGGAAGCCCGACGTTGCTTTTGTCAGTAAAACCGCCCCCGCGCCTTGGACAATCTGCCCCTGCGGGCTGCAAGACAGTGCCGCCCCTGCGCCTCCTTTCGACCGTCCCTGCGGTTTTCTCTACAGTAACTCCCGTCTTCGGTGAGTTGCTTCCTTCCTTGATTCCTTGTTCCTTTTCTTGAGTTGTGTTGTTCCTAGGGGAACCTGTAAGACTAGGAATCATGTCCCTAACTTGTTGGGGATCTTTTAGAGATCATTGTGACTAGAAGTGTGTAGACTTCTAGCTTTCGGATAGCTTCTGATTCGTGATGTCTTGTCTGAGAAAGTATAGATCCTTTCCTTCGGGAAACTAAGCCGTTAGCTGAACCTTGTGATATCTCTGATTCAGGTAAGTCTCTTGAACTTACTTAACTGTGTTATGTATATGGGTTTGATCGTATTGTTTGTGTTTGTTGCTTTATCGTTATAACATAAACCGGACTAGGACGGCCTTATACCTTAACTGGTCTAAGTGTATTATAAACGGGTGGTGACCACTTGTCCCGTTCAAAGTAGGAAAACTAGGAGGTGCTCTTGCGACTAGTCCAGCAAGTAACGTAGGGATGCATCGCCTCTATTCATGTTGGTGAAAGGGGACAGAGGCGAGATCACGGTGATTCTCGTGTGACAACATAAGTTGAATTAGTAAAGGGAATAATGTAATGAAAGATAATAACCAGTTGTGTGCGGGCATGCTTTATGTTTATGTTCCTATATGTGTTTGTGTCTTTAATGTCTTTCTGATATCTAGAGTGTTAACTAACGGTTTATACTGATGTTATAGATGTCCTATAAGTTAGAGATGTTGTTGAGTAATCCGGATGGAGTGGTCAGTCGGGGTTCCCGTACATTATAGGACGAGATTGGGTTTATATTTCCGTTGTTGTCTTTTCAGTTTGTTGTTGAATTCGGTTTGGAGTCTTTTGATTTTTCCTTTGTTTTACCTTATGGTTTTTTATATAATTTTTTTTTCATTTATTTGTGCCTTGTTGCAAGATCCAATGATATTGTTGTTAATTTGAGGGTCGGGACCCATTGTGAGGTCCTAGCCCGTAACGCTTCGAGTTCCCTGAACTTGGGTGTTACATTAATTTATAGAGAGAATTTGATGAAATGCACCAATGATATATTTTGTTTAGTATTTGTCCACCTTAATAAATAATTAAGTATATAGCATCTTTTTTGATGAATACACTTATTTTCCATTATTTAATATATCAATTTTTCTTAATATGTTACAAGAATTTTCATTTAATTCTTGTATATAAATTCCAAGTACAAGAAATAATCAAATTATTTGTGTACAGAAAAAATAATCTAATCATATATTTTTTTTATTTTATAAATAATATTTTGAGTTACTTGTATACGATACAATAATCGTATACAAGAAAATTAGTTACAATAATTTTTGTACAAGAAAATTAGTACAATAATTCTCGTACAAGAAAATTAGTACAATAATTCTTGTACAAGAAGAATAAATCGTGTGATCCAAGTTTTCCGGTTGATAGTAAGAATAATTTACAAGATTTTAGTCTTATAGTGTATCATGATTTAAAAGATATTAATAAATACAAAATCTTGTAATTGCTTGTATGAGGGTAATTTAGTCTAAAATTTTCAAATGATGTCATATTCTAATAAAAATAGTGAGGTGGATAAATACTAAACAATATTAGTGACCTAATGCTACATAGCACATTTACCCTAATTTATAATACATTTGTATATATTAAATTTTTATATATTTTACAAGAATAATAAAGTTACAAGAGATATACCTCATTTACAAGAAATATCAAAATAAGTTAAATTGTAAAATGCTAATTTATAATTTATATAAGTTTTAATATAAAAAACTACATTATACAAATTTTGATAAAACCAACAAAAATTATCATAAAGTATGACATTGGTGTAAATTGATCTCATAATCAATTCAAGATTCTAAAAATATTCTCGTGTAACCAATTAGAATAAAGATTTCATAAATATTGTCTTGTAATCAACTAAGACAAAAATTTATTGTGACAGATATGGACAAATCCGTCTTTATATGTTTTAATATGCTATTTACTTTCATAGTTAGGTTAAGTTTGTATCACTTTATTTCCTTCCATATTTTAACATTCACCCGGAACCTATCCTCCAACCCACTCCTTCCATAGTTAGGATAACTTTGTCGAAGATGGAACTTGCTAACTGTTGAGATGTGTGAAAATATCTCAACGAAAATATGATATTACGTGAACCATATATATATAGCGTGTGGTTCCCATGAGAACAACCTCTAACGTGAGAACATGAGAACAATCGTAGACCGTCGGATGTGTATTATTAAGGGTCGAGATTTAGGGTAATTATCGTAATTATTAAGAATATTTAACAGCACACGCGCTTCCCATATATCAGAATTTCGAATCCCTAATTTCACTCAATACACGCTGCATATTAGGAAAGACGATTTTTGGGCTGCGGCGGTCGAAGAGAAATTTTGAAGCTGAAGCAGGGAACTCCGGAGTTGGTGGTGTAACATAGACGGCGAGGAGCACTCCGGCGACTCCTTTGCGGTTGTGGCGCTCCCGGTTCGGTGTGGATCTGGATCTCCCGGCGACTCCTTTGCCTCACGAAGGTTTACGGTGCAGAAGGTGTTCGACGGTCAGCTTCTGAAGCGGAAGAAGGTTTCAGTCGTCTAACTAGGTGGTTGTGGATATCCCGGTGACAATCTTCGGCCTATTCCATTTGCCGCTGCCTTGGCAAACCGATTACTTAAGGTAACCGTCATCGAAAACCCTAATTTCTTCTGAAACTTTGGAGGTTTAATTATAAACCCCTGGAGTATGTTGTTGGAGACGTACCTCAGTCGGATCTTCGGTTATTCGTAATTAAAAACGTTTTTTAATTGAGATATAACAATGTATACAAGCATTAAGTTTGTAATTATAAACTTTTTTTAGTGATACATAACAATATATAGAAGCATTAAATTCGTAATTACAAACGTTTTTTTAGAGAGACATAACAATGTATAACAGCATTATTGTTTCGTGTTAGCAGAGCTCTCTTTTGAAATTCGCTTGATTGGAAGAAGACAGTTTCGGGATTAATGGCAGATTCTTCTGTAGGTATGGCTTGCTTGTCTTGCTTGGTTGAAGATTATTGGTGGGTTTGTGATTGGTGTGTTAATATTGTTGTTTTTGATTAATTATGAATAATTTTTGTTACCTTAAAGTAATGTTGTTGGAATATGTTGAGGAAATATATTCTATAATTACGAATGATATTGATGTTGTAGTTTTTGTTATCAACATGATAGTTTGTAACTATTATTCATAGTTATTAATTTGTTTTATGGGTTTTCAGTTCATGAAAGCTTTAAGTACTAATGTTGGATACTAACATCACACCTCTCATTGAGTACTAGTCCGCCTCTTCTCCTTTTGCATTGTGCAGTCGATTATTTCATTTATGTTATACTTAGTAAGTTGGTAGCATGAATTATGAGAGCCTTCAACTTGTTCTATATTTCTGGCTTTTATCTGCACGAAAAAGAATTATTTATGTTGGACAGGCTTGTTAAACTTAGATAAGTTTCTTCGATATTAATAATTCATATTGGTTTCCAGTTGATTGCTATACAAAAACTCATAGGCATGGAATTAATTAGTCAACATGTTGTCATAATTATGTGTTGGAAAAATTTGGATTGACATGGAAACTAGTAGTTAATTATGAATAAATTGTGAATACATCCTTCAAATAATATGATAATGCATTATTAATGACGAATAATGACGATGCTATAATATTTTGTTTTGTTGTTATGTGTAAAATCGAAGCCAGTGTAGTTCACATATAATATATATATATATATATATATAGAGGAGTAATGAAAATGTTGTTCCTGCAGTTGTGAAGAATGTCACCAAGCCTAAGGGCATTAAAGGAAAGGGAAAAGAGAAGCTGACTAGTGATGAAGAGGAACGGGAGCTTGACGTTAGTTCTGATGGGGATAAAGTTGTTACCCAAATACCAATAATATATTAGTTTTGTTATATAGTTGTCATCGATTAATATAATAATCGTAGTTATTATAAGTGATTGTAATTTGGTCAATGAAAATTATAACGTTTGTATAATTTTTACTATTAAGTTTCAAAACCAAAATACCAATAATATATTATGTACTTGTGTTTGACATAATAGGGATTATTTGTGATTACAAATGTTTTTTAAGTGAGATATAACAACGTATACAATCGGTTATTCGTAATTAAAAACGTTTTTTAAGGGAGATATAACAATGTATACAAGCATTAAGTTTGTAATTATAAACGTTTTTTAGTGAGACATAACAATATATAGAAGCATTAAATTCGTAATTACAAATGTTTTCTTAGAGAGACATAACAATGTATAGAAGCATTAAGTTCGTAATTACAAACGGTCAATGCTATGATCGTTTAGATATACTTCCTTTAGTTAATGTACACTACCACTAACAACTTGAAATCTTCAATCTTAGCTGAAAGGTTTGTGATTATTTACTTGTGTTTGACATAATAGTGATTATTCGTAATTATAAACGTTTTTAAAGTGAAATTTAACAATGCAGCAGTAAGTTCTAATTACAGACGTTTTTAAGTGAAATTATACATTGTTGATAAGCATTTGTTTTTAAAGATAAAACAACAATTATTAATCAACTTGAAATCTTCATCGTTTCATCCGTATCCTCACGAGAAGCCCCCCTTCTAACATCAAACCCGACTGTAGATGCATAGCTCTTATAAAAAGCTTCTCCATCCTCAATTGTTTTGAACCTCTTTCCAATTGTCGGTATCAACATTTCATCGCATGTTGGTATCCAACACACTGATCCATCTGGCGTTTTTGTATTGGCAAAACCAACCGGAATATCCTCATCACATTCTAAATTTTGAAAAATGAAATCCATATATTCGCCTTCTTGAACTGCATTAGACTTATGAACCTCCCATTGTTTGGTTGTGCCTGAAAAAACAAATACTCTATTAGACGTCAATTTATTTATTCGTAATTATAATGATCTATTCATGTGAAACTAAAATGATACAAATGTGTTATTCGTAGTTACTCTATTTATTATATTTATTATCAACCTGGAATTTGTTTATTCGTAATTATAATGATCTTTTCAACTGAAACTAAAATGATACAAGTGTGTTATTCGTAGTTAATCTATTTATTAGATTTATTATCAACATCGGAATTTTTTTAGTCTATCGGTTCTTCGTACGAGTTTCAACAATGCAACTCTACAATTCTATCGTTTATTCACACGAGTTATGTCAAACCGATTTAATTTACAAAGAGTAAATTTGAATACATACACTTACTCAGAGATTTGCATATGGAGAAACAAACTGCTTTCTCGATGGGATATGATTTTCTTCACTGGATACGACAACTTGTTGAATTCTGTTGTTATGATCGATTTGAACAGATGTTGTAGAGAGACCGAACTGAATAAATCTGAGTTTTCCATTGTTTCATTATTTTCTTTGACAGAATTTGGGAAGAACTGTTAATGGAGTTGAACGTATAATAGAGAGGAGGAAGGAGATATCTGGTGAATCTTTTTTATCTAACGGTTTCCTATAATACAATATATTTTTTTAAAAAAACAATTAAGAGAGAGTGGGTTCACTCTCTTTTAATGAGAGTGAGTAAGTATTATACATTAAACTAGTGTATAGCCCGCACCTTGTGCGGGTATCATTATAATATTAGTTGTACGAACTTAATATATATTTTATAATAATGATTCGGATTTGATTATTCTCAAAACGAAAAAATAGTCACAAATAAAGAATTTCTTATTATTCTACACTTCATAAATTTAATCCTTATACAATGCACAATTTATTTTTAAAAAATTACAATGCACAACTCCGTTATAGACTACAATATATTAAATTACTTTAATATATTGTAATTATCTAAATGGAACCTGAAATATAATTTTGTAAAAAAAAGAATTAGAAACGAAATGTGTGATAAATAATAAAATAAAAATTGAAAGTTTTTTTTTAAATAAATACACAAAAAGTTGAAATAAAGTTTAAAAATACAAGAAAAAGCAAAAACAAATTATGATTAACGAAATTTAAAATCTGGAACTTTATTCTTGTAACGATCGACGTAATATAAAAAGAATACCCGTCATTTATGATTAAAAAACATAATAGGACAACAAAATACTTAAATAAAAAAAAATACCCGTAGAGTAATAATTTTATTTAAAAAAGCTAACTTGATAAGGCTCCAGCCATACTTAATAATCGACGTGGGATAACAAATTTGTAAATTTAAAAATGATATATAGATGACGATAAAAAATTCTATAATATAAAATTAATTAAAATTTCATACAATAACAAATAAATTTGTATTAATTTAGACAATTATAAACGTTTTTCAAGTTCTCAAAATATCAGTCATACTTGATAATCGACGTGGGATAACAAATTAGCTAAAAACAGTAAGTAAACGACCCATAAAAAAGTAGGTCAAAGACCCATAAAACATATATTAATCCGTTATGAAAAATTATAGCTCAACTTAGCTAAAAGGCCAAAAAATGTATCATTTGTTTAATCTTCAATATCCGTTATTAACCTCTATTTATACAACCATCAAGTTATCAAACCATCACTTTTAGTAGGTTAACGACCCATATAACGGATATTAATTTATGAATAAAAATTATACTTAAAATTAGTAAAAAAATTGCTGAAAATACTTAGCTAGCCCCAAAACAGTAGGCCAAGGACCAACAAAACAATAGGCCAAGGACCAACAAAACAGTAGGCCAACGACCCACAAAACAGTAGGTCAATGACCCACAAAACAATAGGTCAATGACCCACAAAACAGTAGGCTAGTGACCCATAAAACAGATATTAATCCATTATGAATAAAAATTATACTTAAGTTTAGCCAAAAGGCCAAGAAATGTGTGATTTGTTTAATCTTCAAACCCTCTATTTATACAAGTTATCTAACTGTCAGACTCTATTTATACAAGTTATCTAACTGTCAGACTTAATTATAATCGATGTGGGATACGAAATTCCGTAAATTTTTTTAACTAAATAGATTGAACTTATATTCTTTCAAAAATAAATTAAGAAAAAAATAAAAATTTTCCCAATAAATTGCACCATGTATGCGCTATTGATATATGTCCAATATGGCTACTCTTGTACATCGTTCTGGGAATATCATAGCTCAATATTATTTGGTTGGATTTGGGGGGTGAACTGAAAATTTATTTTTCTCAAACTTTCTGCTAGGTATACTTAACTTGACGGAATTGGATGTCTAATGATAGTAGCTATTTTCTTTAAAATAAATGTATCCTATTTTATTTTATTTTCCTTTATAAAAAAAGAGCAAGTATTTCTAAGACTTTCCACTAGGTACACTTAACTTGGTGGAATTGGATGTCTAATAATAGTAGCCTATTCTATTTAAAAAAAGAATCCAAATTTTATTTTGTTTTCCTTTTTTTGAAAAAAGAGTAAATATTTCTAAGACTTACAGCTAGATATACTTAACTTGGCATAATTGGATGACAAATAATAGTAGCCTATTTCCTATGAAAAAAATATCTTATTTTATGTTTTCCTTTTAAAAGAGTAAGTATTAATTTAAATATACATTCTAATTGTCCATTTGGTTAGAGTGGTGAAATAAAAACGGAATAAAATCGGTTAATGTAAATGAAAGGAAATGAAAATGATTTTGATTACTTTCATGAGTTAAAAGACTACTAAACAAACACACTATTTTATTGATTCCGTTAATAGGAATGATTCTTAGCGCTCCAAACGAGCCTAAATATACATACTATTTTAACGCATTAAAACACTGAATTTACTACCCAAAAATACTATAAAAAAGACTTTGATACAAGTTGGACCATATTGGACCGAAAGATTTATCTGTGAACTGATGATGGGACTGGAATTATCCGGTTCAGAAGAGTAGTTAACCCGAATACTAACATTCGCAAATCTATGTAGCTGAGATACACAACCAAATAAGGTTTTGAAAGGGTAGTTGGCAAAATACCTGATTAAGGACCCACACACCAGTTTGCCATTCACATATAGTGAAATTCACTTCAAGTTATTCAGCAAAGCACTGCAAATTGTAATGGCTTGTGTTTCAGTTCAAGAGGAAGAGAGTTGCATCAGTCAAGATGATCAACTGCATGATCATTCTACTTAAGAAGTCGAGTCGCTCCAGAATTTGGTAGAAGGATGAATCAAGCTCCGACTCTCACTAACATTCTGGAGTTCACTTTCCATCTGATCATGTTGCCTAGCAGATGCCTCAGTCATCCAGTGCTCATAAGAACTTGGATCAAAAGTTGATTCTCGGACAATAAGATCACCCTCGAGCATTCTCACCACCTCCGACATCATAGGCCTGAGAGTCGGAGAAGCATTGGTGCACAAGATTGCAACTTGCACCATTCTTAGTGCTTCTTCCTTGTTATAATCACTCCCTAGCCTCGGATCAATTATTTCCAACAGCTTTCCTTTCTTCTGCAAAACAAATGCCTGCAAAAAAAAAAAACATATATACATGTAACACAGATTCGAAAGTCAAATGTAAATGACTAAGGGTGTGTTGTCAATAAGACGTTACATTGTAAAACATGCAAAGATGACATTTACTGAAACTTGCATTATACAACATGTGTTCTGCATACAAACAAGTCCATCCTACCTTTTCTTGCAAAACAATGTGTCAACAAGAAACTGACGAACCAATAACGAGAGGCTGCTCAATAATAACTTCATTACCTGGTCAACAAGACAGAAGTAATGCTCATCTCGTTGAAAACTCATGTTGCTCCTTCCAGCCACAATCTCAAGTGCTACGACCCCAAAACTATAAACATCAGCTTTGTGCGTTAAGTAACCCCACAACGCGTACTCTGGTGCCATGTATCCTCTGCAAATCAAAACAATGCTTCTTATTAAGAGTTCGATCATGAAACTGCTATGCAATTTCACCACCAAAAATTCAAAAGAAACAATTCCTTACTTTGTTACTTATTACCCCTTTCAGTCCATCAATCCACATTTACTACAAGAACTTAATAGCGATAAGCTCGGTATTTAAAACATATTCCAATAGTGCAAGATCAAAATTGATTTCTTACACTAACTTGTGAACCTTTTTTTTTTATTCAGCTTGTAATTTTAATCTAGCCTGAATCATCAGAAAGTATGGGGAATATTTGAGGTTGATTATTAAATTTTCAATGACAAGAAACCTCCAAAAGACAATAAGTTTACACTGTTCCAGCAATTCTTGTGTCAATATGTGTGTCATCCTCCTCTCTAAGACGAGCTAATCCAAAGTCGGAAAGCTTTGCATTAAGATGCTTATCAAGTAGCACATTTGTAGGTTTGATGTCCCTATGAACAATTTTCAAAGATGACTCCTCATGTAAAAAAATCAGTCCTCTCGCGATCCCAATGCAGATTCTGCACCTCGTATGCCAGTTTAGTCCAGACAGGCTATTATCTGTTCAAAGTATTATCAGAGTCCATTAAACCACCTTATGTTAGAATATTAGGCCAAAAGTACTGAGTTCAGAACCTCTATCAAATAAAGCACGTCCCAGGTTGTTGTTCTCCATGTACTCATAAACCAAGAACAACTGACTACCCTCAATGCAGCACCCATATAACCTCACGAGATTTGGATGGTGTAGACCTGATATCATGCCTATTTCAGTCACAAATTCTTTATTCCCTTGTGATGATCTGGAAGAAAGCTTCTTCACTGCGATGTGGGTGCCGTCGGACAATGTACCCTGTATTTAAGGGTATATAGAGGTGTATTACAGATTAATACAAAGAGGATTACTCATAAAAAATTACAATAATAGCCAAGAAGGAAAGTACAAGAAATACCTTGTAGACAAAGCCAAATCCACCCTTTCCAATCAGATTAGCTGCATCAAAACTGTTTGTTGCAGCTTCAATTTGGTCGAGTGTAAACAAACCAATTTGCAGATCAAACCCTCTCAAAGCTGTCCAACACAAATAAACAAAAAAAAAGAAAAGAGAACAAGAAAAGGTTGATATCAGAACATGCCTCCTTAGAGCCCCCCATTTGGGAATGCATATATGCTACTAAGAAAAGAGTGTCATATAATAAAAACTAAATGGATTGGAAGCCACTTTTAATTAATCATTTTGGGGCTATGAGCAATTGCTGAACTAATTTCTCCTACCATTTACAAACACATCACGCAAAAATAAGAGAAATTTGACTTCCCTTAATTACAAATCTCTAATATTCTTTGACTTTGATTTCGTGTGTCGCAGTTTTAGACTATTATATTCTAATGCAGAAAAGATTTGTCTTGCTCTCATATACAGAAATTGCTCAATTCATTCTCTCACTTGGAGACAAATTTTTTTCTTCCTGATTTAGAATTAAAAGTAGAATACATCAGATTTATTTCCGATTAAGTACAGGTTACCTTCTTGCCTCGCTTCTCTTTCTTTCTGCCGGCGTCTCCAGACAATGGCACCAAAACCAGTGAACAGTAGAACCATCAATGAAACTGCACATCCAATTGCAAGGCTGATCATCTTTTTCCTATTTGGAGGATCGAACTCTAAAAAAAAAACAGATGTATCACGTATTCACCTCAGCATCAAGAAGCTTGACATCCAATTAGTCAATAAATTAGTTCTAGAATCTAGTTGAAAGTAATCTATCATTCAAAAGATGAAAATTAAACTTGTCAAAAGAATCTTATTGACCACTTTAATCCATAACGAGCGAGTACAGCAAATCACCTTATATAATTTATAAGTTTCTTATCATGAGATAACCACTGCAGAAGATAAAAAGGTCTTCGTCAACAGAATATATAACTCACCCGACACCACAGAAATAGCTGATATCAGCGGACCATAAATTCCTTTTGTAGGGACATCTGTTGTCCCCTTCGCAGCATAATATAACCGAATTTCTATAGAACCGGTTTCTGTTACTTCTATATGAGGAAAATTCTTTTGAATGACCTTGCCAGTTCCATTTGCTTCTTTTACAATGTCAAAATCTTGCAGTTCCAGATTTTCCTGTAACATATTTGACATATCAAATCCTCAAACCAGATCTAGATATTCTAAAGGGGCTTTGAAGCAATTAAGAATGACTACCTGAATATAAACATCAAATATCCTTCTTCCAAGGCTGTAAAATGTTTTGCTTTGTATGAAAGTTATCTCTGCAAAGTGGAGTGTGACATTATACTTTCCTTTGGCTAGACAACGCCCGTAATATGTTAGAGACATAGCAGATTTACGTGCTTCAGTATACAACTGTGCACTATCTACATCCTTAGCTTTCAAGTCCAGTACAGTATCATTTCTTGCTATGTAGTCATCAGTCAGTTCTCTGGACCAAAAATTTCCGCTGCTACTAAATCCCCATTCTGCCTTAGTAGGAACGAATTTGGCAGAACCCCCTGCCTCTTCATCACCTTCATATTTAAAACTCCCAATGGTGGTATTCTTTCCTCCACAATTTATATGCAAAGAATAACGAACTGCATTTTGCAAGTAATATATCAAGTGACGGGTGAAGAAGTTAAATATGAAAATAAAAGCCCCAAAACCCGAGAGATGCTAGTAAGCGTATATCTACAAAGTTACAGATCAAATATCACCTTTTGAGCAAGGAAAGTTTCTCGTGTGCACAGTCAGAGGTCTGCAATAATTTATAGTTACAAAAGTCAAGAACTATACATTAGCTAGCTTGGACTCCATACAAATTAGTAAAAGTAGAAATGAGCTTACTTGCTTAGTTGCCTGGAAGAGCTTCTGAATAAGTTTCTGTTGACAGAAAACTACAGTTAATTTAAACAGATTGCATATGCATTAAGCTTTCTGATACAAATATCAAAGGAAATCATGAATAATTAACTTACAAATTATCTCTGTAGCAAGATGGTACTGAACTCTCATCAAAATTATTGTAGGAAAGATCCATGAAACTGAAAGCATAAAGGTTGAAAGAACTAGAGTTAACACAATTAACTTATATTCAGTGAAGCAAATACAGTAAAAGGATAAGCCTAATAGCAGCAAACTTATGAATTTCATATCCTCCTTATAAAGCTAATCAGTTACAGTATGATACAACTCTAAATTTCTCAGTGAAACATTGTATCTTCCTGGATCTAATTTAAATCCACTTGACTTTAGATATGGTAAAACAGGTTATAACAAAGGCATCAAGAAAATGAATCTTCTGCCTAAAGTCTAACTACACCATACCTTTTTCCACCTTTTCCTTTGTTGAGTTCTAATCCATACCTCATACCGAAAGTCGACTATAAAGCTAAATTTAGAGTATGCTGAAACCTCATGACAAAATACACAAATGTAAAAAATATAAAACATTACACTTTCTGGTTTCAGCGGCAGAAATAGGAGCAGATTGAAGCAGGTAAGCTGATAAGAAAGAGCTATATCCTTTGACCTGATCTGGTTCAAAATATATGTTCAAGAGCTCAATTTTCCAAGTTATATTTCCTAGATGAATACATATTTTAGGCGATTAATTTTTGTATGATAGTTGTGGGAGTAATAAGAATTGCATTTGGTTTGTTCGAGTTACCCTTTTTATGTGAAGTGAACATAGAATAACAAAATTGTAGCGTCTTCCTCTAAGTTCTATAAGAATTCTGTACAAGCATAAGTACATATACTATTTTTGGTTAACAAGGTCAACATCCTTAGCCACGAAAAGCAAACAGTGTTTAGCTTAGATAGAACATACGTAGCACTTCTTGACTGGATCCAGTCACTGATAGCTCCATTTAAGAGGTTACTCGTTAGAAACCTAGAATCAGAAGAAGAAAAAAAACAATTTAGCATAGGTACCAAATAACATCTAGAATAATAAGCTGCATATGAGTACATCAGAGTTATGTTTGCACTCTCTTCATTAAGAATGAATTTCTTCAACGAAACTTAAACACGGTCAAATTGTCATTGTAAACCCCCTTGTTTCTTTCCTTGCAAAAAATACAGACTTCACTTTCACATTTATTCATATTTAAGTTTTCATGTAAAGATAGTTGTAACCTTTGATGCTATAAAGCAAACATACATTTTACTGAAGAAAGGCCTAACGATTTTGAGGAATGGATAATAATAAAGGAAAGTGATAGGATTCTAGCTCCATAGAACTAGTTCAAAGACACGCTCAAAGCTTCAACTACCTACTTGCAGATTTACCCCTATTTCTTAGCCACTTCCCCGTATTAGTTCCCATTATGCTAATGCTTTTATCCATTTCACCCATGTTCTCCATCATCTAGGATTTCAGTATTCAGTTGTAATCAATATTTCAGTTAGTTATTTACATTTCTTTCTAGTATAAAAGGAGTAACAACACATTGCAATTTGGGTTTCTATCAGAAAGTCATTTGAAAAGATTGTTTATTAAATGATTCAAAAAATATAATCTCTAGTACCATCTTATTTTTAACTTTTTTTTATGCTGTAAATTTCATTGCTTTCTAGTCTGATAGTGTTGAAATATGGTAAAAACTAGAGCCATAAACCCATAAAAAGTGAAATTAGTTAGTAAGGGACTCGTCTACTCTTTTGACCAAGGTCTCGAGTTTGAAGCCGGGAATGGAGAACCTTCAAAAGCTATGAGGGAGCTTTGTGATCCCCTTGTTGGCCTACCGAGTGCAAAGCGGGTACTCACTCAATCAGACAAAATAAATTTAGAACCGAAAAAAGAAAAATGTTTGCTTCTAGCGCACACTAACATAAAAGGGGGAGGTGATATAATAAAAGCAAGTATGTCGTACAGAAACCAACAAATATGCCTCCATCGTAATAATGTGAATTTCCTCTCCAACCTTTTGATGCAAGAGGAATACTAAATGAAACTGAGCTTCAATATATTCCTAATAATTCTATTTGTCCCAATTGATTTTCTAATATATTTTTCAGAGTTCTCTTACTAAGCAAGAGTGAATGAGTGATACCTAAAGTAGGAATTTCCCCCTTAATATTATCAACATTCTCCTATTATAAGTATGTCACATTGAGTATATATTAAACATGCTAATCGCCTGATAAAGGAAATACAAGCAAATAAGTTATTTAGCATTTCATGCCAAGAACCAAGTCTTTCAAATGAGAAGGGAATGTAGATAGTTTTGGCAGCTTACATATTCTCCAAGGTCATCAAGTTTTTCAACCCGATGGGAACACTCCCTTTCAAGTTGTTGAAGCTTAGATCCCTGCGATTTTTAAAAAAAAAAAAAATCAAAGACGCAGAAAATCATGAACAGTTGACCAAACCGTCTAAATGCTTGATCCATATATCAACCAATAAAAGAAGGCATAGGAATGTAAGAGATAGCAACTAGGAGGTACTGACAAAGTTTTCAAAACTGGCATGTTATCAGCAATGTTTTCTGGAATAAATCCTGAGATATTACAGTTCCTCAACACCCTGCACAGAAACAACTCACAGCTTCGGCTTACATTCCAGTGAAGTGCATTGATAAGTTGATAAAAGGAACAACTTTAACATCCAAAGAAACAACTCACAAATATCGCAATTTTGTCATGTTTTGAAATGGTGGAAATTCAGAACCCTCTCCACGCAGATCACTAATCCTTCTGCGTGGAAATTATGCCAAATTCAAATAATGTAGGATTATCTGATTTTTCCGAAGGAGTTAATATAAATAAAGAAAGGTGACTCACAGTTCTATTAAATTAGTCATATTGGATATGCTAGACGGTATTGGCCCCATAAAACCACTACCTTGTATATCTCTGCAAAAGCCTTAAGCAATGGGTAAGTGATCAACAAAGAATTTGTTCAGTACAGGATTTGGCATTAGAGACTTACAATTTTTGAAGCTTCTTCCAACTCGTGAAAAAATCAGGAACCTTCCCACTGAAGTTGTTACTGCCTATCCAGCTATAATCGCCCCATCCCAAGTCCCCGAGCGTAAACCGATAAACCACCATAAGAGGAAACAAAATCTCAAATACTTTTTTTTGTAACACGGGAAAATACAGGCATTATATGTATGCATCTTCTTGCAGTGTACAAGAACTTACAATTCAGTCAGATTTTTAAGACCAGCGAGGGAATTTGGTAACTGCCCAGTCAGGTTGTTAGCCTTAAGCCTTCTAGACACAAGAAAGTACAAAATAACATAAACACATTGCAATGTAAATCAATCAAACAAAAACCATTTTATTGAGATAATATATGTTTTGCATTTCACAGTATTTTAATGAGAAGCGAGGACTTACAGACTTTGTAGGTTGACTAATTTTCCAAGCTCAGCAGGGACCTCTCCAGAAAACTGATTACTCTCAAGGTTTCTGGTAATTTTAAGTGTTTTGGTAATATGCAAAAGAGAGAAGAGAATGTTAAGAAAACATGCAGAGTAACAGTAGAGGAAATAAAGGAGTGTTTTTGTACTGCTCTTGGGTTCAACAAGGAGGAATATGGGCATACAAGTAGGTAAGAGTAGACATGTCCCCCAATTGCTTAGGAATTTTTCCAGATAATCGATTGATTATAACAGACCTGTAGACATTGAATTGTTAATATATTTCTTTCAAGAACTGAATACATTTGGAAACATTGATATTGGCTATGAATTATATGTCCCTACACATATTCCAGTTTCATAGAAGCCCATTGTCGTGGTATCGATCCATTAATGTAGTTCCTTACCAGATCACTGAAAAAATATATTAAATCTGGACTGTTATCGTCAATGTTAGTAGATGGTTGTTTAAAATAAGCATGGTTTCAGTCTTCTCACATGACCTTAAGGTATGGAAGCTTCGTCAAGGATGGTGGAAGCACTCCTGTAAGATTCTGCCCCTTCAGAGATCTGTCTTATTGTATCCAAGAAATATTTACGAACCATTATTTGGCCATAAATTCCAAATATTAAATCAATAATCAACAGCTTCATAGATATAGAAACGTGCATGTCAAGTAAAATAATCATAATACAAAGAAACAAATGGTGGGTGTATGGGTGATGCGCAAAATGATACTTCTATGTATGCAATATACTATGGTCTTCATGTATAATCACCATTTATATGATTGAGGTATCCCCTTAATTTACTCGTGTGCAAACTCCATGTCAGATGATCAACCATAGGTCCACAGTGCCACTCATACCATCTGTAAATATATCACATTTTATTCTTCTTTTTTTACTGTCATTAATTGCTACAATAAATCTGGTCATGTTGGCTTCATCATCAATGTAAGGGGGGTGGGGGGAGGAAATACATCTTTTTTTTATCAGGACCCAAGATGACAGTACGACTCAGAATAAATGGACTTACATATTAACCACATGGCAGACTCCTAGAGAACAATCACCACATATGACTTGGTTGACATACATCGGCATCTTAGGCATAGACGACCTCCAGCTTGTTGATTTATTGCTGCAAGGATCTTGGGTGAAGTCCCAGTCTTTTTTCAATTCCTTCCCAATCTTGCGAAGAGCATCAACTGATTATAAGGAGATATATGTGTTGCCGTAAGCAAAATGATATTGATTAGATAAGCGTATCCAAACAACTAACATAAGAATGCGGAAAGTATACAAATCTCGAAATTCTTATCAAATTTTTTGGACACTAACAAAAACTTGAAAAACATTTGACTAATATATCATCCATTTATGAAAAAAATACTTAAATCTGAAGGGAACCACGTATAAACATTATTCTGTTGTCCCAATAATTTGTTAGCCTGTCGGACCAATAATCCGCTGGCCTATTGTTCAGCACGATGCCAAAATAATTGTTAGAAATTACTGGTCTTAGTTAGAAGTGAATGATCAATGCATTCAGGATAATAAACTATCTCCAATTGAACAGTGGTTTATACGATGATATACCTCCTTTCAACAACTTTTTTTTCTTTGAGCTCGAAAATGTGGCAACCATTCAATCTCTCACAATAGTGCAGTGTATCTTAGATACTAATAAGGTAAAATGAGAGAAGGATGTTTATCCCTACTATTTCCACTCAATTCGACAAAAAAAAGCAGTTAAAGCAAAGACTTTTACTCAAAATTACATGAATAGGCATTTCATCAAACATGTTATAGGCATCATCATGGAATGTGAACAAGAACTAAACAGGCCAAGTAAGTATACCTTCGGAGGGATGAAGAGTTCCAAATTCCGGTGGATCATGTAGGTTCCAGGCGGTAGAAAAAACAATTAGAGAAAGCAACAAGAGAGGACGTGTGAGTGTGATAGTGCTCCTGGAGCAATGACCGATGCTAGTCATTGGGTCGCCAACCAACCCCTCGTTTGTGTGGAGCTTCGCTTGTTAGAGTTGCTGTGCTAATATACTGGGAGTTGATACTCATGTTGGGTGCTTTCTTCTTGGAAGGAACGTGGAAAGACAAGAGTGGTGAACAGACTGACACAGTACATAGCCCCACGGCCCCCACCTTCGGATAATTCAGGAAACTTTATAAATCCTGACAAAAAAAACTTTTGAAAAGGAAAAGATATTTGAACACAATAAACAGCACGATGTGAAATGAGAGACTTAGAAAAAATGCAATTGGATCACAATAAAGTGAATAAACAGGACGACAATAACAGTTGAATAAACATTATAAAAAGATGCTCTTTGATATGAACCATTTTTTTTGGAGATCGTATAATTTTAATATTGTTATTTATGCCTTTTTCAAATTGATTATCATAGCAAAATAACATTAATTTTAATGATGACGAAGATATGAGAAATGATAAAGAATTTGTGTTGGGATAATAGTTCAATGGATAAAACGGCTATGTAGGCGGCGAATATAATCTGAATTATTATACTTCTATGTATATAAACTAGACTCCTTTAATTTCTCTCAAAAAAAGTAATTACATAATAATTGTTAGAAATTATTGGTCTTAATTAAATGTTATAAGTTCTATTGGTTTTCTACCGTTTTCTGAAAATGCGGTGAGTCATGAATCGATTATCAAAGTTGATTATCCCCGCCTCCCTCCCGCAAAGAGTTGTACGATCGTTGACACGTTGTATGAAGTTATATCCTACCAACATTGTTTTTGTAACAGAGGGGATCCATACTTTGGACGAACAGTTTCGAACGATAAATCGGTCAATAAGGTTCGCGGACCTATAACCGCACTTAAAAGACATATGATGCTATTTACAAGCTCAAAACCAGAAAGGAAAAAAGAATGTGAGGTCGTTTTTAAAACTCGCACACCCTATATGAATCCATTAAAAGAGTGAAAATCTACACCTAAAATGACAATGTGAAATTGAGATAGATATTGAACAATAAAGGAATTAAAAAAAATCCCTATTTACTTTTGAAAACAAAAGGTGATGGTCGGTGATGAAATGGATATCCAAGGAATTGATGGATCCTAGAGGCACCAACTTGTAATCCTACCACTAACAAGAGGTCATCGTTGCTCTATGAAGCCAGCCTGACGCGGTGCCCTCCACTTTAGGAATCGGGTCACCCGAGCCTTCGCCCAAGTCACACAGTTCAGCTCCCTACTTGGAAAGGGCGAGCCAGTGATTGCCAACGCAGACCCGACCCGGATATCCGAGACCCACTCCGGTCACCTTAATGTCCCCACTAGGGTTACTAGCTTACGATACCAAGCTCGACATTCTTTGTACTTAATTGGTCATTTATAAAGAATTTGTTGGTCCTTACAACTCTCGATGTGGGAAGTTACAATGTGAAGTTTGAAGGGTGCATGTGAAGAGGTAAAAGATGAATTTGGAAATAGAAAGAGATTGTTAAGAATACGATTCTTTCTTGACACACTCGTGTACTTTGTACATTTAAGAAGAATTTCTCATGATATTGTTGATAACATGGACAATTAAATGTTATAAGTTCTATTGGTTTTCAACCGTTTTCCTGGGAATGCGGTGGGTCATGAATCGATTACCAAAATTGATTCTCCCCGCCTCCCTTCCGCAAAGAGTTGTATGATCGTTGACACGGTGTATATAGTTATATTCTACCAACATTGTTTTTGTACGAGGGGAGTCCATACTTTGGACAAACAACTTCGAACGATAAATTGGTCAATAAGGTCCGCGGACCTACAACAACACCTAGATGACATACGACGCTATTTACAAGTTAAAAACCCAGAAAGGAAAAAAAAAGTGAGGTCGTTTTTAAAACTCACACACCCTATATGAATCCATTAAAAGAGTGAAAATTTACTCCTAAAATGACATATATAAATTGTCCGTAGCTTACCGAATAATTAAAAAAAATGTGCAATTGAGAAAAATATGGAACACTAAGGGAATTAAAAAAAATCTCTATTAAATTTTGAAAACAAAAAGTGATGGTCGGTGGTGAAATGGATATCCAAGGCACTGACGGATCCTAGAGGCACCAACCCGTGATCCTTCCACTGACAAGAGCGGGAGGTCATCGTTGCTCTGTGAAGCCAGCCTGACGCGGTGCCCTCTACTTTAGGAATCGGGTCACCCGAGCCTTCGCCCAAGTCACACGGTTCAGCTCCCTACTTGGAGAGGGCGGGCCAGTGATTGCCAACGCAAACCCAACCCGGATATCCGAGACCCACTCCGGTCACCTTATTGTCCCCACTCGGGTTACAAGCTTACGCTACCAAGCTCGACATTCTTTGTACTTAATTGGTCATTTATAAAGGGTTTGTGGATCCTTACAACTTTCGATGTGGGAAGTTTAGAATGTTAATTTGAAGGGTATATGTGAAGAGGTAAAAAATGAATTTTGAAATAGAAAGAGATTGTTAAGAATATGATTCTTTCTTGACACCCTCGTGTACTTTGTACATTTAAGAAGAATTTCTCATGATCTTGTTGATAACATGGACAATTAAATATTATAAGTTCTATTGGTTTTCAACCGTTTTCTTCGGAATGCGGTGGCTCATGAATCGATTACCAAAATTGATTCTCCCCGCCTCCCTTCCGCAAAGATCTAGTTGTATGATCGTTGACACGTTGTATATAGTTATATTCTACCAATATTGTTTTTGTACGAGGGGAGTCTATACTTTGGACGAACAACTTCGAACAATAAATCGGTCAATAAGGTTCGCGGACCCATAACCGCACTAAGAAGACATTTGACGCTATTTACAAGTTCAAAACCAAAAAGGAAAAAAGAATGTGAGGTCGTCGCACACCCTATATGAATCCATAAAAGTGTGAAAACCTACTCCTAAAATGACAATTATTAATTGTTAGAAGCTTACCGAATAATTTTTTTAAAAAAATGTGCAATTGAGAAAGATATTGAACACTAAGGGGATTAAAAAAAATCCCTATTTACTATTGAAAACAAAAGGTGATGGTCGGTGGTGAAATGAATATCCAAGGAACTGATGGATCTGAGAGGCACCAACCCGTAATCCTTCCACTGACAAGAGCGGGAGGTTATCGTTGCTCTGTGAAGCCAGCTTGACACGGTGCCCTCCACTTTAGGAATCGGGTCACTCGAGCCTTCGCCCAAGTCACACGGTTCAGCTCCCTACTTGGAGAGGGCGAGGCAGTGATTGCCAACGCAGACCCGACCCGGATATCCGAGACCCACTCCGGTCACCTTATTGTCCCCACTAGGGTTACAAGCTTACGCTACCAAGTTCAACATTTCTTTGTACTTAATTGGTCATTTATAAAGGGTTTGTGGGTCCTTACAACTCTCGATGTGGGAAGTTACAATGTAAAACTTGAAGGGTGCATGTGAAGAGGTAAAAGATGAATTTGGAAATAGAAAGAGATTGTTAAGAATACGATTCTTTCTTGACACCCTCGTGTACTTCGTATATTTAAGAAGAATTTCTCATGATCTTGTTGATAACTTGGACAATTAAATGTTATAAGTTCTATTGGTTTTCCACCTTTTTCCTGAGAATGCGGTGGGTCATGAATCGATTACCAAAATTTATTCTCCCCGCCTCCCTTCCGCAAAGAGATGTTTAATCGTTGACACGTTGTATGAAGTTATATTCTACCACCAATGTTTTTGAACTGGAGGGGGGTCCATACCTTGGACGAACAACTTCGAACGATAAATCGGTCAATAAGGTCCGCGGACCTACAACAACACTTAGAAGACATATGACGCTATTAACAAGTTAAAAATCAAGAAAGGAAAAAAAAAAAGTGAGGACGTTTTTAAAACTCGAACACCCTATATGAAACCATTAAAAGTGTGAAAATTTACCACTGAAATGACAATTACAAATTGTCAGTAGCTTACCGAATAATTTTAAAAAAACTGTGCAATTGAGAAAGATATGGAACACTAAGGGAATTAAAAAAATCTCTATTTAGTTTTGAAAACAAAAAGTAATGGTCGGTAGTGAAATAGATATCCAAGGCATTGATGGATCCTAGAGGCATCAACCCGTAATCCTTCCACTGATAAGAGCGGGAGGTCATCGTTGCTCTGTGAAGCCAGCCTGACGCGGTGCCCTCCACTTTAGGAATCGGGTCACCCGAGCCTTCGCCCAAGTCACACGGTTCAGCTCCCTACTTGGAGAGGGCGGGCCAGTGATTGCCAACGCAAACCCGACCCGGATATCCAAGACCCACTCCGGTCACCTTAATGTCCTCACTCGGGTTACAAGCTTACGCTACCAAGCTCGACATTCTTTGTACTTAATTGGTCATTTATAAAGAGTGTGTGGGTCCTTACAAATTTCAATGTGGGAAGTTTAGAATGTGAAATTTGAAGGGTGTATGTGAAGAGGTAAAAAATGAATTTGGAAATAGAAAGAGATTGTTAATAATACGATTCTTTCTTGACACCCTCGTGTACTTTGTACATTTAAGAAGAATTTCTCATAATCTTGTTGATAAGATGGAAAATTAAATGTTATAAGTTCTATTGGTTTTCAACCGTTTTCCTGGGAATGTTGTGGGTCATGAATCGATTATCAAAATTGATTCTCCCCGCCTCCCTTCCGCAAAGAGTTGTATGATCGTTGACACGTTGTATATAGTTATATTCTACCAACATAGTTTTTGTACGAGGGGAGTCCATACTTTGGACGAACAACTTTGAACGATATATCGGTCAATAAGGTCCGTGGACCCATAACCGCACTAAGAAGACATTTGACGCTATTTACAAGTTCAAAACCAAAAAGGAAAAAATAATGTGAGGTCGTCGCACACCCGATATGAATCCATAAAAGAGTGAAAATCTACTCCTAAAATGACAATTATTAATTCTCGGAAGCTTACCGAATAATTTTTTTAAAAAAATGTGCAATTGAGAAAGATATTGAACACTAAGGGAATTAAAAAAAATCCCTATTTACTTTTGAAAACAAAAGGTGATGGTCGGTGGTGTAATGGATATCCAAGGAACTGATGGATCTGAGAGGCACCAACCCGTAATACTTCCACTGACAAGAGCGGGAGGTCATCGTTGCTCTGTGAAGCCAGCCTGACGCGGTGCCCTCCACTTTAGGAATCGGGTCACTCGAGCCTTCGCCCAAGTCACACGGTTCAGCTCCCTACTTGGAGAGGGCGAGGCAGTGATTGCCAACGCAGACCCGACCCGGATATCCGAGACCCACTCCGGTCACCTTATTGTCCCCACTAGGGTTACAAGCTTACGCTACCAAGCTCGACATTCTTTATACTTAATTGGTAATTTATAAAGGATTGTTGGGTCCTTACAACTCTCGATGTGGGAAGTTACAATGTGAAATTTGAAGGGTGCATGTGAAGAGGTAAAAGATGAATTTGGAAATAGAAAGAGATTGTTAAGAATACGATTCTTTCTTGACACCCTTGTGTACTTTGTACATTTAAGAAGAATATCTCATGATCTTGTTGATAACATGGACAATTAAATATTATAAGTTCTATTGGTTTTTAACCGTTTTCCTGGGAATGCGGTGGCTCATGAATCGATTACCAAAATTGATTCTCCCCGCCTCCCTTCCGCAAAGAGTTGTATGATCGTTTACACGTTGTATATAGTTATATTCTACCAACATTGGTTTTGTACGAGGGGAGTCCATACTTTGCACGAACAACTTCGAACGATAAATCGGTCAATAAGGTCCGCGGACCCATAACCGCACTATGAAGACATTTGACGCTATTTACAAGTTCAAAACCAAAAAGGAAAAAAGAATGTGAGGCTGTCGCACACCCTATATGAATCAATAAAAGAGTGAAAATCTACTCTTAAAATGACAATTATTAATTCTCAGAAGCTTACCGAAAAATTTTTATAAGAAAATGTGCAATTGAGAAAGATATTGAACACTAAGGGAATTAAAAAAAATCCCTATTTACTTTTGAAAATAAAAGGTGATGGTCGGTGGTGAAATGGATATCGAAGGAACTGAGGGATCTGTGATGCACCAACCCGTAATCCTTCCACTGACAAGAGCGGGAGGTCATCGTTGCTCTGTGAAGCCAACCTAACACGGTGCCCTCCACTTTAGGAATCGGGTCACTCGAGCCTTCGCCCAAGTCATACGGTTCAGCTCCCTACTTGGAGAGGGCGGGCCAGTGTTTGCCAACGCAGAACCGACCCGGATATCCGAGACCCACTCCGGTCACCTTAATGTCCCCACTAGGGCTACAAGCTTACGCTACCAAGCTCGACATTCTTTGTACTTAATTGGTCATTTATAAAGGGTTTGTGGGTCCTTACAACTCTCGATGTGGGAAGTTACAATGTGAAGATTGAAGGGTGCATGTGAAGAGGTAAAAGATGAATTTGGAAATAGAAAGAGATTGTTAAGAATACGATTATTTCTTGACACCCTCGTGTACTTCGTATATTTAAGAAGAATTTCTCATGATCTTGTTGATAACTGGGAGAATTAAATGTTATAAGTTCTATTGGTTTCCACCGTTTTCTTGAGAATGCGGTGGGTCATGAATCGATTACCAAAATTTATTCTCCCCGCATCCCTTTCGCAAAGAGATGTATGATCGTTGACACGTTGTATGAAGTTATATTCTACCAACATTGTTTTTGAACCGGAGGGGGTCCATACTTTGGACGAACAACTTCGAATGATAAATCGGTCAATAAGGTCCGCGTACCTACGACAACACTTATAAGACATATGACGCTATTAACAAGTTAAAAATCAAGAAAGGAAAAAAAAAGTGAGGTCGTTTTTAAAACTCGCACACCCTATACGAATCCATTAAAAGAGTTCAGGACAATTATAAATTGTCAGTAGCTTACCGAATAATTAAAAAAAAATGTGCAATTGAGAAAAATATGGAACACTAAGGAAATTAAAAAAATCTCTATTTAATTTTGAAAACAAAAAGTGATGGTCGGTGGTGAAATGGATATCCAAGGCACTGACGGATCCTAGAGGCAGCAACCCGTGATCCTTCCACTAACAAGAGCGGGAGGTCATCGTTGCTCTGTGAAGCCAGCCTGACGCGGTGCCCTTGATAGCATGAATTATAGTCTATATTTTGGGGTTTGTTTGGACGTTTTATCTTCAATAATCTGCATGTTTGTATGTATAATATGTGATTGTATTACCATTTCATCTACCTTTGCGGGAATCGAGGTCTACACCTAGTTTTGTTGTAATTTTAGGTAAAATGGCACGTTTTGCATCAAAAAGGAGCAAAAGGAGATATGGAGTCATTAAAGCTACATTCAGGAACATAAGGAACCATCCAGGAAGCATAGCCATGGATTAGAGATTCACTTTGGACCAGATTTGAGAGATTTCACATTCAGTTGTGACTCACCTCGGTTGACCACAGATTCACCTCGACCGAGGTGATCCAGAGAAGTCGACTCGACCGAGGCGAACACCTGGGACGCGGCGAGAATATTTTATTCTTGACTGAGATCTTTTATCTTTGGAAAGAGATCTTATATTTTTGGGCTTGGCTCCTAGAAGGAAGAAGATATGCTAGATCATATATTTTACCTATTTTATGGGAAGAGATCTTTCTAAGATATCTTATCTTAGGAGAGTAATTTTCCTATAAAAAGGGTTGGATTTCCCACAAATCCATATCATGCTATACCACCGATCAGGGTTTATACACCGCTGCAGCCATACTCCAGTTGGGAGATTTGAAGAACCTTTTTGAAGGTTGAAGGAAGAAAGTCTATAGCTTTTATAGCTTTTGAAGGGTTTTTGTAAGATCATCTTAGATTCCCTTCTTGTTTGTTGTCTTGTTGGATTTCTATCCAAGGAACGCTTGTGTTTGATAATTGATTCAGTTATTGAAGCCTTTCTCTTAAGGTTTTCTTGTTCAATTATTCTCTTTCTTCCCATATATTTGATTAATACTTTCATGATGATGAGTGGCTAATCTTTTTGTTTGATTCTAGGGTGATTGGCTGAAGGTTGTGGGAAAAACAATGATAGAATAATCTTAATCACAGTAGGACCCTGAAAGTTCGAGTCTTTAACCTTAACCCTAAGCATCTCGCTCAGTCGATGAACATCTCGGCCGGGGTGGAATTCTTTTGACCGAGGTGACTTATCTGATCCGAAACTGAGAGTTAAGTGTTAGAGTTTGCCAAATCCTATTCTTATTACACCTTTCCTGGTCCAATGCAAGTTTAGGATGAGACTTACCCGGTAATTCCTTAGTTTGTGTACTTAAGATCATAAGTGTAGGTAATAAAGGTTAATCCTTTATTGGGGTTTGAGTGTGCTTTCATCCCATCTTTGTGAGTTATCCTGAGACTTACCCGGTAAAGGTTGATTCTATTCCCTTAGATGGTGTATTAGTTTGAGGTTATAGTTCTTTATCCTAATTCCTTGAGACTTACCCGGTAATAGGAGTTACGGTTTAGGATTAGTGAGTAGTGAGACTTACCCGGTGATCTATTCCACTTTAGTAACACATTCCCCATGCAAAAATCTCAGCTTTGTCCGCTTCTCTTTAGATCTTGAGTTGGAACCACAACTAGATGCTTTAATCCCTAAAATTGCATATTTACTTTATTGACTTCTATATCATCTTTGATTGTTTTGATCACCTTTTGTGGTTAGTATTTACATAAGCATACCGTAATTGGACTTTGTTTCTATAAGTCCCTATGATCGACCCCTGGAATTCCTTGCTTTTTACTACGATTGACCCGTACACTGCGGGTTCGCATCCTTGTTTTAAGCTTACGTCTAGGGTTATAAATTTAAAGCTTGCACACACCGTTTGGAGCGAACAACCCTCCACTTTAGGAATCGGGTCACCCGAGCCTTTGCCCAAGTCACACGGTTCAGCTCCCTACTTGGAGAGGGCGGGCCAGTGATTGCCAACGCAAACCCAACCCGGATATCCGAGACCCACTCCGGTCACCTTATTGTCCCCACTCGGGTTACAAGCTTACGCTACGAAGCTCGACATTCTTTGTACTTAATTGGTCATTTATAAAGGGTTTGTGGGTCCTTACAACTTTCGATGTGGGAAGTTTAGAATGTGAAATTTGAAGGGTGTATGTGAACATGTAAAAAATGAATTTGGAAATAGAAAGAGATTGTTAAGAATACGATTCTTTCTTGACACCCTCGTGTACTTTGTACATTCAAGAAGAATTTCTCATGATCTTGTTGATAACATGGACAATTAAATATTATAAGTTCTATTGGTTTTCAACCGTTTTCCTGGGAATGCGGTGGCTCATGAATCGATTAGCAAAATTGATTCTCCCCGCCTCCCTTCCGCAAAGAGTTGTATGATCGTTTACACGTTGTATATAGTTATATTCTACCAACATTGTTTTTGTACGAGGGGAGTCCATACTTTGGACGAACAACTTCGAACGATAAATCGGTCAATAAGGTCCGCGGACCCATAACCGCACTAAGAAGACGTTTGACGCTATTTACAAGTTCAAAACCAAAAAGGAAAAAAGAATGTGAGGTCGTCGCACACCCTATATGAATCAATAAAAGAGTGAAAATCTACTCTTAAAATGACAATTATTAATTGTCAGAAGCTTACCGAATAATTTTTATAAAAAAATGTGCAATTGAGAAAGATATTGAACACTAAGGGAATTAAAAAAAATCCCTATTTACTTTTGAAAATAAAAGGTGATGGTCGGTGGTGAAATGGATATCCAAGGAATTGATGGATCTGTGATGCACCAACCCGTAATCCTTCCACTGACAAGAGCGGGAGGTCATCGTTGCTCTGTGAAGCCAGCCTAACGCGGTGCCCTCCACTTTAGGAATCGGGTCACTCGAGCCTTCGCCCAAGTCACACGGTTCAGCTCCCTACTTGGAGAGGGCGGGCCAGTGATTGCCAACGCAGACCCGACCCGGATATCCGAGACCCACTCCGGTCACCTTAATGTCCCCACTAGGGTTACAAGCTTACGCTACCAAGCTCGACATTCTTTGTACTTAATTGGTCATTTATAAAGGGTTTGTGGGTCCTTACAACTCTCGATGTGGGAAGTTACAATGTGAAATTTGAAGGGTGCATGTGAAGAGGTAAAAGATGAATTTGAAAATATAAAGAGATTGTTAAGAATACGATTCTTTCTTGACACCCTCGTGTACTTCGTATATTTAAGAAGAATTTTTCATGATCTTGTTGATAACTGGGACAATTAAATGTTACAAGTTCTATTAGTTTTCCACCGTTTTCTTGAGAATGCGGTGAGTCATGAATCGATTACCAAAATTTATTCTCCCCGCCTCCCTTTCGCAAAGAGATGTATGATCATTGACACGTTGTATGAAGTTATATTCTACCAATATTGTTTTTGAACCGGAGGGGGTCCATACTTTGGACGAACAACTTCGAACGATAAATCGGTCAATAAGGTCCCCGTACCTACGACAGCACTTATAAGACATATGACGCTATTAACAAGTTAAAAATCAAGAAAGGAAAAAAAAAGTGAGGTCGTTTTTAAAACTCGCACACCCTATACGAATCCATTAAAAGAGTTCAGGACAAATATAAATTGTCTGTAGCTGACCGAATAATTAAAAAAATGTGCAATTGAGAAAAATATGGAACACTAAGGGAAGTAAAAAAATCTCTATTAAATTTTGAAAACAAAAAGTGATGGTCGGTGGTGAAATGGATATCCAAGGCACTGACGGATCCTAGAGGCACCAACCCGTGATCCTTCCATTGACAAGAGCAGGAGGTCATCGTTGCTCTGTGAAGCCAGTCTGACGCGGTGCCATTCACTTTAGGAATCGGGTCACCCGAGCCTTCGCCCAAGTCACACGGTTCAGCTCCCTACTTGGAGAGGGCGGGCCACTGATTGCCAACGCAAACTCAATCCGGATATCCGAGACCCACTATGGTCACCTTAATGTCCCCACTCAGGTTACAAGCTTATGCTACCAAGCTCGACATTCTTAGTACTTAATTGGTCATTTATAAAGGGTTTGTGGATCCTTACAACTTTCGATGTGGGAAGTTTAGAATGTGAAATTTGAAGGGTGTATGTGAAGAGGTAAAAAATGAATTTGGAAATAGAAAGAGATTGTTAAGAATACAATTCTTTCTTGACACCCTCGTGTACTTTGTACATTTAAGAAGAATTTCTCATGATCTTGTTGATAACATGGACAATTAAATGTTATAAGTTCTATTGGTTTTCAAACGTTTTCGTGGGAATGCGGTGGGTCATGAATCGATTACCAAAATTGATTCTCCCCGCCTCCCTTCCGCAAAGAGTTGTATGATCGTTGACACGTTGTATATAGTTATATGCTACCAACATTGTTTTTGTACGAGGGGAGTCCATACTTTGGACGAACAACTTCGAACGATAAATCGGTCAATAAGGTCCGCGGACTCATAACCGCACTAAGAAGACATTTGACGCTATTTACAAGTTCAAAACCAAAAAGGAAAAAAGAATGTGAGGTCGTCGCACACCCTATAAGAATCCATAAAAGAGTGAAAATCTACTCTTAAAATGACAATTATTAATTGTCAGAAGCTTACCGAATAATTTTTATAAAAAATTGTGCAATTAAGAAAGATATTGAACACTAAGGGAAATAAAAAAATTCCCTATTTACTTTTGAAAATAAAAGGTGATGGTCGGTGGTGAAATGGATATCGAAGGAACTGAGGGATCTGTGATGCACCAACCCGTAATCCTTCCACTGACAAGAGCGGGAGGTCATCGTTGCTCTGTGAAGCCAACCTAACGCGGTGCCCTCCACTTTAGGAATCGGGTCACTCAAGCCTTCGCCCAAGTCACACGGTTCAGCTCCCTACTTGGAGAGGACGGGCCAGTGATTGCCAACGCAGACCCGACCCGGATATCCGAGACCCACTCCGGTCACCTTAATGTCCCCACTAGGGTTACTAGCTTACGCTACCAAGCTCGACATTCTTTGTACTTAATTGGTCATTTATAAAGGGTTTGTGGGTCCTTACAACTCTCGATGTGGGAAGTTACAATGTAAAATTTGAAGGGTGCATGTGAAGAGGTAAAAGATGAATTTGGAAATAGAAAGAGATTGTTAAGAATACGATTCTTTCTTGACACCCTCGTGTACTTCGTATATTTAAGAAGAATTTCTCATGATCTTGTTGATAAATGGGATAATTAAATGTTACAAGTTCTATTGGTTTTCCACCGTTTTCTTGAGAATGCGGTGGGTCATGAATCGATTACCAAAATTTATTCTCTCCGCCTCCCTTTCGCAAAGAGATGTATGATCGTTGACACGTTGTATGAAGTTATATTCTACCAACATTGTTTTTGAACCGGAGGGGGTCCATACTTTGGACGAACAACTTCGAACGATAAATCGGTCAATAAGGTTCGCGTACCTACGACAGCACTTATAAGACATATGACGCTATTAACAAGTTAAAAATCAAGAAAGGAAAAAAAAAGTGAGGTCGTTTTTAAAACTCGCACACCCTATACGAATCCATTAAAAGAGTTCAGGACAATTATAAATTGTCAGTAGCTTACCGAATAATTAAAAAAAAATGTGCAATTGAGAAAAATATAGAACACTAAGGGAATTAAAAAAATCTCTATTTAATTTTGAAAACAAAAAGTGATGGTCGGTGGTGAAATGTATATCCAAGGCACTGGCGAATTCTAGAGGCACCAACCCGTGATCCTTCCACTAACAAGAGCGGGAGGTCATCGTTGCTCTGTGAAGCCAGCCTGACGCGGTGCCCTCCACTTTAGGAATCGGGTCACCCGAGCCTTCGCCCAAGTCACACGGTTCAGCTCCCTACTTGGAGAGGGCGGGCCAGTGATTGCCAACGCAAACCCAACCCGGATATCCGAGACCCACTCCGGTCACCTTATTGTCCTCACTCGGGTTACAAGCTTACGCTACGAAACTCAACATTCTTTGTACTTAATTGGTCATTTATAAAGGGTTTGTGGGTCCTTACAACTTTCGATATGGGAAGTTTAGAATGTGAAATTTGAAGGGTGTATGTGAAGAGGTAAAAAATGAATTTGGAAATAGAAAGGGATTGTTAAGAATCCGATTCTTTCTTGACACCCTCGTGTACTTTGTACATTTAAGAAGAATTTCTCATGATCTTGTTGATAACATGGACAATTAAATGTTATAAGTTCTATTGGTTTTCAACCGTTTTCCTGGGAATGCGGTGGCTCATGAATCGATTACTAAAATTGATTCTCCCCGCCTCCGTTCCGCAAAGAGTTGTATGATCGTTGACACGTTGTATATAGTTATATTCTACCCAACATTGTTTTTGTACAAGGGGAGTCCATACTTTGGACGAACAACTTCGAACAATAAATCGGTCAATAAGGTCCGCGGACCCATAACCGCACTAAGAAGACATTTGACGCTATTTACAAGTTCAAATACAAAAAGGAAAAAAGAATGTGAGATCGTTTTTAAAACTCGCACACCCTATATGAATCAATAAAAGAGTGAAAAGAATGTGAGGTCATTTTTTTAAAAAAATGTGCAATTGAGAAAGATATTGAACACTAAGGGAATTAAAAAAATCCCTATTTACTTCTGAAAACAAAAGGTGATGGTCGGTGGTGAAATGGATATCCAAGGAACTGATGGATCCTATAGGCACCAACCCGTAATCTTTCCATTGACAAGAGCAGGAGGTCATCGTTGCTCTGTGAAGCCAGTCTGACGCGGTGTCCTCCACTTTAGGAATCGGGTCAAACAGAAAGGAAAAAAAAAAGTGAGGTCGTTTTTAAAATTCGCACACCCTATATGAATCCAATAAAAGAGTGAAAATTTACTCTTGAAATGACAATTATAAATTTTCAGTAGCTTACCGAATAATTTAAAAAAAAATGATAACTCCACTTTGGTTATATATTTGTATATGTGATGATGGAAGACTTAACATTATGAGCGGTTTATATACTAACAAATATCATTTATATTTCTAGATTGTTTGGTTTTGTGTTTGTTAAATGTGTGCAGGCCTTGAAAAGTATTTCAAAGGATGAACGGAGGCTTTGAAACAAGAAGCAAGGGACAAGCGTAGAGATTGAAAAGCAGTTCATGGGTTCAACACGGAGGCCTTGAATACCATTTCAAGGGATCAAAGATGGAGCCTTGAAACGCGATACAAAGGATACATCGGCTGGATGAATTTAAAAATCAAGATTCAATATCAACAACCAAATCTACCAAGGATAAATAGAAGATCTTCAAACAAGATATCGAGAGAAGATCTTGGCCAGCTCAACAAAGAAATTCTTCAACAGATTTTATGGAAGAGATATCGGCCCAACAAGAAGATCTTGAAAAGATCTTAACTAACGCAAGATTGAAGATTTCATCCAACGGATCTCACAAAGATCTTGAAGATCTTCAACGGTTACCAAATAGAGATATCTTTAACCGAAGATCCTCAAATAACTTGGAAGACCTCGGAGCTTGAAACAAGGACTTCAACGACAAGATATTTAACGGCTCTTTGAAGAAGATCTCGAAGAAGAAGAAGAAGAAGACTCTAAAACGTGCGTCAAGGAGATGAAGGAGATAGAAGATCTTACAACGGCTACTTCATCTCAACTTAACACCGTCTTTTATTGAGAAAGAAGAACCTCACAACGGTCATCTCTACAACGGCTAGAAGTTCTCCATCGAAGACTATAAATGAAGATGGCGATTGAAGAGAACAACAAGAAGCTTACACGGAAACATCTTAGTCTGCAAGCGATCCAAAGCATCTTCATTCATTCCAAAAGTTTTCTTCCTCTTAGTTTACAAAAGCTTACATCCCTAAAGAGAGAAAAACACGAGTCTCATAGGAATATTTAGAGAGTGTTATACTCGAGTGTGTGTTACTCTGCGAAGTAACTAGGCTATTATTGTTAGGTTAAGAGTTGGAACTAGATCGTAGCATTGACTACAGTGAGAGAAGATGGAGATTTCTTCTGGTTGTATATAGGACTCTTTGAAGCATATAATAGATAGTTAGATCCTAAGGGTAAGGAAACCCTAGGACGGAGATGTAGGTTGTTACAGCTGAACTTCGTAAACATATCACCATGTCGATCTTTTACTTTCGCACTACTTCTTACTTAATTGTGACTAACGTTGTTTTGTAGGTTTTCGGAGTCAAGGCCTTGAAATCACTTTCAAAGCCCTTGAAAACCAGTTGTGTCACAAAAAGCACAAATCAACATTAAGGCCTTGAAATCAGTTTCAAAGCCTTGAGATAGGTTTTTGCGAAAAGTTCTCATACTCTATTCAACAACCCCCCCTCTAGTGTATTTATATCCTTTCTATTTCCTTGTACGGTTTTTCAAAAAATTGTGCAATTGAGAAAGATATGAAACACTAAGGGAATTAAAAAAAATCTATATTTAGTTTTGATAACAAAAGGTGATGGTCGGTGTTGAAATGGATATCCAAGGCACTTATGGATCCTAGAGGCACCAACCCGTAATCCTTCCACTGACAAGAGCGGGAGGTCATCGTTGCTCTGTGAAGCCAGCCTGACGCGGTGCCCTCCACTTTAGGAATCGGGTTACCTGAGCCTTCGCCCAAGTCACACGATTCAGCTCCCTACTTGGAGAGGGCAAGCCAGTGATTGCCAACGCAGACACGACCCGGATATCCGAGACCCACTCCGGTCACCTTAATGTCCCCACTAGGGTTACAAGCTTACGCTACCAAGCTCGACATTCTTTGTACTTAATTGGTCATTTATAAAGGGTTTGTGGGTCCTTACAACTTTCGATGTGGGAAGTTTAGAACGTAAATTTGAAGGGTGCAGGTGAAGAGGTAAAAGATGATTTTGGAAATAGAAAGAGATTATTAAGAATACGATTCTTTCTTGACACCCTCATGTTCTTTTTTACATTTAAGAAGAATTTCTTATGATCTTGTTGATAACTTGGACAATTAAATGTTATAAGTTCTATTAGTTTTCCACCGTTTTCCTGGGGATGCGGTGGGTCATGAATCGATTACCAAAATTATTCTCCCCGCGTCCCTTCCGCAAAGAGATGTATGATCATTGACACGTTGTATGAAGTTATATTCTACCAACATTGTTTTTGTACGAATGAGGGTCTATACTTTGGACGAACAACTTCAAACGATAAATCGGTCAATAAGGTCCACGGGCCTACAACCGCACTTAGAAGACATATGACGCTATTTACAAGTTCAAAATCCGGAAAGGAAAAAAATGTGATCTTCCGCAATGAGTTGTATGATCGTTGACGCTTTTTAAAACTCGCACACCCTATGTGAATCCTATGAAAATCTACTCCTCAAATGACAATTATTAAAATTTCAGTAGTTTACCGTTGAAAATCTACTCCTGAAATAAATGTGATCTTATTGTGAGAATTTTATGCTTCCAACTACACCCCATAAGTACTTAGAAATGGTATCCCTTTACAAAATAGCACAAGTGTTAAACTTGTCTTGAAGTTGGAGTTTCACTCTTGTGTTGTTCATTCTAGTGTGCAAGAACAACCTCTAGCCAAAGGAAACTAGATTGAAAAGAAGACACCCTATCCGGAATCGATCTTTCCCTTAACAATGGTGATCCACAAATAAACAAGTATTCTAGTTTATCAAGAGAGCAAAACTTGCAAGGCAATCCTGTAATGTTGGGACATTGGTGGTACTAAGTGGGTATAAATTTTAACGGGAATAAAAACAAAAAGAGCACATCGATTTTAGAAAAAATTATTTACCATTATGTTTTGACAACAACATTCCATCTCACTGTGTAGTTTTTACTATACAATTATTGTTGCTACAATTTTTTTGTTCTAGTCGTTTTTTCATATTCAACTTATGATTGATTGGATATGAAAGAAGTCCAAAAATATAATATTTTTCTTTTTTAAATAATAAAAGTAGATAAAATAAATTTTATTTGACCCCGTAACGTAAAAGATGACAAAATTTTTGAATAGGTGGTTAACTATTAAATGGCAAAGTGAGTATATAAAAAAGTTTACTCTAAAAACAATCCACTAATAAAATCTGATCTTAACTGTTCTAATTCAAACTATTAAGGAAAATGACCAAAAATAATATAACTATGAGATATGAACAAAAAATAATACAAACTTTCAAAATTACTATTTGATATACAAACTATTTCACATTAAACCAATTTTGATACGGGGTGAAAATCTAACCAAATTTTATTAGAAAAACCGCCCATATATATTTTAAATTACACAAAATGACCCATATGTTTTATTTTCTTTCAAAAATCACACATGTTATTTTTTTATACTTAATGAATTAGGTAACAAAAGTTAGCCATCACTTTATCTTTAATATTTAAGGTAGTTTATTCATTAAAAGAATTAAGAAGTTTTAAAAATAAAATTTTTATTAGTAGAACCGTGTTTGGTGTCATTATTATTTTATGGGTAGTTTGAGGGAATAATCTATGTTTGTAGGTAAAAATTAACGAAAGAATAAATAATTATATGAAAATTTATGTAATTTGAAATCTTAAAATTAATACATTTAACATAAATTTGTGGAAAAAATATACATTTGATGTTTAAATTATAAAAATTCAAAAATTAATCTTTTTTTATACCAAAATTTTGTGGGAATGTCATCAAGTATGAGTCTTTTAACCAAATTTTTATTTTTAAAGTTTTAAAACTTCTCAATCATTCTTATAATTGTATTTTAAATAAATGGCCTAAAATAATTAAGAATATAGTGATAAATAACTTTTATAAAAAATAACATGGGTGTTTTTTGAAAGAAAATATAATGTAGGGATAATTTTGTGTGATTTAAAAAAGTTATGGGCGATTTATATAATAAAATTAGTCATAATTTTACTCCGTATTAAAAATTAGTTTAATATGAAATAGTTTATATACCAATTAATAATTTTTAAAATTGTATTATTTCTTTTTTCATATCTCATAGTTGGTATTATTCTTGATCATTTTTTCAACTATTAAATATGGGCATTCTTAAGCCAATATCACAAAATCTAAATTTTTACCCTAAACCGGGCCCACTAAGTGCAACGTGTTAGGATAAAGCCGAACTCATTATTCCTCCGAAGATCAAGATTTTAAAAAGTATTTTTCTTACTATGTAGTCCACTTTTATTTAAAACTAGTGACATGGTTGTGCCCTTCGCTCACAGAAGAAAGGTAGAAATGTATACTTAATTTTGTTTAATAGTTAAATATTTTTTTTAAATTAGGTAAATCACACATAGTTGATCAAATTTTAGTTACAAATAAATACTATTTTAAATATTAGACAAAGTTATCCACTAATTAAATTCCTTTTATTTACAGTAATAAATATTTAATTAAAAATATAATATTAATTTATATAAGCGATATCATTAATATGTTTCAAATTATTTCGACTTGTGGTTTGAAGATAATAGTTTGACTATATGAGTTAGTTAATGTTTTAATTATGTAATTTAAAATTAAATTTGTTTGATTTAGTATTGTTATAATATTTTTATAATTAAAAACCTATTATTCTTCTCCCGACTCATACTCGTAGTAATCACGAAAAAGGGCCGGTAAAATTGTGTTTATGTGCCTTTGGATCCTCGACTCTCGGTTTATACGGTGTCACCCCGGTTCTTCTCTCAGATTTCAAGCCCTAACCTTTATTTTTGTTACTCTCCCCACTATAATAATTTACATCGTAGTTCGACCTGTTTGTCGATGGCTCAATCAAATAGGTTCAAATTCATTCCCTTCGGCTCTCCAGTTTCAAGAAAATCCGAGTTGTTCTTTGTTAGCTTTATTGTTTGTCAAAATGATGCTTTCATTTACGTACTTAATCAGTTTTCACTTCTAGGCAGTTGGTGTGGATAACACATTTCAGAAGAAGTTCGATCCCAAAGAATACCTGCAAAGAGCTCGCGAGCGTGAAGAGAAGGTTTGCCAAACCCTAAATTTCGTTTATTATCCATCAAGGGTGGAATTATCTATAACTTATTTTGATTTCAGTTTTTTTTTTCTTTGTTCTTGTGCGCACTAATTTAGTTTGGTTACGTCTGTGTTCAAGAGACAGAGGCTCTCTAGAAGGGAAAATGTAAGTTTAGCGAAACCAAGAGTATTAATGATAAGTATATATGTTGGATTGTAGTTCCTAAAATTTGATTGTGCTTGTTTCTTCTTGATCCTTAACTTGTGCATTTTGTATAGCAATAGAACTCGTATAGCAATAGAATACTCTGTGAATCATATGAATTTTAGATCTATATATCTTACTAAAACAGAACCCACTTCGTCCACATGTCGCGTGTTAAAGCCAACCACATCAGCTTTTTTCCAATTTATTTACAACATTGCCACAAGATATTTACGGATTTGCCATAATATCTTTCATAATCAAAAAATTATTAAAACTCATAAACATTCAGTTTTACTTAAAGATTAATTAAAACAAAAATAAATTTATATCAAAAACATAATAAAAACATATCCACAATTTATTTTTATAATTTTCAAAAAATAATGTAGGCACATTTGAATTTACGAAAATTAATTTTTGAATTTATTTTACAATTTCGAATTTTGTATATCATATTTTGTTTTCTTATTTTAAATTTTTGAAAATTTTATTTTAATTATTTATTAAATTTCTAGCTTTATATATATATATATATCATGTTTTTGTTTTCTTATTTCTAATTTTAAAATTATTTCATGTTAAATAATTAACAATACTTAACAAAATTGATAAATATCTTAACTGATTCCATGTTCTTTTCTTTAAAAAAATTAATTAATTAATTAAAAAAAATCTTTTTTTATAAAATTATACTGTATGTTTTGTTTAACATATTAAAACAATTTCCTTTATCTTTAATTATGACGGATAAAATCAAACTAATTCGATGCATGTTTTTCAGTAACAACAATAAATTAAAAATAAAACCAAATCTTTTTAGAAGAGAATATTGCGTAGTTACTTCAATATATTATAGCAATCTCCTTTATCTTTTAAAAAATATGTTAAAATTTATTTAGACAAAACCCGCACAAGGTGCGGGCATTAGGCTAGTTTGTATACTAAAGCATTATTAGAGAAGTTAGGCGTATTACCTTAGCATCACGTATGTTGGTGTATCTAGACAATTTTTTTTCATTGGTCTAGAAATTGAGTTGTCCTTGACCCACTAGATGGATCGTCGAACATTGATTGTGGTCAGTGGCGTAATTAGGTTCTTTGGTGTGGAGCGGGCCATGACCCCTATTAATGTTGTGTTAATATCAATATAGATGTTATATTATTCATAAAACTTCAATTGTAAAGTTGCCAGAGGGAGTGAAAGTTGTACCTGGAGACACAGGTCCCCTTCTTAGGAAAAGCAAAAACAAACCTTTTTTTTAAATACCTCAATATATTACGTGAATTGCCCTCCTAAAAACCCTTTTAGCTCCGCCAATTATTGTGGTGTTTGAATAGGAACAGTATGACCAAATTACACAAACCAACATTCTGATTGTGTTACAGAATTATATTTGTCAATGATTTAACTAACTTTAGAGAATTGTATTAATATTTTTCTTCCTTGACTTGCCTCTAGATCTTTGAAATTTACGAAGTCAAAGATGGGAAAGAGTCAACCCTGAATGGTGTGCTGCAACCTGGAAAAACATGATTGCACGTGGCTATTGCATGTATAGGAGCTCTTGCACGGTAACATGTGTTCTATGTTTTTCATGGTATTTGAAATTTTAGTATATTTGAATGTCATGCACTATCAGGAAATTATATAGCATTCGGTAGTAATTTAGTGTAAAACATAGTATTTACGGTATATGTATTGCTTAGTCAACACTGCATTGTTGTAATGTATCTTTACAAAACGTTAATCAAAATGTATTATAGTTTATAGGTCATAAAACATAGGTTGTAAGAGATTGGTTGGAACACAGTTAGGACCCGTTTGTTTCCAACTCCGGAAACGAAAACGGAATGGAAACGAATTTAGTTCATATCTATATCATTATTCATGAAACTGTATGAAATCATTTCTTGTGGTTTGAGGGAAATTGCACTTGATTCCCACATTTTATTACCCTATAGGGTATTAAAAGTAATCAAACTCTACTCCAATTACTTCAAACCATAACGAATGATTCCAAAAACTTTCATGAACAAGGGTATACGTATAAACTAGATTCGTTTCCATTCCGTTTTTTATTCCGAAGTTAAAACCAAACGGGCCCTTAATTTCAACTTTACACGTATAGATAATAGAATATTTTAAACAACAAAAGCACCCCCACACAACTAAAAACAATCCCAAAATTGTGTAAGAGAAACAAAATAGAAAAAAATGATCGAGATTTTTAGTGTTCTTTACCCCAATTGCATAAACGTACACACATGACATGATTGTGCTACTTGTCGGTTTTCAAAGTCTGCATGTTCTTTACTAGAATGTCTTATGGTAAGTCTTGTACAAAACAGATAAATTAAATCATTGTCAAGAGATAATGAAACTTTTATAGATCATCGAGTCTAAACTATTATGTATAGAAGATAAAACATAAACTTAATAGAGAAAAAAATAGATGGGAGAATGAGAAAAATAACGAGATTATTCTCATGATACATAGTTAAATATGTTTGAAGAGAAGACACAAAAAAATCTATGAGATTGTTGTGGAAGCATAGGTTGCTATGGAAGCACTTAAAGATATCGAATCAAGATAATAGTCTATATATGAAATCAATATTATGAGTTATAACCGTATGAATTAAATATAGGAGTTTAAAAATAAAAGTTGAATTAATTGAGTTAATTGGCTGCAAAACTATAAAGCAAAATGTAGACATTATGAAATCAATATTAGTAGTTATAATTATAGGAACTAAATATTGGAGTTACAAAAAAGTTTAATTTTGAGAGTTAATTTTAGGAGTAGATTTACAGGTTTGTAATGGATTCATGGGATGTGCGAATTTCAAGATCGTCTTTCCTTTGTCCCAAGTATGAACTTGTAAAGATCCTCATATGTTTTCTAAGTCAGATTGTTGGTCCTTGGTCCTTAGCCACCAATTTATCGATCGAAGTTGAGGGTCCAAAGTCAAGATTCCTCCTCGTACTCAAAAATTGTTGAGAGAATGTAACTTCATACAACGTGGAAACTAGAGGACATCATACAACTCCTTGTGGTAGGCAGGTGAGAGAATGGACTTTTGTAATCGATGCATGGCTCAATGCATTCCCATGACAATGGTGGAAAATGAATTATATTTATCACCTTTAATCGTCAAACTAATAAACATGATTACAGAAAACTCTTCTTAAATATACACAATACACGAGGATTTCAAGAAAGAATGGTGTTCTTAAAAATCTCTTTCAATTTTCAAAATAATCTTCCATCTCTTCACCTCCCACCCTTTAAATTTCATATTCTAAACTTTTTTCAAATCGAAAGTTGTAGGAGAATAAGGTGATCAGACAGGTTTCGGATATTCTGATTGGACATGTGGTGTCAATCATCAGCTCATCCTCTCCAAGTAGGGTCTCTCAGTTCCTAAAGTGAAAGGCAACGCGTCAGATTGACTTTACATAGCAATGATGATTGCCGCTCTTGATAGTGGAAGAATTACGGGTCGAAGCCTCCTGAACCCATCGGTGCTTTGATAATCAATTCTCCACGGACCATCACTTTTTTTTACACTAAATATAACTCTTTTTTTTTATCTCTTAGCATTCAATCTTTTTGTTCATTAGACCAAGATTCATGGAATTATTTTTTATGTATAAACCTACTAACAATCAGTTACTTTCATTTTACGAGTAGATTTACCATTGTGTTGTATTCATGGAGGATCCTTGAAGGCAATGCATTTATACTAGTCACAATGTCTATTTGTAACAAGTGGAAAAGTTGCATCCTTGAAGGCAGTATTCATGCCTCGTGAATGTACTGCGGAGAGAGTGTTCCTCTGTGATGTTTTGTATTAGAGTTGAAGCGGAAAAATCACAATCATTAATCTCAAAAAAAAAAGCAACCTTAAAAACACACTTGAAGTAAAAGTATTTAATTTTACCCTTGAAATGTAATATAAATGTCAAAGATGGAGTTATTTCTTCAATTTTCCTTCAACTAAAACCAAAATATTACTATTACAGTCTCTTTTTGTCAAAGGAAACAACAAAAACAAAATCAAAGAGCATCAAAGCCATAATCAGCTTCATCTGTGCCTGCTACTATGAGCAGCAGCAACTGGGCATCTCTCCCTCTCCCTCTCTCTGTCCTTGAGCCCCCTCGACCGCCTCGGCTCCTCCTCATGTCGAGGTGGTGGTGAAGCCTGCAAGGCACAATAACATGCAAAATTGAGCCAGCCACACTATAAGAACCTCAAATTCAATGGTGATCGCCAGGGATGTTTGTTTGTCATACGATTTCTCATTACAAGTTTCGGAATCATAAATTGTATCCGATTTATAGATATAGTTCTGCAACAATAAATTGTAAACAATTCTCCCAAACAAACCCTAAATTCAGGCCAAGAGCCATTCACCATCCATCTCAGCTGAAAATCATACCAGAACGTTATATATTACAATCATACAAAAACCCTTATTAATGTAAAAAAACTGTAAACAATAGGAGTAGTCCGTAAAGCAACATACAGGTTTAGGTTTAACGGATAAGCCATTTGCATTGCTGCTGACCTCCCTACCATGGTTGCGATCTTTTGGCATATCTCTGTTCAAGAGTAAATTACAAACCAGCTTAGTCTCCCAAAGGATTTCAGGAAATGACCGCAAAATAGCAGTATGATGATGTTCATTGGATTAATAGTTGTCACTGAAGCTAGATGGACAACCATTCAAAACTAGAACTTTCTCATATAGAAATGAAAAAGCATTTGGTAATTGTACTGGATTTTCTGAAGGGTATACCTTTCACTCGTTCGGTCAAATTCACGCTTTCGCCTTAGATTAGCCTGTCTAGCCTCAAAATTTGCCATCATTGGTGACTTTGCATTAAATCACATGCCAAGATCCCTGAGAATTAAGAGGGAAGATGTGAGACTAAGGTTTTATTCCTACAGACCTGTGTACAGAAACATGTAAGCAAAGCAGAAGATCAAACACACCTCGGAGGTGGCGGCATCAAAGGAAACATATGATTTTGTGTCATAAAGGGATCATGTGGTACAAAACCCGGAAAAGGAACATCCATTGGCCCAACACCATAACCCGCGTTGTAAGGTATTCCACCACCAAATGAGCCCATATAACCATCCATTCCAGGTTCAAATCCAGGTTGCATCCCATTCCCATACGGGTATAGCGCAGTGAAGGGCCCATTGGCATCATGAAGCTATCTGCTGCAAAATCCTGAGGAATTCTCCACTGCATGTCTGTACCTGCAAGTCATCATTCACAAAGAACACATGGCTAAGAACTCAAGTCATGTGACATCCAATCTTCATTGGGTAGAAAGCACTTCTAGTATTATCCCACAGATGTGCCTCACAGAAAGAACAGCTTTAATTACCTTGAACTTGGAAAGCACTTCTAGTATTATCATCACTGCTATTAGAAGATGACAAGATGCGGCTTATTGTATCCCTTAATGTCTTATTTGGCAGAAGATCATCAGCAAGCATATCTCGGACCCCACAAACACAGATTGACCTCAAGATAATGTAATCTCTGATACCTGAGTATGATACAGACAGTTAGATCCACAAAAATGTGAATTCTTTCTCCACAATAATCAAGCAAACAGATATAAATATCTTACACACAATTTAGGCCAAAAGCATTGCAAAAATAAAGCTCGCATCTGCAACATGTAAAGTTTGATCTGAAGATGTAGCTGGACATTCAACAAATAACGAACTCGCCAATCAAAGACAACCGAACAACGCCAAATATTGAAATACATGTGTTTTCTGTATGTAGAAACCATATTATGGTTTGAGAACTGTTGGATCACCTATTTGTATGTTAGGTTGTCCTGGCTACTTTTAGACTCTCATTATTCTGCTATGGTTTTGGGTTATGCTACAAGTATTTAGTTTTGCTACATAGGCTACTTTTGCTTTGTACTTTTTATCTTTTAGGTACCCTGTCTTCTTGTATTTATATCCAGTTCAACTAAAAATCTCTGAGTCCAAGTCCCTCTTTTCCCCTCATCACAAAGCCCCCCCACCACACACACACACACACACACACAACAATCAGACTCAGTAAATATGAAATTTTGGATCAGGAAGTAAGAGAACAGTAACCAACCACACCTCCATATCATATTCTGGATTTGAAAAAATTGTTTGCTTAGTGTCTACTTAAAATTAGTGTTCAAAATATAGGCACACTTACATTTAACTTGTGAAACAGCATTTACTAGTCACCACAGCATCTTTCATTACTTCCTTGCACAATGGACAGTGAAACTCAGGAGGAAGATCACCCAAAGAACGAGTAGAAGTGATTCCTTCCATTTCTATTTCAAAAGCAGCCCTAAATCAACAGGCAAATCCATTAAAAATTACAGGTTTCATCACCTCGAAGATGGTACAAACAATACAAAAAGCAAAAAGAGCATACTCATTGGGCTGTAAAACACCAACTGCTCTACTTGGCATTACAATGGTACCCTCAGAATTCACCATGAGCATGGTCCTTGGAATAAGTTGGAGCTTTAACTTTCCTAAGATCAAAATTAGGGTCACCATTTGTTGGGCAGTGCTGAATAAAATGCCCTGAAACATGCAAACCTCCCATTTTTAGCATGCATAAAATGTCCAAAATAGAAGATAAATGAAAATAAGCTTATATAGGGATCAAATCACCTGTCACCCTGCACCTATGACAAACATAGCCTTTTGAAGGTATTTGCTGGTCACCAACTCGGCCTATATGTACAATCAGTAAAGTAAGGTCCTCACCGTGTAACAATAACTTTGCCCATAGATTTCCAAATTCAAGAATTATGTGTGGCATATTGCTCTGCTGCTAAAACTGTAGGTCTAATTGTATAAAATAACACAAACAATTGTAGGAAAACACAAATAACAAACCGTGTGTGTCCTGAAAAGTAACACAAACTACTGATTTAATGCTTCTATTACTGAAAATTTTACATGATAAGCAACATATATAATATTAAGCCCTATTTATATCATGTTTTCGGTCAATTACATGTGGAGATGAAATTCTTGAATGCCTCCAAGACTTCTGTCAGTAAATAGCACATACATAATAGTTTCTGTTATTTTCAACGATACATAAAGCTTCTTTGTATTATCGGTTGCTACTTCCGTAACTCCCCGCATCCCACCCCTAAATAGTTACTGTTATTCTATGCAAGTAGACCTTATTTTGAAGCAAAAAAAGTAGAATAAAGTCTAAAACGCACATGAAAAACCAAAATTTAAAATAATTGATAAATCATATGAATGGGCAGCGGCCAGTAGGACGTACCGAAACCACGCCCGCCCATCATCCTACCACCCCTTCCAAAGCCTCTACCAGATCCAAATCCTTGAGCACCTTGACTGTAAAATTGTATAGCATTGTTTAACCAAGCACGTCAGAGTTCAGATCAAAGACTGTTTAAAGGTTAAAACAATAAAAAGAGATTTTATCCAAGACCACAATAGCTCTAGACAGAAATACTTACCAAATCTCGGAGTAAACTCATCCTGGTGATCCCAACAGTCAGACCATTAAGGCCTCATTGGAGCTCATGTATCGTTCTATGTGTAACCTTGTAGTGTCATAAAGATAGGCATTCACATTGTAGCCACTGGATTCCATTCTACTCAGGAGATCAAAGGCATGCTTCCTTGCACTTGGTGAATGCAATAAGAAAGTTACAAGTTGGTTGCAAATTCGCCGCTTTAATGTCAAACCCTTTTCAAGGGTGTAGAGAAAAACATCCACAGCTAGTTCTAGTTTTCCTTCAGTGCAGAGTGACATAATCAGCCTCACACAACTTGGAGGTGTGACATTGATCTTATGATTGGCAAGAATATGGAATACCTCCAAAGCCTCTTCGGCTTTTCCAGCTTGGCACAGTCCAATAAGAAATATGGTATAAGGACCCAAGTCAAACTCTCTCATCTCCAAGTCCAGTTCAAGCAATGCCTTGATTGCCTCAACCAAATCTCCCTTCTCAAGATGTTCTTCGAGCATATTGATTAATCCATCGTCCCACTTCTTAATGCTTCTTAAATACTTCAACCAAAGAGCAAAACCGGCTGAAACCTTTCCCTTGCGGGATAACCAGGTCATTAATGTTTTATGAGGGGTTGAGTTGGACAAAACTCTGTTTTTAGTTATCTGATCTAACATCCTTGAGGCATCTTCATCTTTATCTACTCGGCAAAGGCCATCTATCAGTGTTCCATAAGTGACAGAATCAGGGGACAGTTCCTTATGCTGCAATTCCTTTAATAGTTTGAAAGCTCCTTGAATATTCTTTCTCTTGCACATGCCATTAATGAGGACGTTGTAAGTAGTAATGTTGGGTACCACTCCATTACTAGCTAGCTTTGTAAGAAGCCTGTAAGCTTCGAGAAACAGCCCCAACTCACACAGCTTCTCAACCCGCTTTTGAAGGCTTGCACCATCACTAACACGATCAGCTCCTTGAGAGAGGCGAAGAAATAATGATGGGCTTTTCCCTATTTCCATCTTGTAGAACAAAAGGTGGGCTTCCTCAAGCTCGCCAGCTTTACATAGCCCATGAATGAGAGAGTTAAATGTTACAATAGAAGGAGAGCACCCAAATTTCTCCATCTCCTCAAAAATCTGTTTGGCATCCCAAACAAGGCCATGCTCACACATAGCACATATGAGAATAGTGTACGTACAGGCATTCGGGAAGCAACCATTTCGTGAAATCTCAAGTTTAAGCGACCGAGCATCATCTAAAAGGCCCAAACTGCAAAATCCCTTAATCAATGCATTATAACACTGTGTATCAGGAACTACACCTCTACTGCTCATCTCCTTCATAATGTGTAATGCATCATTAATCCTGCCGGCCTCAGAGTAACCCCGAATCATAATACTATACAATACAAGATCAGGAATTCTACTTTCTTGGGAAAATTTGTTGAACCACTGGTATGCTTCCTCAAACTTCCTAACCCTAAACAAGCCATCAATTACACAACTGTATGCCTTGATACTAATATTATAACCTCGATTCTGATATGACCTTAAAAGCATAAAAGCTTCATCCATCCTGCCGGATTTGCACAAACCGTTGAGCAAAGAATTATAGGTAACCTCATCAGGTTGACAACCGCTTTCTATCATTTTATTGAACAATAATTGTGCATCATCTGTCCTTTTAGCTTGACATAATCCAGACAACAAAATGCTGTAAATAATATTACTAGGAGATATACTACTTTGTATCATCTCTTCAAACAGAGTGAGTGCATCCTGAGACTTACCACCCTTACACAGCCCAGCAATTAAAATGCTATAAGTAGCAATGTTGGGACTACAACTAGACTTCAACATCAGATTGTAAACAGCTAAAGCTAGCAAAATCACATCCTTTTGCACCAGCATATGCAAGACGTAATTGTAAACATACACATTTGGGTGACAATTAAAATCCCTCATCTTACCAAACATCTCCATAGCCTTCTCCGGATCCCCAATACTCCAGTAACCGATTATCAAAACTCTAAAAGCATCTGGGGAAATATAAATCATACCGTCCCTGAGATCCTCAAGAGTCTTAAAGTACAAATCAAATCCTCCCTCTTGAACAAGCATACTAAAGATCAATTCTTGAAGCTCCCACATTCTGAACCACCTGTGCCTCATTGCCCAAATGAAGAAACGGAATCCAATTTGGGGATTTGGCGGGTTCTGGAGCACACAAGAGATAACCGAGGGAGAGAGAATATGTAGGAGCGATTCAAGAGAGGATTCAAATTCAATAGAATTAGCCTTCTCGAGAATGTTGGTGACCTTTGCAATAGTTTCTTCTTCTATGATAACTGGATCCGTCTTGGCTGTGAGCAGTGTAGGAGGGGAGTTTGAAGTTGAAGTCGAAATTGAACACCGCAATTTGAATTTCCGGTGGAATATTTGTCGCAAAATGAGGTGCCTGAATTTCATGTTCAACCTGAATAATTTTTTAACTTGTCAAAAAGAGGTTCCAGGCCGCTAAATCCCAGTAAATCGTAAGAATTAGGGTTTCATCTACTGTCTGATTTGGAAGCCTGCAGAGTGCAGATCAACTTAATCCTTATTGTTCAGAACAAAAAGATTTTTTTACAAAAATTACCAAAAAAAAAAAATTTAATTTTTTTTTTACAATTTCTTTTTTTTTTTAATAATTTTTACATAAATACTTTTCATAAAAAAAATAGTTACAAAATTATTATTTAAAAAAACTTAATTTAGATTTATTAACGTATAAATGTTATTAACTTGATTTAAAAATAATTAAAATTCACATCGCACAAGAATTATATTTAACTTGGAAAAAATGACTTTTTTCACGAATATTATAAGACCCGAGGTGTTAAGACATTGTCCTCATACCTCACGCGGAAACATCCTAAGAGTAGGGTTGTGCAAAATCAGACCGGACCGGAAAACCGGTCTGGACCGTTGTCGGAATTTACGGTCCGGTCTGGTCTACTGTCCATGTTTTTTTGAAAATCCGGGTTACGATCCGGGTCCGGTTTTGGACAGTATTAAGCTGTAACCCGGGTTGGACCGTAAACTGCGAATATCGGTCCGATTTGGTCAAGTCCAGTCCGGTTTTGGACCAGAAAACCTCACTAAAATTGCACAATTTAGGTAGAAACCGGTCCGGTCCAAAATTTTCAAAATTGTACAATTTAGGTACAAACCGGTCCAACCCGGAATCAGACCGATTTGAACCGTACCGTAACGGTCCGGTCCCAGTCCGGTCTACGGTCTAGGGTGATGCGTCCTTGGAGGTAACCAAGGATAACTCCGGATCTAGATCAAGCAAAACTCCAACTACTCCTTGATTCTTTGTGCAACGTTGTATCGTTTCGGATCCAAAGGGGCGGAAGCGATGAAGAAACAAGGGTTACTTCGATCTAGAGAGATCGAATAAACCTTTTTGTGTGGATCGAAGGTTGATTCTTAAAAAGAATCCTCGAATATGGATTTCTGGGATCAAAGACGAGATCCAAGGAAGAAATTTGAGAGATAGAAGAGAGGTTTTGATGCCCAAGCTAAGTAGGAGGAAACTCTTCTCAAAACTTAGTAATATTGAACATGGAAAATAAGTGAGTCAAGATATCTCTTATATAGAGAGACTTGCCTACCTATGGGTCAACGGGCCAAACAAAATACATGAAGAAAAGCCCAAAAGGGGAAAACCTAAAAGGATAAGAGCAAATCCTAAAAGGATAAGGTCAAAAGGAAATATTCTTATACGGAATATCCCTTTATTACATAAAAAGGTAAACATGAAAATATAGTCCGAAAATAAGCTAGCTTCATGTCATGGAGTCGGAAAGACGAGACATGCCGCTAAGGGAACCGGTAGCCTATGTCATGGTGGTGTAGAGACATGGCATGCCGGTAATGGAACCAAGTGAAGAAGTAATGCGAGCGATGATGGAGCCGGTGGCTCGAGCAATGGCCTTAGCTCGGGATCGGGTGATCGGTCCATCTGAACGAACTCTAAGAGCCTCGTCCTCTTCGTTTATGGTCAACGTAAAAGGGGCATCCAAGGGCGCATCAGTTCCCCCATCTTGGCTGTGAAACGTCCCCGTTTCACCATCGTCAAAGAGGGGTTCAACATAAGGGGCAAGGTCCTTGACGTTGAACGTTGGCTGTACTCCGTAGGAATCCGGAAGCTCTAACTTGTATGCATTTGGACCATGACGGGCTAAGATGCGGAATGGGCCATCACCACGGTCCGAGAGCTTGCTCATGCGGCGAGTAGGGAAACGCTCCTTCCGTAGGTGGAGCCAAACAAGATCACCGGGCTCAAAAGAGACGTCGCGGCGGCCCTTGTTGCGTTGTCCGGCAAGTTGGGCGGCACGACGTTCAAGTTGTGTCCTAGTCCGCTCATGAAGCTCAATGATTTGGGCGGCTCGGTTTCCGGCGATGATGTGTTCTCCATCCTTGAGCGGGCGGGGAGTGAAATCCAATGGTGTGTGTGGATTGAGGCCGTAGACAACTTCAAATGGGGACAATTTAGTTGCCGTGTGCCTAGACCTGTTATACGAAAACTCCAAGAATCGGCGCAAAACATGGTTCATGAGGCGCATGAAGGTGGACGGGGCGTTGGAGAGGCCAAATGGCATGACAAGCCATTCATAGAGTCCATACTTCGTTTTGAATGCCGTTTTCCACTCATCACCCTCGGCCATCCGGATTTGGTGGTAACCACTCCGAAGATCAATTTTGGAGAAGATAGTGGCGCCATGAAGCTCATCCAACATGTCATCAAGGCGCGGAATAGGGTGGCGGTATTTGACGGTGATTTGGTTGATGGCATGACAATCAACACACATTCGCCATGATCCATCTTTCTTTGGTACTAAAATTACCGGGACGGCACATGGTGATAAAGATTCACGCACATGTCCCCGGTCTAGGAGCTCTTGCACTTGACGTTGTAGCTCCTTCGTCTCTTCCGGACTTGCTCGGTACGCGGCACGGTTTGGCAAGGAAGCACCGGGCACAAAGTCAATTTGATGTTCAATCCCTTGGATAGGTGGCAAGCCGGGTGGGAGATCTTTGAGCATAATATCCTGAAATTCGGACAACAACAAAGATACCTCGTGTGGCACATTACTTGGGGCATGAGAAGTAGATAAACAAAACGGAACAAGTAAAAAGCATGGGAACTTGCCTTCCATGACCGGTTGCAAATCATGTCGGCGAGCTAAGAGTATCCGTGGTTCACACCGTCCTTGAATTACGGGATCCGAAGGTGGTAAAGGTGCGCCCGAAGAAACGATGCGACCTTTACTACCTTTGGACTCGGTAGCATGGACAAGAGGGGCGGTGTTTCGGGATTTGGAAGTACTAGCACCTACAACATCGGGACTCCGGGGGTCCGATTTTGCCGGTGCTTTAGCGGACTCATCAATAGTTTGTTGCCTCTTCCGTTCCGCATAGTCAACCAAAATTTCGTGCGGAGTCATAGGCAAAAGTGTGACCCGTTTTCCATTATATTGGAACATGTACCGATTAAGATAACCATCATGATATGTGCGGCGATCGAATTGCCATGGTCGTCCTAATAGAACATGTGTGGCGTCCATCTTGATAACATCACAAAGGACCTTATCAACATAGGCGCCAATAGAAAACGGCACCCAAGCTTGTTGTGTGACGGTGTCACATGCCGTATCGGAAATCCATTGGAGTCCGTAAGGCGTTGGGTGGGGGGTCGTAGGCAACTTGAAGTGTTTTACCACCCGTTCGTTGACAATATTGCAACAAGAACCCCCGTCAACGATGAGAGAGAGACTCGTATTATTAACCAAGCAACGAGAGTGGAAGAGATTCTCGCGTTGATCAATAGGAATATGCTCTTTAACAGCCAAAATACGACGAGAAACAAGAGCGAATTTACCGGGTTGTGTTGGGCCGCAAGCAAGCTCGTCATCACAAGGTTCCATGCCAAAAAGTGGGTCGGTGTCATGGTCATCCTCAATAATGATATCATCGTCATGTTGACCATCGTCGTCCTCGAAATATGTTGGGTCGGCAAACAAGACTCGTTTGGTGTTTGGGCAATCACGTTGTACATGGCCAAAACCGCTACACTTGTAGCACACGGGCTCCTTAGGGCGAGCCGCCGGTGAGGGTCCTTGTTGACCTCGAGAGGGAGGCGCCGGTGCCGGGCCACGGTTTGGTGCCTTCTCGGTACCCGTTTGCCTATTGGAAGGACCCGTCCGTTGGGTCCCTTTGGAAGCGTCGGTATCTGTAGGACTAGGCGCATCTTGAGAACGTGTGTTAGACGGATAAAGATATGGACTCGAGGAAGAGGTATACCTAGAATACCGCGGTGTTTCGAGTTGTTGCTTATATAGCTTCATGGCGGCATGACATAATGCTCCCAAATCCTTGAATGGGACAATCTCGAGCGGCCGCCGGATGGAAGCATTAAGCCCACTCATGAACTTGGTGCGGAGGGCGGAGGGGGAGGCCGAGACGTCGGCCTTAATGTGCATGTCCTCAAGTTTAGCCAAGTAAGCCACCGGAGTGAGGTTGCCTTGCTTGAACTCGGCAATTTACAACCGTATACCATTCTTAAAGTTCTCGGGCACGTACTTCTTGGTCATGCAATAGAGCAATTGTTCAAATGTCTCAATCGGTGCCCATCCTCGCCTCTCTCGGGTGAACTCATACCGGTTCTACCAAGACTTCGCATCTCCTTCAAAGTATAGATTTTCTCGTATTCCTCCTCATAATGACAATGTTTTAATGCTCGTTTCATATCCTGCGCCCAATCAAGAAAAACACACGGATCATATTCACCATGAAAGGTAAGGAACTTAACCTTACCTTCCCTACGAGCTCGGTAGGGGTCCGGGCGGGGCGGTGTAATGTAGGCATCATCGGCACGGGCTCGCCGGTGGCCGCCAGGAGGCCCTTGGCGCCCATGAACGGGTGGGGCCTGCCTAGGTGGATTTGGGGGAGGCAACCATTCTTCACCCCGGTCTTGGTTCTCATAAGGGTCTATGACGGGTGGGTGCCACGGACGGTTATGTGCTACCCGTTCTAAATCGGATTCATCACCGGAGAACTCGTTGAAGTTGTGTTGCTCTTCGTATTCATCAAAGTCAAGGGTCCTCGGTTGCCGGGTTGACCGTTGACGACGGTGTTCGGAACGATCATGCTCACGACCATGATTGGTGGTGGAGTTGGGACGGTACCGGGGCTCTTCCCGGGTTTGTCAGTCGGTGCGGGGCACACTAGGTGGAGGTGGAGAAGGAACATACCGTTGATGTTGATGCTCATAATATTGGTACCGATGTTCCGTATTGACTATGGGCAAGTCATCTTGACGCGGGTCGGGGAATTCCTCCTCTTCTTCATGGGACTCATTTCCGTCAAGAGGTAAAGGATGGGTGCGTTCAATGACAGACGCAAGCCGGGTAACGTTTGATGGTCCGGCTCCCAAAAGTCCCTTGCCTTTCCGTTGTGCATCGGATGTGGAAGCATTGACCACGGTCTCATTCGGATATGTTGGGGTGGGACGTTGAGCAATCTGAAGGGCCTTAAGAGCTTCGAGCTCTTTTTTCAAGGCAATGTTTTCTCGGGTCAAGGCATCAAACTTTTGTTGTGCCTTCAAGGCTTCCAATTCTCGCCTTATGGAGTTATTTTCGAGGGACAACGAAGCAGTTTCTTGAGCCAAGGGTTCACTGAACTCTTGCGGACCAGAATCCTGAGAAGTTTCTATTTCAACGTTAGTCATTGCTCCAAATCAGCACACAATTGCAAGCAATCAAGTGAGCAAGGTGACAAGTTAGGTCAACTTTACCCAAGTTCAAGTGCGTTATCGGGTTCTACTTTGGGGAAGGCCGTTTGGCGGTTAGGCAAGGAAGGCAAATCCAAGAAAATTGAACCAATTACACACAAATAAACAAGTGATATTTTACAAACGTATGTAAGAAAATGGAGAGATAGAAGATGGACGGATTGTTCACTCGGCAAGCTTTGCTTGCTTTCGGTCTTTGACCGTTTTGTAAAATCCGATTTTTTGGATGGACCGGTTTGCCGGACGTCTTTTCACTTTGTGTGTTTCGTTTCTTTGAAACGTTTTGAGCAACACTTTTTTTTTTTTTTTTGAACACAAATCCGTATTGATGAAGAGTTTTTTTTTGCTTTTCTTGGAATATCAAATGCGAGATATCCGAATTTTTTTGTTAACAAAAATATCCCAAGAGATTTGGTGAAATTAATTAACAAAATTGTCGGATTAGGTCGGTTTAAGAAAAAGACGGGTTTGATAAATGGTTTGAAGGCAAACCAAATATCTCCTATTTTTGTACTTTTTGTTTTGAGTTAAACACGGAAAAGAAAAAAAAATTCAGGGAAAATGGATGAACATGATGAAGAACATGATGAACAACATGAAGATCATGAAGATCATGAAGAACAAATGAAGAACATCATGAACAAACGAAGAACATCATGAACAAACGAAGAACATCATGAAAAAAAAAGGCTAAATAGGTTTAAGATAATAACGCACAAAAACAAGAGTAAAGAGAACTTAACTTTGATCCCTTGCTCTGATACCAATTTGATGCGTCCTTGGAGGTAACCAAGGATAACTCCGGATCTAGATCAAACAAAACTCCAACTACTCCTTGATTCTGTATGCAACGTTGTATCGTTTCGGATCCAAAGGGGCGGAAGCGATGAAGAAACAAGGGTTACATCGATCTAGAGAGATCGAATAAACCTTTTTGTGTGGATCGAAGGTTGATTCTTAAAAAGAATCCTCGAATATGGATTTCTGGGATCAAAGACGAGATCCAAGGAAGAAATTTGAGAGATTGAAGAGAGGTTTTGATGCCCAAGCTAAGTAGGAGGAAACTCTTCTCAAAACTTAGTAATATTGAATATGGAAAATAAGTGAGGCAAGATATCTCTTATATAGAGAGACTTGCCTACCTATGGGCCAACGGGCCAAACAAAATACATGAAGAAAAGCCCAAAAGGGGAAAACCTAAAAGGATAAGAGCAAATCCTAAAAGGATAAGGTTAAAAGGAAATATTCTTATACGAAATATCCCTTTATTACATAAAAAGGTAAACATGAAAATATAGTCCGAAAATAAGCTAGCTTCATGCCATGGAGTCGGAAAGACGAGACATGCCGCTAACGGAACCGGTAGCCTATGCCATGGTGGTGTAGAGACATGGCATGCCGGTAATGGAACCAAGTGAAGAAGTAATGCGAGCGATGATGGAGCCGGTGGCTCGAGCAATGGCCTTAGCTTGGGATTGGGTGATCGGTCCATCTGAACGAACTCTAAGAGCCTCGTCCTCTTCGTCTATGGTCAACGTAAAAGGGGCATCCAAGGGCGCATCATAGGGTGTTATCAATTTACGGTCCACCGGTCTAGACCTGATGCACAGTCATACCTAAGAGTTCACTCATCTTGAAATTGTTCTCGCATGAGCATGCTTAACTCCAAAGTTTTTTGTTGACATTAGTAGGAAGCAATCTTTATAAGTTAATCATAAATTCGGTATGTTACTAATATAATTTTACGGTTTGTTGACATTAGTAGAAATTCATCGGATGATAATTTTATGGTGTGTTACTAATATAATTTTGGTTTACCTATATTGGTGAAAAATATAGGTGAGCGGATCATGAATTTGCGTTTACCGGTTTGTGTTTGCGACTCTAGGAAAACGGAACATGATATGACAAACCACTATGCATTCAAAGAAGCCTGGTATAGGTTCCAGGGATCAAGATGTAGAAAGAAATTAGTTATCATTAGAAGTAACTCTATGGCATTCTCTAACTAGAAAGATAGGCCAATACATCTGTTGAAAAAACTAAAGGAGATAGATTCAATGCAAAACGCAGCTTATGGTGTCCGCATTGAGCAAACGAGTAGAAAGGACAGTCATTCTGCTGCGAGTTGTGCTAAGGAGGTGATGCTTTACACCTGCATTATTACTAGTTGCTTCTCCACTATATGGTCCTTCAAGCTCTCTGACTTGCTGAAATTGCCCACCAAGAGGTTTTGTGCCTTCTAGTGCTTCTATTGTGGATGATTTCGAAGAAAAGTTGGATCATAATGTTTAAATATCAACCAACCAAAGAGAGAAGCTCGGGAATGATAGGCTTACATTGTACTTTATCCTAGGATTCTTGGTAAGCTTCTTGCGATGAGGAGTGAGACTCCTGTTCTTTTCCATCTGGTTTTAATGTACCTAAAGTATATCATTGTTAGATGAACAAGGAAAAAATGAGAAAATTACTGCACAAAATGCTCGGTTGTGTTGACCTATTGATTAATGAGACATTTTCCATCAACAACTTCGGATTCTGATGGGAAAGTTATATTTCGGAAACGAAAAGGGCGATAGTCTTTTCATCATAAGGAAGATTAAAAAACCAAAGTTAAAAGAGAGGAAACAAATAACGAGAAGAAATAGATTAATATTTGGAAGTCTTAGTTGCAAGTTTTTCTCTCTTGCATACTGTTTAATTCATCTTCTGACTCTTTTACATTTTCACCATAATCTACATTTGAATTGACTTGTTAGCATGAAATATTGCGATATTCTAGGCACTTATTTTGGTTGTTTTTCTCTCATTATTGTGTACATGGATGAAGTTTAGAAGCAATTGTTAGCTTGCTCCTCTATTATTGTCGATATTGATGTCTACACTAGCTTTGTGTTGAATGTAGGGGAAAATGAGCTAAATGGGAGCCATTGAGAGAGAAAAGAGAGAATTCGATCATGTTCGAGGATTAGGAACACACCAATGAAGCTAAGGAAGGAGCTAGGACAAAGAATGCCACGACACAAAGGGAATTACAAGTATTCTACACTTCCACGCCCTGAATTACGGCCGTAGAAGAGTCCACACTCTACCACGGCCGTGGATCTTGGCATCATGAGCGTGGAGCATTCCAGTAAGTTACACGGCCTAAAGTACGGTCGTGGAAGTCACAAGAGATCGTAATCCAATTCCACGCCCTAAACCACGGTCGTGGAATCCCTTGAGACCGTGATTTAGGCGATCTTTTGACGAGTCTTCATTTGCCACGTTATTTACGTGATGGGCCGGGACGGTTACCTTTTTCCCGTCTTATAAAAAGGTCAGAAAAGAGAGTTTTGGGGCATCAACGCTTACGGCTTATTCCCGCTACATTTGCGTTGGATCTTGCGGAGACGCTGACGGCCGCTTACCTTGCTTGGAACATTCTTGTCTAGGGTGGATTGAAGATCGCCGAAGGTTTTAACCTCTTTCTTAGGCTTTGACATTGAAGACGGATTGACAACCTGTTCTTCATACTTACCTTAGATTATTGTGAGGTTTTGTGTTCTATATTCTGAATCCATTGATTATCGCTTCTTGTGTTCGGATTTGAGAATTGGTTTTGAAGTTTTATTAAGTATTTGAGGGTTTTCCTCTTTTATTCTCTTTGATTTGAATATTGATATCATGACAATGATTGTTGGCCAAAACCCTTTAACAATTCTAAGGTGAAGGGTTGATAGTTGTGGCTTAGATGATGATAGATCGATCGTAAATTGATTGGACCCTGAGAGTTAGAGAGATATCGTCGACGAACCCAAATCACGGCCTGTTCTTGAAGTTCCACGGTCGTGGTTCTCAAGATTTGACCGTGATTTACCCTAGTTTACGAACTTTGCTTTTACTTTGATTCAAGGTTAAAGATTAGCTTTAATCTAGTCTTGGTTTACCCTTTTCTAGGTAGTAGTGAGACTCATCACCCTCTATTTCGATTTCGAGTGTCACAACCTTAATCGTTTTAGTTCGTCTTGATCCTTGGGTTACAAGTTTAGGTATTTGAGATTAATTCTTGTCCAAAGATCCTTTCTATACTGAAGCCTCAACAACCTTTATAGAGAGTGTCCTTAGATAAGTCATATAAAGTCTTGGAACTTCACCGTACATTGCTTTACTTTAGCATACCTTTGCAACTCTTAACTCTGTCCTTAGTTCTTTAGTATATCTTGAATCGATTGCAACAATTAGTTACCTGGATCTTTAGGGTTGCTGTTTTCCCCAATAATTGCAAAGCTTTATACCTTTATTTGCTCGATAACTTGAGACTGGGTTTTGTTTCACCAAATCCCTGTGATCGATAATCTGGAATACTTGCTAATCTACGTCGATCCGTACACTGCGGGTTCGCTTGCTCTTATTCTAGTTTTATAAATTTAAGACTTGATTGCACGCACGTTTTAGGGCGAACATGACTCCAACTCTAAAAAGGATCCGAAGCTCATGGTTCCTCTGTCTTTCTCCAAGATCATCTCTATGTGGTAAATCTTCATCACTTGATACCCGCACAGAACACATTGTGCTAACACACTTGCTTTCATGGGGGTTAATATGACATGAAATAGCAACTACCAAATTCTAATCCAGAGATACTGCTTCAAGATAAAGACTTATCATATAAACATGTAGATAATTACCTTATATTTGTAACCCTTAGTAATAAGAACCTAGAAATCTTCTTTGTCAGTGTGGAAGCCAGCCTATTGGTTAACCACCAGTATTTGTATCGACATCGTCATCTCTAAAACATAAGTGTTTCAAGTCACCTATTATGCCTTTGTAATGTGTGTTCCTTGGTCTTTTGGCTATTTGACTCAAGTGTAGTAAAGCAGCCCTTCTGTCTCAACTATTCTTCAAGAGCAGCTCTCGCGCTTAACATCGTCACGCTCGGGGAACTAATTGAATCTTTCCATATTTCCAAATTTTATGTTCACACCTTATTGGCTGAACTTGTCATAGAGCAATTAAATAGGAAAATGAGAGACGTAGGAGAGATAAGATAGTATTTACATGGCACGTGTGCTTACTGTCCGGTTCATTATCTTTTGGAGCTTCCATTTTTAGTATGCCCACTGTTATTGATTGCATTAGAAGTGAACAATATGTCACACCTCCAAGTACAATAAACATAAATAAAAAATAGTATGTATGAAATTGCGGCCAAAGAAACAGACAGAAATTGAAAGATGCAATATGTAATTGCGGCAAAAAAAATAGTAGGTATGAAATTGCAGAGATATAGTGACAAATGAACAACGATTACCTTAGGAGCTTTTTGTTTCGATAGCCGATGGCTTTATGTAATCATTAGGATCGCAAGAATGTTCATTAGATGTTGTGTTCTTCTTGACATATTGCTTAGCAACATCAACTTTATTTTCAACTAATAGTGCGTTAAGTTATGAAGGTAGTTTTTTTTAATCAAGAACTCTAGTCTACAAAGGGCAATATGAAAATAATTTAAGAAAATTATTCAAACTTAAAAATAAAAGGCTTAAGAAAGAATGCCTAAATTAATTATGATATAAATATGAGTAATAATCACGTTATTATAACCATTTTTTTATTTTATAAATATTTTCAAAAAAAATAAAATTTACGAAAAAAACTCCCAGTTATGAAAAAATTGCAATAAAAAGGTTTTAAATTTTTGAAAAAAAATCCTGATAAAAGAGAATTTCGGGTAAAATCTAAAGCAAAATTAGTGGGCGGGAATGAAAATTTTTTACTTAATTTTTTTCCCCCTTTTTTTTTAAATATTTTTTGTAGTAGTTTTTTTCTTGAAAAAAATGTTAAAACTACCACATATTAATGCAGATAAAAAAAGATATATGTAGGTTTTTTCCATAATTTTCTATTGTTTGTTACCACAAACCAATTCGGGTAAAAATATAGGTAGGTTTAGGTTTTTGTGTACCTTTTGGTCGTTGAATTATCAGTTGATATTTTATGTACGAGTTTTAAATTTTAGATTATTTTTGTTACATGGGTAGTACTTTATATTAATTTATTATTATTTTCATTATGAAAGAATTATAAATTATAATATTTGTCAAACTATTAAAACTTATTATGATATTAATATTAATGAAAATTTACCTTGTTTATGTTTCAGTTTTAAAGGAAGAAGGGTTGTTTCCAAGTCGTCTTCTCGGTCAACTGCGGGTCCTTCAAAATACTCATATTTCTCAGATCCTTCCGAAATCGTATCATGAAACAGTAAAACTATCGTTGAGATGTATGGATTGACTCACATTGATTATACCAAATATGTTAAGTTCAAGAATTACTTTTCAATGTTCTCATATCCTTTCTATATATCGTTCACGTGACATACAACCCTTCTATGTTTTAGACTCGTCGAATGTGAAAATTTAATACATATATCATTCATTTTCACTTGTTCATTGTTCATAAAAGGCAATTATTGAATCACTCGTCGGATAAAATCGATATAAAGGATGCATAAGTCATAACTGCATAGTGCATTCCCTGCGATCACTTCCAAATGGTGAATTGTCTTAAAAATGCAACGAGAGAAAAGACAAGTTATAAAGTTTGAGAGTTTGGCAAACCATTGGATTTCAATTAATACATTAAGTGATCGTAACTCCGAATAGGAATTGAAAATAAGTGCTCGTTTGGTTGGAGCGGTGGAATGTAAACGGAATGGAATCGGATAAGGGTTAGGAAAGTAAATGGAAATTATGGGATTACTTTCATGTATTAAAATACCTCTAACCAAACGTATTTTTTATTGATTCGGAATCATTCCGTTACCGGAAATGATTCCTACCGCTTCCAAACGGACCCTAAATCTAATCTATATAAATGTTATTGTTCATTTTATAAAATTAATTATTAGGGTGAATGCTCTAGTTCTCAGTTTCAACATAAAATGTGTTTTTCCTCTTTCTTCATTTTTATTTCTACATAATATAATACTAAAATTAATCAAAATTTCATTCCACTTATCTGACATTAAATTGGACATTATAGACTCAGTTTAACTGAGGGTAGTTTCCCGGGTTGTTTTGGTGAAATTATTTTACTAGGTTATTCTATTTTTTTAAGGGCTAATTTGGTTAATAGGCTTTTTTGAGTTTTACTTTTAATAACTAGGCCATATAATTTTTTAATTAGGTAAATATACCCAATCTTTTGTATTTTTTTTCAAACTCTATACACTCTTCTCTTAAGGGGTACATTTACTAAAACTAAAACTCAAAAAAGACTTGTAAACCAAATTGTTTTTTTTTAATCCATCTCAACTTGAATTATTGAAGTTATCATAATTATTATAAAATTATAATCTTTCAAATAATCTCAAAGAGTTTGCCAAACGGAGCCTATACTTGTTGTGTGAAATTACAGGGACGATTTTTGTTCTCCGGTCTTCTTTTGTGGAATTAGAAGGTGAAATGTTTTTGTTGAACTGAAAATAGGAGTGACTTGGAACAAGTTACATCTCATGAATGAAAAATATTGCAATGGACAACCAGATTTCATAAATAAAAAAATTTCTTACAAAATTATATGTAGTAGTGGGAAACAGAACATTTTTGTGTCATCCTTATGGTTTCCATTCAAAATAAAACTTCAAAGTTCAAATGTGACAACTCCTATAGGACAAAAAGATCCCTTTTCCAAGATTCTAAGTAACAATCTGGGATTCATGTATGCCACTCATGTGTACTAGATTCAACGATAATTATGGGAAAAACAAATTCTATTCTTTGAATAATTTAAAGGGGGAAAAGGATACTCATTCAAGTTATACAACAGGTCAAACCAACTAGTATCCGATGAAGGCATCTAAATTTCCCTTTACTCTTAATGAAATTGGCCCCCTACTTCAATAAAAATCCAATCATCTGTAATCTCAAGTAAATTAAGCAACCCATAAACCACAACAAAGAACATTCAGCAAGCGTTGGCACACAAAAATGCTAGATCAATGTGCCACCTCATCATACAAATTACTAACCTGTGCCAACAGAGAATGAATCAAGAATTTGCAAACTGTAAATTTACCTGCTTCTAGAGCTTTAGTTCAAGGTCATCAGGAACACATTCGTCGTGAATCCGCTCTCCTTCCCACGCCTTGACTAAGCCCGTTGTTGTTGAACAACTACCGAAAGCAAACTCAGCTGCAATACCATCAGACATTGGTACATCTGCTGTATGATCAGACCCAGCTGGTACAGCAGGTGAGCATGTTCCACTTTGACCAGGGGTCCACATTCGTGAACCACCACCAGCCATGGACTCAAACCCGAATGGATTCGGTGACACAAGGCTAAATGTTGGGGAATTGGGTCCGCTTTGAGGAATATGGACATTAGCTAGCCAAGCTGGTTCGTGAAGAGCTTGGCGACCTGGGCTAGGCGGGGTTGAAGAGGGTAGGGAATAGTTTAGATTGTTGGCCCATGGTGGACCCGGATTGGCATCGTCCCAATCAGGGTTATTGTGAATTCGCGGAGTTCTGCAAGTTGGTGAGCTCAATGGAGGTGTTACAGGAGCACTTATGGATCCTCCTGGAAAGTAGTGGTAAGGGAGCTTAGGAGAGGCTGAAGAAGAGTTGGAAGAAAGGTTTTTTAGCCATGGGATGAGGGAGTTGACATCAGCATTGCCGTTGGAAGTGGCCATGTAATGAGCTGGGCTCGGGAAAGATGATGAACTCGGGCTTGGGTTGTACGACATATGTGGGCTTGGTTGATATGATGAACATGGACTTGTTGGGATTGAACCTCCGACGATATCCATGCTCTCTACTGGCTTACATCCCTGCAAGTTGCATAAATTTCCACTCAGACACTAATGAATTGCTTCAGGTGGAATGATAATTGAACATTACTTATCAAAAGTAGAAAGAATGAATTAGAGCAATACAATAAGGCATAAGCAAATAGCAAGCAATGATTTCCACAGTTTCAAAACTTCAACTTCCTTCCAAATCAATATCAAATTAAATAATACTCCGTTAGTAGGTATTAAGTACTGATCCTAGTACTTCTGCATTTGGGATAGCATAGTAAGGTATTATCAATATTGAGCATCACTAATCAACCCATACATAAGTCATCTTGCAAGCACTTTGAAATTTTCAGAAAACAATAATGCATGGCATCATGAGTTATTGCTAAAAATTGCTCAGCAGGAAGGAAGATAGAAGGTGGTAGTATATAGAAGAAAAGCTTTCATCTCATTATTCATTGCCTAAGCAATACTAGGAGGAAAGCAAAAGAATCCAAACCAGTGCTAACCAAGAAAAGTCATCTTCCTTTTTACGTTTGGAGTTGGGGTTTTGAGAAAAAGGTATTAGAAAACATGGTTGTCAGTGTCAGAACTAGAATCACGCCGGCCAAACACTATACAGCTATATATCATGAGTGATTGTCCTGGCAATTACATTATCTTCCCAAATCATCAAAAATATGTCCATTACTTGTGCCAACAAAAGACCCATGTGAATATCAGCACCAGATTCAGCATCAAGATCATGATGGATGAACCAGAAAGTCATTTCAAAATCGGACAATAAATGCTCCCCATTTTGTCACTTTCCAGCTAGACTCTATAATTTTACTGTGTTCAAAGTTGTATAAACAACACATATAAATAATTAAAATCAAACTTGGAGCGTAAGACAACACTTGAAAGTCAAATATGTCATACTTTGAAAGTTTAAACACGCAACGCCAATATATAAATGCTAATCCCATTACTCTAAGCAATTTAAACACACGGTTTCAAAAGTTTGAGATCCTAACACGAGCAAAATGTCAAACATGAAGAAACATGAGAACCATGAAGAGGTCCCCACCTCCTAGCTTTGTGTCGTCCACAAAGTTACGTTGCTTGATCACAAACTCTCATACAACCTCACCAACCCTAAACCCAATAATTAATTTCGGTACTTATCAAGATCCCCGCATTGCATATTGCTTGACCAGATAACCCTACCCATATTCGACTCAGCAAGCTTCTTAATTAATACTTGTTGAGCCATACAGTAAGTACTGTAACATGTAGAGTCAGTCAGAGACGTGGGTCTACCACAAAGACTTAATTTAGAACGATTGGATATGGAAACCCAATAATAAAATAAAAAAGGGATTCTATTGGGGCAGGGGCGTATTCATAGAGGACTCGGGCACGAAGCTGGAAAGGGAGTGGATATCTAAAAATTCTCGTCTGGTTAACATCCCTAATCTCTTGAAAGACTCTTCTAAACAGTGTAAATGCAAATACGGTAATAAATAATAATAGACTTGGGAATTTGGTGCAGAACAAGTCAAGAAGCATCTGAATCTCTCTGTATTTCGTGTTTCGAGCCATGGAGGAAGCAGATACTGTCAAGCCTTCTGGCAGTCATTCGATCGTACATCCCAAAAGCAAACCCACCGGAGTCTCTGCCGAGGATCAGTCCAGTCACCAATCATAATAATCCCATACTTAAATTTCAATTTATTTCAGTTCGAATTCTTTCGTTAATAAGGAAATAAAAATTAAGAGCAAAGGACAAAGAGAGATTATTATACTAATATACTTGCTACCGAAAGAACAAGCTCGACACTCGAGGACTTTCACACATCTTGACCAGCGCTATCCTGTTCCAGTGCCTACCGCACACGTTAGCACCGATCTCACACAATTCGCCAAGTTCAATACGAAACCGATCGATATTCAAGCTGAAATCGAACTCTGAGAAGCTGCTTTCGCACACAGACCGCTAGATCGGAGCTCAATCTTCACTAATTATTCAAACAAGTTTGCTAAAACACAAAGAAAATCAAATCGAGAGCGTACCTTTTTGTAGGTTGTGCCGTCCTCTTCGACGATCCAACCGGCTTCTCGACAGAGAGCCTTGAGAACCTCATTGTTATCACAATGCTTAGGTAGCTTGTAGTTGCCGTACATCCTCAATCCAGTGTAGATCTTAGCAGCGATCGCTCTCCGACGACGCTCTCTCCTCTTGTTGTTCTCTCTTTCCTTCCACGTCGGCATCCGTGACCCCGTCATATTCTTATCCGCCTCCGTCTTGCCTCCTTCACCTCCCACAGCCAGAAAATCACCTCCAAGTGAACCTGAATCGCTCGCCGGATTTCTGTGAAGCTGAGAGATAGAGATTTTACGATCGGAATAGTGATCGACGATTTCCTCGTGGGAGTTTTTTGTCTGAGTGAAACGGATGAGGGGGTTGGGTTTGTCAAGTCTTCAAAATCGTGATTGATTTATGGAAATGGGACTGGACTAGAATATTATTACGAGAATGCCACTAGATTTGTCGAGCGTCTTTCATTTTTAATCCCCGAAATTGCGGGGTCTCTGCACGTGATTTGGTGGTTGTTTTTTTTTCTTCTTTTTATTTGGTTCTAGGTGTAAAGCACTTGGCAAGTTTTTCTTTCAGTCCGACGACGTCGTTTATGTGAATGTGAAAGTGAAACTAGATTTGAGGTTTAAATTCGATGCTTCATGATTGTGAATTTGTGAGGTGTTTACTTTGAGATCACAAGTGCTCTCTTTCTATATTGGAACCTATATGAAAATAGACGGGGTTAATATCTTATGGTAAAATACTTTGGATCATTAATTGAATTAGTTACTGTTATAACTATGATTCATGTACAATTTATTGTAAGTTGTGGTTATGTAATAGCATGCAAGGATGTAACTCATGTAATATGTAATATGTAGTATGTTATGTAATGTGTAGTATTAGATAAGATTCTCATGTATTATAGGGGGTTATTATTTCTCATGTTGTTAACTAAGATGAGTGAAATAGATGCTATAATATGACTTTAGAGGTGGATTATTTAATACTTAGTTGTTTTCTTATTATTTCAGTGTTGGACGTGGGTTGTATATGTTACTTGAAGAGCATACCTCGTTTTTGTTGGACGTGTGTAAACCTGGTGGTATAACCCACTAACAGTTGAACTGGGTTCGTTGTAACAGGGTTTGATTCCTACACTTAAACTAGCCGGTTCACTTAAGTGAAACGACGAGCTTAAGCCATGAGACTGAGGTATATATTCAAAACATAGGTGTTAGAAAAAAAACCTTAGTGTGAGCTGTCTTTCGAGAGCAATCAGCTAGGGTTTTCACAATAGAGAGAGGGTCTGAGAGAAGAGAAGATGGTTGTGATCATGAGGGATTCAAGACGTTCATCCTTGATCCTGGTTTCTCCGATGAAGATCTTCACAAAGAAAATAACAAAGCTTTGATCAAAACTTTGTTTAGTCACTCAGGGACTATTTCGTTATATTGTTCTATCTACTTATACTCTCGATCTTGTGTTCTTCTAGCTTAGGTTGTTATGTGAGTTTTTCCTTGCGTGCGAACTTTAAACCACACTTGTTGTAACCATCTCAAATGCTTAGTAAATGCTGGGACCGGATCTCCTCTCTTGAGATTCCGTAGACATAGGATTTTATACATAAATTACATAAACAGTTCTCGTCTCGATCTTTTTTATTGTCTTTACGTTTCTATATCATAATAAGTTCTACAATTACACTATAAAGATAAATATCGATAAATAGTCTGCATATAGAACCAACTAAATTGTAGTTTGGACCTTATTTAATATTTATGTTGATAAAGTAATTCTTTTTTTGCTAAAAATTATGTTTATCTTTAAACTTATGTACTTAGTTTGTGATGCGGGTAGATATGTACATTTACAAATAAATGTTCATATAAAGTATACATACTTTGTATCCCCCATAACGTTCAAATGAAGAAATAATATTTTTCCAAGTCTAGTCCATAATTTTTTGGATAAATTTGGTAACTAAGGTTTTTTAAGATTATCATCTAGTGACTAGGCTCTTAGTAGTTCTTAATTGAGTAAATGTACCCCACACTTACTTTTTACCGCGCGTATAAACCCTAGTCGTCCATCATTCTTCTCCTTCTCTCAAACTCCTTCTCTCAAACTCGTTCTATCTGCCATGGCCGAAACCCTAAGCCCTAACCCTACGGCTGCTCATTACTCCATATTGCCTTCCTTGGGATCAGCATAAAGGCCACCATTTATTCTCTCTTGTTTGTTTTGGCAAGAATACGTAGTCGGAAGCACACCTTCCTTTCTTTCCTGATCGATCTTCACCTATGAGCAAACCCGAGCCAACATTTAGTCGGTTCTATACAACCAACTCCTTCAACTACGGGCATCTGTAAACGTACAACACAGCAGACCCCATCCTTGCTCTTGTCGTGCACTTTGGGACGAGTCAGAGCCCCATTTGTCTCGCCCTCCATGCCAGCAGCAATGACGACAATTGCACAGGGACATCAAACTAGAGGGCCGTTTCTTATTCCCCTTCTGTACAATATGTGCAGTTGGTGTGACATTGATTCTCATTTTTGGGATGCCTCTCTGCACCACAAAGCAAATCTGGTATGAAAAACACATTTTGGGAATCCAATCCAAGTATGAAATTGAGGTTGTAAGCGAAACAACGCATTCTGGTATGAAAAACCCTTCTGGTATGTGCTTGATTCCAGATATCGGTTGTCCACTTCACTTCTTAAGGTATTGAGGTTGCAAAAGGGCCACAAGTACTGCTTGCTTGGCAAACTATTAAAAGAAGTTGGATGGAACCATTATGAGACTATTAAGGAACTTGAGACCAAGAGGAAGGAGAAAGCCCAGGCTATTTATGATAGGAGGAAGCAGCTAACCAATTTGAGGGTGAAGGTCGAGAAGTATGCGGTTGAGAAGCTTGGCTCCCAGCTTGATGTTCTTGCTGCATTCAAATATTGATCACTCAAGGGATTGTCTTATAATTTTGTTGTTTAAGTGTATGTAAATTAAAAAAAAAATCTGGTATGAGTTTTCGGTATGAATTTCATACCAAAAATTCATACCAGAAATTATAAAAATAAAAAAAGGACCAAAAAAAATTCTGGTATGAAAAATTTTGGTGTGAAAAAATTTTGGTATGAACTTCCGGTATGAAAATTTTCTAGTATGAAAAATTCTGATATGAGAAATAAAAATTAATAAAAAAAAAATTAAAAAAAGGTAAACAAAAAACAAACAAAAAATTCAGTAATTAAAAATTAAAACTTACACTTACATGACAGATAACAAGCATCAATGATTCTTTTTTAAATAGAGGGGTTAATTATTTTTACCTACCAATAAAAGTGGTAAAAATAATGGGGTACACTTATTAAACACAAAACTAAAAAAAACTTAGTAGGCCAAATTCTTTCTAATTCTTTTAAGAATGAGAAGATATATTCTCTTCCATCTTCGTGCTCTCAAATCTCATGCGATTACACAAAAGCGTGCTTTGTAGTGAAATTGACCTCTACTAAGTCATTTAATGATTAATCAAAGGTGAAGATTTATGGCATCAGTTTTGTTCGTTTATGTTCAATGTATCTTAAACAAAAAGTTATACTAACTTTTAATCTAAGAGCTCGTTTGGGATGAATGTAGAAATGGGGTTGGAATTAGAAAGTAAGATGGAATAAGGAATTAGAATAAGTCATTCTTGATACTTGGTGTTTGGTATGATGTAGAAATAAAAGATTTTGACACATGTTTTTTTTATTTTCTATGAGTTATGAAACGAGAAATCATTTCATATTTGATGATATATGTGTGAATATTTATAATGTAAATATAAGATATTTTTTAAACTATAATTAAGAAAAAATGAAGGCTAACTAATAACTTAGAAAATAAATACTAAGCAATCGTCAACACAAATAAATAGGTATATAACTTCTTCTATCAAATACATTTTTCTAATTGAACAATTTATATTGTTTTTGAGCATTTTCCGGTTACATAACATCTTGAATCAAATACTCGTATTATAGTTTAATTTTTTTTTTTTTTATCACAATCATATTTTTCTACAAAATAATAATATAATTCAAATTAATTGATGGATAATAAATTTTTTATACAAAATTATTATTTTATTTTGTAAAACTAAATAAGCAAGTATATATATAATGAAATATATAAATTTACTTTGAAGTTTGAAATGAGTTTATGTTGGAGTAGATGATACCCACCTTTAATTTATGGAATCAACCCCTTCTCTAGAGTTGGGATGAGTCATTTTCATGGAATCATTCTCATTTCGATTACAAGTCTTCCCAAACACGAGGTATTGATATGACTCATTTCGATTCCGATTCCTGATTCCATGAGAATCATACCAAACGAGCCCTAAATTCTTTAGATTTCTACTAATAGTTGGTCTACTAAAGTCGTGTTAGACTCTTGTCTAACAAATTCAAGTTAGAATCATAGACTTTTTTTTGGTAGAGAGCCAAAGACAAGACTAAATTTTGTTTGTTTTAGATTTGCAATAAAATGGTTATTTACGAACATATACATGAGTTACATTAAACGTAATGAATATTAATGATGAGTGTCAAATGTAATATCATATAGACTCATGCATTTCATACATCTATTGATATCTCATACATCATTATTTGTATAGAAAACATCCACTTTCCATAATTCGGTATCTACCTTACTTAGCTTTTTTGTGTTTCAATCATTGTCGGCATCAATTGTGCCCAAAATACGTCATCCCTAAAGTCAATAGTTGAAGGATGACCTTAAATGATCGAGGAACTATAATGCAAAGTCCCTTAAATACACCTATGACGAGTTTGAATATTCAAAGCAACAACGCATGCGAGACGGCTTTCTATGTCGTCTCGTAGCCGTATGGATTACATCACCACTGTAGATGGATGCCATCAAGCCCAGAGCGTGACCCATGCCAGACTCAACAAGATGACTTGTCCAGACAAGGTGGAGACGGCTTGCAACCCGTCTTTATGCCGTTTGGTGGTCGTTTCTATGTGTCTTGGCTTTATATAAAGAAAGGATCATATCTTTGAGAAGATATATTTTTTGTAACTCTAGACTCCAAGATTTTCCCCTGTATAAACATGTATCAACTTTAGGGTTAGATATCGACTTTCATCGCCATCCACCATCATCATCTTGCTTGAGTTCATAGCCGTCAAGTAGCTTTTAGAATATGGTTCGTCTTGCTAGAACCAAACACTTGTAAGTTTATGTCCTTCTAATTTTATATTTAATAATGTCTAGATAATCTCCCTCTTGATCTAAGGAATGGATGAACCCTATAATGGTTTAATTGCATATATGTTTATAAATTGAGATTTTGATAATGCTTCTTTTCAAAGTACTTCTTTCCAACCTTTAATTTACCTTCAGAAGAAGTGGTGTTTGTAATTAGTTTAGATAAAACAACCGAATGGCCAAAACAAATGGTGTTCTATTAGATTTATTGAAAAATACTTAGTTTTGAAAGTACTAGTTTGTCAATACCTCGAGGATTTCTAATTACCATAGAAAGTTCTGGTCTTTGTTCGTTTTTTAATTGAAGGGCCACAAACGAAGGTTTTTCTTGGTATTTCTCGGATTCTAAGTTCTTAAAGGGTTTTTCTATACTTGTTGAACCGTCGGATTGAGGGCTAAGTGAGTTGAAAAGCATGGTCTTAGTTTGTCTATACCAAAGACCATTTTAGATAGTTACCTAAAATATTCATGTATCAATGTTCATGATTCTCATATATGTAATGCTACTTTAATCCATTATAGTGAAGATGCTTGTTTTCTTATATCGCGTTAATTCATTGTTGCCTACAAATCAGTGTTGCTTTCGCTTATTATCGTTGTTACATTGTTGTTTTCTTCCTTCGTATTACTTAAAATGATTATTTATTAGTATCCATCTAATCAGATGTGGTCCTTGTGAATTGGATACTCAAATATGCTACATCTAATCTTGTATCCTTGCGAGGGAGGTTGTTGTCTATCTGGTTAAAACTTCCACGATAAAGTTTTTGGCGCCGTTGTCGAGGACTACTGATAGAATTGGTTGATACATAAGTGTTGGTTATTCTAAGTTTCTTATATTGTTATTTTTTTCTTTATGTTTTCTATTCGAAAGATAGATTGGTGAATGCGAAGAGTTTGCGACCCAAGAAAACTTGTCCCTCTAGACAATGAAATTGAGCGCACTCTTCGTTTGCAGAAATCAACCAAGAAAGCTGCTGCATATCAAGTAATGGACGGCCCCAACAACCAACTTTGCGTTGCTGATCCACAAGATGAAATTGTTAGGCTCATTGCTGCACTTGCTGTTGAAAGGGCTCGTCACCCTCAAATGTTAGACGATAGGATGAATCCTAAACAAAGAGTTCTAAGCCATGCTTTTGTGTTCCCTGCACTTGGAGTTCGAGACTTCAACCTCAGAACGAACAACATTAGGCTCATCCAAAATGATCAATTCTCAAGAATGTTAAATGAGAAGCCGCATTATCATTTGCGGAATTTTAAGAATACCATGAACACTTTAAATTATGAGAACATTACTCTTGATGCCTTAAGAATGCAACAATTTATTTTTTCTTGGACAAGAAAGGATGAGAATTGGCTGTAGAATCACCCTCTTGGCACCTTCTAAAAACATGGGTGATATTAACCACATCCTTCTTGAGCAAATATTTTTCTCCTCACAAGATTGTTGAAATAAGGGAGAAGATTTTTCACTTTGACATGGAAGATGGAGAGAATAAGCATTCCACATGGAAAATATTTAATGAGTTGTTGCATTCATGCCCTCACAATGGATTCGAGAAGGGAGCACTTCTTGAATTTTTTTATAGTGATTTGAATGACACCACCAAAAATCTGGTTGACACCGTTAAATCTCGTGGATTTACAAGACTAAATGAGGATGAAGCTTGGGACTACCTTGTAACTAATGTTGAATACACAGAGAAGTACGCTAAGAAGCACAATAAAATACGAGGTGTCTACAATATCAAGGATGATGACAAGTTTGACAAGTTAGTTGAGAATGTGCATGCTCTGATGAAACTAGTCGACGGTTATTACACTTCCTCAGTCGCTAATATAGATACTAATATAAATTGTCAATTTTGCAAAGGAACATATCATGATATAGAAGATTGTTTTGCCTTCAACGAACATATGATATATTATGAGGCCATGGAACAAGTCGACTATTTACGAAACCAACGAGACTATCAAAAGGAGTATGCCTACACTAGACCTCCTTTCAAAAAAAAAAAAGAAAATTTTCACAATTCCCTAGAAGAAATTTTCCGACCTAAGATTACATCCCTGATCAAGCACAAACTCTTGCACCATCAACTTAGAATAAAATTCTAGAGAAGCTCGCACAAATAAACACTTGTTTGACCAATTGGAGAAATGAGGAACTCAATCATGAGCATCAAGGAAAGATTCAACAAACTAGAAACCCTCGTGAATATACTTGGTAAAGGCCATAACATGCTAGAAAATCAAGTTGTTCAAATTAGCCGACAAACGGAGAAGGCTCAAGGAAAACTCCATGCAACCATGGAAACTAATTTCAGAGGAGTTTGTATCATAACTCTAAGAAGTGGAAAAGAGACCGCATATCCCGAAGCCACTGAGAAGACTACATAGCCAATTATGGATGAAGAAGCTAATCCCGAGGAGATAATCATAACTGCTCCTCCTAATCTGTATAGACCTCCCTTTCCTTTTGCTCAAGATCATAATAGGAAGAAGATGAGAGGAGAGTTTGAAAATTTTCGAGAGAGGATGAACAAGCTCTACTTGGAGATTTCACTTGTTGAGGCATTGAAACAAATGCCCAAATATTTCAAATTTATGAAGGAGTTATTACTAAACAAGAAGCTTCACAACTATGAAGGCTTCATTGACATTACCAAGGAGTGCAATGCAGGCTTAGCACAAAGATGTCACACAAAAAGGGAGATCTAAGAAGCTTTTGCATCCTATTGACCTTCTATGGACGAAAGCACACTTTGTGATTTAGTTGTCAGTGTGAGTTTTATTTACTCAAATTGTGTAAAAAATTAGAGCTAGGAGATCTATCACCGGTAAAAGAGGAAGATAAGACACGGAAATAGTGGCTGATTTTATCCGATTTGGATCTTATTTCAGCCCATAATTTGACAATTATTATTATGGGTTTTGCATGATGATTTAATTCTTGGGAGAATTTGACATACTAGGCTTTTTTGAGTTTTTGTTTAAAAAAATGTACCCCAAATTTTTTACCACTTTCATTTAATAGTAGGTAAAAATTATTAACCCTTCTATTAGAAAGAAAGAATAAATGATGTTTGTTATTTGTTATATAAGTATAATTTTTAATTTTTAATTACTGAATTTGTTTTCTTTTATTATTTTTCTTGCCTTTTTTTATTTATTTTTTGTTTTTTTTTCTAGGACTGAATTTCTCATACCGGAATTCTCATACCAGAAATTTCATACCAGAATTTTCATACCAGAAATTTTCATACCAGAAGTTCATACCAAAAACTTTTCATACCAGAATTTTTTCATACCAGAAATTTTTCATACCATAATTTTTTCATACCAGAATTTTATTTTCTTTATTATTTTCTTTTTTTATTTTTACATACTAGAAATATTTGCATACCAGAACTTCTGGTATCCAGAAGTTATACATACCACAAGTTATACATACCATAAGTTATACATACCAGAAATTATACATACCAGAAATTATTCATACCATAATTTTCTACATACTAGAATTATTACATACCAGAATTATTAAAAAAAAACAAAAAACTATGTTACAACCTTTTATGACAATTTATCAAAGTTAATATACAAACAATTTCATGTTTCTTCACAACCTTTGCATTTCTTCACAACCTTGCAACCATCGAAAAAGGTACCAGAGTAGCAAAGCTGAACAATGCAAACTCATATGTTTTGGGGCACAACTTATACTTGGATCTTCGTCAGGCAAATACTCTGGTTTTATTGTTTCTATACATTGAATGAACACATTTCCATCTTGAATGAGCAACGGGAAGTGATTATAGCCACCGGCGAAATGGTCGGAGAGGGAATCACGACAGTAGCAACTAGTAATAGTATTAAGTTAAAGCTGGCTGGATCGGATCTAGTTATACTTATTAATTGGCAACTCCCTCCTAATTAAAATTACACAAATCTACAGATGTAGATCCAAAAAGATTCAAGATCCAAAAATTTGAATGCCATAAACAGTACGTAAGAGGCCATAAATGAAAGAAGAGTTTCATTCTAACCCTTGAAGGTGCACCTCCGACGACTTCCGCTGCTACAAATCTACAGATCTAGATCATGTAGTCCGCCTTCTTCGAAATAGCTGCTTGTGGAGGGGCCGGTTCGAGGTCTTTGGCAGAGGAGGATCTAAAAGAAGAGGCCTTCGGATACTCTTCGTTGGAACCACTAGGGGCTACGACGGACTTGCTTCTCTTGAGGACCAGGTTGGGGGAGGGGAAAGATGAATGCGATGGTTGAGAGAGTTGTGACGCCTCATATCAGATTCAGAGAGGTCGAAAGAAGTAGAGAAGAGAGTGAGGAGGATGGGTAGCGGCTAGGGTTTTCACCGTAAAAAGAGGACAGTAAAAATAGGAATAGGGGTATACTTACTTAACAAAAATAGAAAAAGCCTAGTTAGTAGAATATAAACTGAAAATGGCCTACTAACCAAATTAGCCCTTAATTCTTTAATTATATTTCTTAGCCCATATTTTATTTAAATAAATAGCAATTTGAGTCATCTAATAAAGAAGACTTAAAGATAAAGATTATTTAGATCTTATCTCATCTAGGAGATAGATCATATTTTTATCTATAGTTAGATCTTATCTTATATAAGATGGATTTTATCCAATCTTAGCTAGTAGGATTTCGATCCAAGGCCTATATAAAGCATATGATACAAGATTTTATAAACACCAATTTATCAATACAATTTCGATAGTTTTTAGTATTCTCTGTATGGAGTTCATGTGTCTTCCTAGGGAATAGAGAGCGAGTGAATATCTCGTTCAACCTTATAGCTTGGATTGTTTTGTGTTGTGCCACCTTGAATCGTCAAGTTGGTGCTATCAATCATTTACAAGCATCCTTCTTGTTCTCCAGGGACAATCAATTTCCCTTTTGTGTAAGATTGTAGCGGAAGGGTTCTACGATCATTCCTGATTGTGTGTTATGGCCTTTGTTTCCCTAGTGTGCTCTAGATTGTTTCATAGGGTTCGACCTTGATATAAATATCTATCAATTCATATCTCCACCAGATCATTCAATCACCCCCTTTCATCCATTCGGCACCCTACCTCATGCCATAATCACCCATCAATCATATTCATTGTTGGTGTCGAAAGATCGGGATTTTTTTAAAGCGGATAATCTCCGCATTAAAAGTGGTATCAAAGTTGCGTTTCTCGACATCATGAAAATCGGGTTTCGTCAAGAAGTTCACAAAAAATGGTTGCCTCATCCCTAACATTATGATAGCCTTCACCAAGGGTGAGTCTCGACGATGGGCGACCCAAGAATCTAGCTCAACAACCTATAAGTATTTGCGATGGATCACGTCACTCAAAGGTTGTCTCTCGCCCAGAATGTGTCAGTAGTACTTACACATAAATGCCAAGTTTCAAAACCTAAGGTTGTTCGAATGGTCCGGACCGGACCGGACCGTTACCGTCCGGACCGTTACCGTTACGGTCCGGTCCAATACGGTGTGGTCCGAACCGTTTTATTTTATTTTTAAAAATTTTTAAAAGTATTTATTTGTTTGGATCGGACCAGACCGGATGCTCTTTCAGTTATAAAATATTTAAAGTGTAAAAAATCTGGCCCGGACCGGAACATTACAGTCCATGACCGAACGACCGGCCCTACTAAATGCTAATATTACGATTTGCACCGTTTTCACAGGCTTACCCAAAACGCCACACATCGTTGCAATAAGGTGGGTCCCATCTTTTGATTTCGGTGAGCACAGACCAGTGGGTCCCCTTCTTTTTCTTTTTCTTTTTTTGTTATTTAAATTAATCTTTGTCAACAGTTACAAGTGGGGTCACGTGATGTCTTAAATGGCATCCCCCGGCGCGACACCTTTAGCTGTTCGGGGCGTGCAATCTCTACAGTTTAAGGTGGGCCTCCAATTTGACGTGACCAACTCCAACTTCTTATTTTCTTTTAATTTTTGCTAAATTCCGTTTAATAGTGCTAAGAGCATCTTCGTCCCAGAACTTCTGGTTTCTTTAACAATTAAAAAATTAAAAATAAAAATAAATGTCAAATTAGGAGAAAGAATCTATGCAATTAGTGGAGAGAAGTTTCTCTGCAGAGATACCCATCCTAACAAGTTCTTGCCCACCTCACACAAATCAAGGAAAGGAAAATTTTAATTTGTTTTTTTTATTTTGCCCAAATGTAGAGATATAACAGGTTGTTGGATATAATTTTACGTTAAAGAAATCTTGATGAATTCTGGGATGAGAGTGAGAGGTTCTTCACTCATTTTGTGAATTAAAAAAAAAAAAAGAAAAATCAGATAAGAGATTTCTTAGAATCTCTGGAATGAAGATGCTCTAATATTTTGCAAATTTCGTCTACTATACAAAATTGTCAAAACTACTTCGATAACCGTACGGTGGTCTTAACTCTTAAATCTTGCATTACAGAACATTTTTTTGTAATTGGATGAATAAAAAGAAAAATAGTGTATAAGAATCATTGGAACGTCCTAGATATATCGATTGTTCATATAGAGTTAATACGTCTCTATGGTAATTAAATTAATTAATAGTTAAATGACAAAAATATGTTGCTTTATATGAACTGTATGTACGGTAGTCGTGCATTATCACTCGTGTATTTGAAATAAGAATGACGTGTTTATGGGTGTTCGTGTAATTTTTTTTAATTGATTGTATTTAGATCGTAGTCATACACTTAGTCACGCCTATCACTCATGCACGTTTATACGGATCGTTTATCTACTCGTGTGTTTGCAATTTTTTTGGTTCCTCGTGTAACATATAAATTCTAAAGTATTAATTATTAAGTAGTGTAATATATATAAAAAAATTGTCTACTCGTGCACGTGTGATGTTTTTGTGCACGTTTATGCACAAAATTTTTTGTCTACTCGATCTCGTGTGTCTATAAACTTTTGTTTACTCACGCATCGATTTTTATGTTTGCATAATTTGTTGTGCATTTTGTTAAAACTATTAATTATTATGATTTCATATGAGTACAAATTCTTATAATTAACAAGTGAGACATTATTTATGTAAAAATTATATCGATAAATTAAGAAAGTCATATATCTCGTATCTCATATAAAAACAATTAATAGTTCATTATTTATTGCATAAATTTATAAACATATCATGGCCGTTGAATGTATTAAAACTTGTGATTCATATTTGTTTTCATTGATTACTGTAACACACATCCTCACCCGATAAAATTTTTATAATAATAATAATAATAATAATAATAATAATAATAAATATTTAGATTGATGTAACACTCTTAAAAAGTATGAAAAATATGACTTGATTTTGAGCACATAATTATATATTATTTTGTAATTTTACTAGAAGAAGCCTAGGCGGACTCGAACACTAGTAATACATATAAAGTACAGTTTTTACCTAATAAATATCCTTCATTAATAACACTCAAAATGACTTATTGTTATCAAAATTATACTTACATAATAAATATTGATAAAACTATCACAAATAGTTACTTATAGCTTAATGGTAGTAGATCATCTTAATAACAAAATAAGTTATATGTTCAAACCTCAATAGCAACATTGTTTTGCAAACAAATTTTCGAATGAAGATAACATTTTTGCACAATTAATGCAAAACTTTTTTAGAATTTTTTTTTAATGCTCAATGAATAAAAAAATAAGTTTTGAAATTAGGGGTTCAAATAATTTTGCATGGGGGCTTTGAAATGGAAGCCGGTTTCACCGCCGATACCAAGTTGAATTCAAAAACGTTTCAACAAATAAAAAAAAGAATTCCCTATTTGTGTCCCGAAGCCGATTTTACGCTAATACCAAGCCAAAGCTTAACAAATTTTAGATAAATAAAAAATAATGAATTCTGCATTTGGGCCCCGAAGCCGGTTTCACGCCGATACCAAGCTAAAGCCGAAAATGTTTCGGATAAATAAAAAATAATGAATTTTGCATTGGGCCCTGAAGCCAGTTTCACGCTAATACCAAGCTAAAGTTGAAAACGCTATAGACATATACAAAACAATGAATTGTGCATATGAGTGTCGAAGCTTGATTCACACCCATTTCAAGCTAAAACCCGAAATGTTTCGGACAAATAAAAATAATGAATTCCACATTTGGTCCCGAAGCCGAAAATATTTCAGAGGGCAAAAAGGTAATATTCCAAAAACATAAGAAAAAGATAATCGACATGCAAGAAAATTCTTGACCTATAATCCCGGTAAGCCATGACTGTCATGCATGAAAAATCCGAGTCATACTGGTCTGAAACAGGTCCGAAGATGGACCGGACCAACTTTCGAAAAATCTCATACCGATTACACAACCCTACCCAAAAGTATGAGATTTTCTCCTAAAATGCTAAAAAAACCTTTCTTTTTTCTTTTTTTTACATCAAAATATCACATTATAATTTATAAATCTAAATTATGAAAATAATTTTTTTCTTTCAAAATATATAAAAAAAACACGGTCTTGAATAAAATTTATGGGTAATTATTAATAACTCAAACCGCATTTTAACTTTCATTCAATACATAAAACGAAACTAAAGTAGGTCCATGTTTAATAGTAGCATGTTCATATTTTTCCCTCTTTAGAAAACAAAGTTAACAAAGGTTGTGTTTGACAAGACATAAAAACTAGTGTTTATGAGTGTTTAGGAGGATACGGAACTTTAATGAGTATTTGTTTGCCCAATAAACACTAGTGTTTAGTGTTTTTTGGAGTGATTTTGAAACCCTAGTGAGAGCGAGGGTTTCTCATCCAAACACTAGTGTTTTTGTTACAAAAATACGTATCTGCCCCTACATTTATTTCGTTATTACATTGTTATACCGGGTATAAAAACAACACTCTCTCACCTCTCACCCATCTCTCCCTTTCTGCGTCAAAGAACACCCTTCGCTTCTTCTCAGATTTGGTGAAGCAACAAGGTTTCATCCTCTCTCCGTGTTCTTCTTCAAATTGGATTTTTCTATCAATCTCTCTTATTATTGAGATCTTTCTTCTTCGAAGAAAAACAAAGAAAGATCAAGGGTGGATTAGGGTCGAAGCATGGAGAGAAGAAACAGAAAGAGATGAGAGGCTAAAGGATCCAACTTGAAGGTTGCGGCGGCTACGTTGTCATTGTCTTCCTCCAGAGCCTGATTTGTAGTTTATTTGTAGTTACCTGTTGCCATTCACCATCTACTGCAATGGCTAACTCTTTATCTCACTAGTAGTTTTCTCCTCCTTTTCGTCTCGATTTTGAGCTCCGAATTGATTTTTCTTACTTGGGGATTTGACAGTTTTAGCAATGGGGAAGAAGATATTGAGGACGATACCGGCTTATAAGTTGGACTTGGATGCTGTCAAGTACAAAGGTGAGCCAGTTCAATGTCATATGTCTCTTTAGCAGTTTTTTTTTGCTTTTGTTTTGTTCTAGGGGCTTCTAGGTTTGATTGAATTTTGTTTTGAGTGAATTTTGTTTGTTGACAAGATAAATTGTTGATGTATATGCTGAGGTTTGGAGTATAAGGTTTCATCTGGGTGCATTTGGATTGCGTTTGTTGAGAAATTCTTGTGTTATTTGGTGAAAATAAGTCATATGTGTTAGCTAGATTCTTTACCAAAATTCGATCATCGATCAAGTGATCAATGTTTGAAGTTCTAATAAGTTGATTCCCAATTCCCTTGTTTTTGAAGGATATATGTTATGTAGATCCTTTAGCATATTTGGGATTTCTTTGGTAGATATTCTGAATTCAAGTAGTCTATTATTACTACGGTATGTCAATCATGTTATCCTTGATTGTAGTCTATTGAAATGAGGCTTAGCAAATGTGTCCAGTATAATGCCATATAAGAATGAAAAATATAAGACCTTGATATTGCACTACAAAAGTAACATGGTATTCTTATAAAAACAAGCTTCAAACATGGTATAATTACTCATAAAATCAGTTTTCTTACTTTGCTGGTTATATCTTGTACAATAAGTTTGACGATTTAAAATGATATTAGTAGCTTTGTGCTCATACATACCATAATGATTTTCTCTTTGCAGCTCCCCATATGACAGAGTTAACTCTCAAATGTTTACACGTTTGTTGTGTTTTGACAACGATTGAGGAAAATTGTCATTTCTGAGGTACCAATGTATAAACCTGAGTATCCTCCTCAAGATCTTCCTTTATTGCTCTTTCATTTGTCCTCTTAGCAGCAACTTGGTGAGGGTTGTAAGCAAATGGAAGTCGGCAGCCAATTTTCCTTACAAGTTTGTATGGTTATCAGATCTTCCTTTTACGTTTCTTCTGCTAAAGTGATTGTAATACGGAAAACACATTGATTTCCAAGTTTGTAAAGTGTGGTGTATACAGAGGAACAACAAAGTAATGATTAAACACAATGATTTCTAAGTTAGCATTTTGGATTCTCCCATTTTTAATGAGAACTTCTCACATTTCTATCATCATTCTTGATACCAGAGCAGCGACAACAAATATAAAAATCACTGTCAAGTTCTTGGTTGAAGAGAACAACAAGAAAAAAAAAACTAGTGTAAGCAGTTGGTTCAACCAAACACTCGTTAGTATTTAAAAACACTAGAAACTCGTGTTTTCCGAAAACACTAGTAAACCTTTTCACTAGTGTTTTTGTGTTGCCAGCCAAACACACACAAACACTAAAGGACGTTTACAATATAACTTAAAAACAAGATACTAACTTTATATAAATTTTCGTCAGGGTGCAATCACTTATTACATTTTACGTGATTTTTTTTATCAAAGCAAGTTTGGTAGATTATGTAACACCCCGAATCCACGGGACTCGGGATGTTAGGGGCGGAGACCTCACAAAGGGTCCCGACCCTTAGCCTGACAACAATTTCACCGGACCTTTCCAACAAGGCACAAATAAAGGCAAAATTCTTAAAGCGTTTATAATGTATGCGCGAGAAAACTGAAAGTAAAGGTACAACTTGGAAACTCAACCGAGTCCTCAAAACGACATAACTCCAAAACATAAATTCGACATCCGACAACATAATACATAACGACATAAAACAAAGACTATCCCCATCCTAAAATGTACGGAGGCCCCGGCTGTCCACTCTTCCACCTCACTCGGCGGCATCCCTAACTTGCAGGGCATCTACACAACCGGTTTAAAACCGTTAGCTAGCAATCCGAATATTAGAAGAACGATAAGGCACAAACACATATAACAAGGTATATCACACAAACATGCTCATACACATTAAGTCCGGTTATTATGTTTTATTTAACCTTATTCCCTTACTATTTCACTTATGGTGTGACACGAGAATCCCTCGCCCTTGTCCCTTTACACCAGACGGGTTTGTACTTGATGCGAATTACCATCAACCGCTGGACTGGTCGCAAGGCACCTCCCAGTCGCCCCATTTTGGACTAGACAAGCGGTCACCGCCCGTTATCATACACTTGGGACAAAATACAATTAATATGTCCACATCCTAATCCGTTAATAGTTATATCTCAATTACAAAAGCACACATCACCCACACGCAACAACCAATATGCGAAAGCTAGCAAAGTAAGTCCGTGGACTTACCTCGTCTCCAAGCTAACAATAATAAACGATCACAACTCCCCGAAAGAAAATAACCACAGCCTGATCCATAAGAGACACACATCATCACACTCTCATACATATGAACTCAAGGACTTCCAAAACCAACAACCGAACACAAGACCTAGCAACATAAGCTAGAAACGCCTCATAGACTCTAAGAGGTCATAAACTCGATAAGCATGAGGAAGGGAACCACAACATCCCATACTATAAGAAAGGATAAAACCACCCATAAGTTGGAGTAAGGCCACAAGCTAGAAGAGACCACAAGGTCTACACACATACACAAGATTGACAACGATACCATCGAGTTCTAAGGGCACCTAAGTTCACAACCACTAGATAGCATTCTCATCTAACCTAGGTCCATCCTAAGCATGCTACTATCATGTATAAACCTCTAAGAAAAGGAAGGAACCAAGAAGAAGGGAGGAGGAAGGATTACTGGTGAAGAAAACGCAGCCGCAAAATCAAGCTGGCGCCTCAGCGGAGGAACCGTCACCGCCCCTCCGGTGGCCTGGTGCCTTGGCGCCGCCTATGCGGCGGTCTGGTGCTGTCCCTGAGGTGGCCTGGGTCCGCCCCTGCGCCTCTGAAGATCCGCCCCGCGGTCGAACAGTAGAAGGTCCGTCTTCTTCTTTTTTTCGACTGTGCTTTTGCTCCAAATGCTTCCCTCTCTTGTTGGGCCTTCTCCAAACTCCAACCACAATATATAGGATCTCCCTCACGACCTAAGGGTGCTAAGAACACATGCATGCAAGGATTCAACAAGAAGAAACTCTTCCAAAGCTCCATCCATAGCCATAGAGAAGGAGAGAAGAGGAAGAACAAACACATCAGGGAAAAGAGAAGAGGGGGAAGAGGAAAACTTACCCAACCAGATCTGAAATCTCTTCTACTGTAGTCCACCCACTAGAACTCCAAGAGAAAGAGAAGAAGGAAGCACAAGGGAAAGGTTGGAGAGAAAACTAACGTAAAAGAAGAAGTGTGGAGAGAGAGAAAAGGTGGTTGCATAAGTTGGGGAGAACAAAGGGTCAGATATCCCTTTTTGTCTCCTCAAGCTAGAAACCGAGGGGTCGGAAAACAAAAGAGGGATAACAAAGGGTCGGTACGGGATTTTGGAACAAATCCCGTCACTTAACACCCCGTGCCTGCGAAAAATTGAGCCGTTAACGCGGGAAGGTCAAAAACTCGCTCGCTAATCGGAATAAAAATTCCGTACGTTACAACTAATCCCCCTAAAAAAATGTTTCTTCATGAAACTTGCTAAACGCAACACTGTCGGCCAAATGCGTCTCGAAACCACACGGAAATCATAAACACGTCAACCATCGGCCCTGAACCAGGCCTACGCATATCAAATCACATCAAGACCTCGCAAGGTACACACATACTCATACAAACTCACATAACACGTCATGTCATAAACACATATGCCCAACAGGGAAAGATCTCGGGACTACCCGATGATCCTATCGATATCACTAATCCTGCGTAAAGTCTGGATAGTGCCTCCTGATACTCCCCTTGATCTCCCATGTAGCCTTATCGGCTCCCCTTCTCGACCACTGCACTCTCAGCGTCGGTATCTCCTTCGATAGAAGGCGTCTCGTACTATGCTCCAACAATTGCTATTGGTGGCAATACCGACTTGTAAGTCACTTCCCTAACTCGCACTAGGAACTAAAAATGATGTGATATGTTGGAACTCGACTTCCTTCTCGGGTCTTTCTCAATACAACCTTTCCATTATGTTTCTTCTTTGTTCCTCAATCCTTAATCGAGGCCTTGTCCTAGAGAATCACTCGTACACTTCAACTTATCATTCTTCGAGGCAATTTCGTATCAGTTGCACCAATGAATCTCTCCTTAGCACTCAACAACTCCTTTGACAATTCTGTCTCACTCAAAACTCCGTTGCCATCCGGAGTCGGTTATCCATAGATGGTGTTCTTGGAGAATCTCTCCATAAATCCGGTAATGACCGACACATCCTAGAAAACTTATAACTTCTTTCGCATCCTTTGAGGGGTTGCCATCCCGAGACAACTTGTCACACAACTTCTCTCTTTTCACAACTGGTGTTCTCTGTGTTGACTTCAAAACAAAACTTCAAGATAACGTCTAGCGTTCTCTCTTCAGTGCACTGGTTCTACTGAACCTTTATCAATTCAGATCTTGCATCCGGTTTCCTTCAAATGCTTCCACAACTCACGCCTCTTCCCAAGGTCAGACTTGATTCAAGCCAGGCCTTAGTGGCAAAATACACATTCTAACGTTTTGGACTTCGTGATATCTCGGGTTCTGTCCTTCCTCTTCTCATCACATAACGTAATCACCGACACAATCTTATCCTAACACTTGACCGGTGGTCAACATACTAATGATCTACCCAAATTTGTTGGGGTGATGTCCTTCAAACACGTGTATTGCTTCATCTTTTGATACAAGGTTGACCGTAATTCATCTCCTGAATTTGAGAGGCTTGCTCGAGTCTTTTGAGTCTTGGGCCTTGTTTATATACTTCATCTTAATCCCCCTTTTTCCCTTTTTAAGGAACATCGACACTAATATTCCTTGATCTCGCACATATGTTTAGTCATGATGGTCTTAACTACAAGACTTAGCCGCAACTCATAACAAATCGATCTTTCCTTCTCAGCTCTCCCTGACATCCCAACACATTGGAGAAGTTCTTCGTATTCCTCATAAGCGTGCATCCTTCCTTCGAGTAGGTGTAACGTCAATCCGACTGTAAGGGTTCTAATCTTAATCTTTCATATGCTCCTCGTATATCTCAAGTTGACATCCAGCTTCATAACTTCGGTCTTCCCCACTTTTGTTGGTCACCTTGTGCATCCCTTGGTACTTCATAACATCAATCCGACCGTAACGGTACCAGCATACAATGCACCCTCCTTATGTATTCCCTCTTGTGCGTCAACAATAGAAGCCTCACTTTCCTCTGGTCCTGTCCCGGGAAAATCACCTCATGTCTCGTCCCTGTGGTGACCGTTGCGCTCCTTCGTCTGACGTCCAAAACAGCTCGATGGCGGTCCTTCCCATCTATCCTTTAGATGACTTCTTCATGCAGTAAGTGCATTACATAGAAGTCGGCTAACCAAGCACAATTTCCCAAATGTATGGGACAACCGGGTACCTTTCGGGTACCACTACCCTTACTCCACATCAGGTGACCCAATACTAAAGGGCCTTCCCTCTACCGCAACTATGGACAACCTATCTACAAAATCATCGGATATAAAAGAGTGCATAGCACCCGTATCAAATAATACTTGGACCGGAAAACCGTGAATCTGAATAGTACCCGTGTCTGCTGGTGCTCTGGATCAACTACGCTCCTCAACTCGAAGACCCTGGTCTGAGTGCCTCTGGTCTCCTTGGTGCCTCCACCACGTCCCCTACCTCTACCTTGCCCTTGGGCAGAACTCTGTGCGTGTGGATATCTTGGAACCCTCTGCTGGTGCTGACTTTGTGTCGGACGCTGAGGTGGTCTCTGTCCACCACTAGGGATGCCAGCAGGTGAAGAACCCTACTAGGACAATGCCTGGCCCTAACGGCAAAAGATAGCTCAGTGTCCCGGTCTGCACATACATAACAAGTCTTTGTAATCCTCGGGCACGCAGCTCATATATGCCCGTACCTGCTGTAGTTGTAACACTTCCGACCTCCATCTGACGCCTGAATAGATTGCTGGGGAGTAGAACGTCCCTGATTCTGACTACATCCTGCCCCTACCGCTCCAACTCCAATGTCGGCAACTCCTGTCCTCTACCTCTTATCCGGCCCACCTGACTGTGCTACTCTCTTAGACCTTGGCTGGTCTCTCTCGTATGCCGAAGCTCGATCCTGGTGCTCCGCCAAGGAGTCACAGCGGAATTCCACAAGGTAAGCACGGGTGAACTCCCTCAATCTCCTCGAAAAATTTTTTTAACATGCTGGTCCGCCGGAGGTGCGGCGGGACCCAACACGGCTAGCTCCTTCCAGAATCGCCTAATTGCCTCAATAACCGGAACATCCTCAAATCTCGCCTCTAACAAATCCTGCACTCGATCCCTCCTCAGTGAAGTCGGGCAAAAACTCTCCCTAACAAGGCTCAACATATGATCCATCCTGTTGACACCGCCTCGAACCGTCCTCCACCAATACTGAGCCTAGTTTCTGAATAGCGTCTGGACCAGCTCAACCTGACGATCCTCCGGGCATCGGATCGCCTCTAAAGCAGACTCTGCATGTCCAATCCAATGCTCGACCTCTAACCCTACCTTCTAGTCGAAGTAGGGTACATGTTGCTGGTTGAAAGCCTTCAACCAGGAATTAGGTCTTGGTGACCTCGGCTCATCTCTAGCCCTAACAACATCAGCAGCTCGCTCGGGCACAACAATCCCTGGTGCAACTATATCCGGTGCAGCCCTGACTTGAGTCACCCTTTGCGAGACCTCAATCGATTTCGCAGGTGTAGGTACAAGGGGTGCGGGAGGTGGTGCTCCCGTCCTAAACGCCTCCTCGACCCGCTGAAGATAGTCTCTAAACACCGACACTCCTATGGACTCTCCATCGGACTCCGCCGATGGCGAACTCTGCACTCCCGACCTCACAGCGGTCCTACCTCTGACCTCGGGAATGATACTCTCAGCCACATCCTCTACCGGAACCTCTGCCGTTAGCAGATCCGCAACTAGTGGGTCCGCAATGGGGATATGTCCCTGACCTCTCGCTCGTGGAGGTCTCCCTACTCATCCCTGCCTTGGGACGGTAGAAGGAAGAGGGGGTCTACCCCTAGCCGGTCTTACGTACGCGGTAGCTCTCGTGCGTGTCATCTGATAACATATGGCGTATATTTATATACATACACATAACTTATGTTCTCGATACGGTATAAACTGTAGAAGCGTAAATAAACAGGATCCAAATACGTACTAGGGCATATCAAGTCCAAAATCCCCTAAGGCCATATATACATAACTAGGTATGTACAAGTTCAAAAACATCCTAAGTCCACATATATTTATAACTACACATATATACATATATCAAATCCGATAAACTACGTCGCTGGGATCCGCGGATGGAGTGGTGGTCCCGTACTTTCTATCCCAAACCCGACTCATGCATATGATTTTGAAAACGAAAAGGCAGACCCCTTGCGGGTTCTATTTATTCCTCATTCGGCCTTTACAAGATTGTGAGTGTCATTGTTATCAACCTAGGGCTCTGATACCATATTATAACACTCCAAATCCGTGGGACTCGGGATGCTACGGGCGGAGACCTCACAATGTGTCCCGACCCTTAGCTTGACAACAATTTCACCGGACCTTTTCAACAAGGCACAAATAAAGGTAAAATTCTTAAAGCATTTATAATGTATGAGCGAGAAAATTGAAAGTAAAGGTACAACTTGGAAACTCAGCCGAGTTCTCAAAATGATATAACTCCAAAATGTAAATCCAACATCCGACAACATAATCCATAACGAAATAAAACAAAGACCATCTCTGTCCTAAAATGTACGGAGGCCCCGGCTGTCCACTCCTCCACCTCACTCGGCGGCATACCTAACCTGCAGAGCATCTACACAACCGGTTTAAAACTATTAGCTAGCAATCCAAATATTAGAAGAACGATAAGGCACAAACACATATAACAAGGTAAAACACACAAACATATTCATACACATGAAGTCCGGTTATTATCTTTTATTTAACGTTATTCCCTTACTATTTCACTTATGGTGTGACACGAGAATCCCTCGCCCTTGTCCCCTTTCACCAGACGGGTTTGTACTTGATGCGAATCAGCATCACCCATTGGACTCGTCGCAAGACACCTTCCAATCGCCCCATTTTGGATTAGACAAGCGGTCACCGCCCGTTATCATACACTTGGGCCAAAATACAATAAACACGTTCACATCCTATTCCGGTTAATAGCTATATATCAATTACAAAGGCACACACAACCCGCACGCAACAACCAATATGCGAAAGCTAGCGAAGTAAGTCCGTGGACTTACCTTGTCTCCAAGCTAACAATAATAAACGATCACAACTCCCCGAAGGAAAAAACCATAACTTGATCCATAAGAGACACACATCATCACACTCTCATACATACGAACTCAAGGACTTCCAAAACCAAAAACCGAACACAAGACCTAGCAACATAAGCTAGAAACGCTCCTAGATTCTAAGAGGTCATAAACTCGATAAGCATGAAAAAGGGAACAACAACAACCCATACTCTAAGCAAGGCTAACACCACCCCTAAGCTAGAGTAAGACCACAAGCTAGAAGAGACCATAAGGTCTACACACATACACAAGATTGATAACGATACCATCGAGTTCTAAGGCCACCTAGGTTCACAGCCACTAGATGACATTCTCATCTACCCTAGGTCCATCCTAAGCATGCTACTATCATGTATAAACCTCTAAGAAGGAACCAAGAAGAAGGGAGGAGGAAGGCCTACTGGTGAAGAAAACGCAGCTGCGAAATCAAGCTGACGCCCCAGCGGAAGAACTGTCGTTGCCCCTGCAGCCGCTGGTGTCCCCCTGGCGCCGCCTCTGCGGTGTTCTGGGCCTGCCCCTGCGCCTGTGAAGATCCGCCCCCGCGGTCGAACAATAGAAGGTCCGTATTCTTTGTTTCTTCGACTGTGCTTTTGCTCCTAATGCTTACCTCTCTTGATGGGCCTTCTCCAAACTCCAACCACAGTATATAGTATCTCCCTCACGACCTAAGGGTGCTAAGAACACATGCATGTAAGGATTCAACAAGACAAACTCTTCCAAAGCTCCATCCATAGCCATGGAGAAGGTGAGATGAGGAAGAACGAACACGGTAGGGAAAAGAGAAGAGGGGGAAGAGGAAAACTTACCAGATCTGGAATCTCCTCTACTGTAGTTCACCCACAAGAACACTAAGAGAAAGAGAAGAAGGAAGCACAAGGGAGAGGTGAGAGAGAAAACTAACGTGAAAGAAGAAGTGTGGAGAGAGAGAAAGAAAAGGTGGTTGCATAAGTTGGGGAGAACAAAGGGTCAGCTATCCCATTTTATCTCCTCAAGCTAGAAACCGAGGGGTCGGAAAGCAAAAGCAGGATAACAAAGGGTCGATACGGGATTTTGGAACAAATCACGTCACTCAGCACCTCGTGCGTGTGGAAAACTGAGCCGCTAACGCGGGAAGGTCGAAAACTCGCTCGCTAACCGGAATAAAAATTCCGGACATTACAAATTAATATTTTAAATTCATAAAGTTGAATTTTTTTTTGTTAATTGAGTCTATATCTTTTAATCGTAATAACAAATATAAATCTTTTCAGAATTATTTAGTGAGAAATCCTTTACTTAGATCTAAGTTTCTAATCGTGTTACCACTATTAATCCTTTCAATTTATTTTTGAGAACTTAGTTGTATTGAAAATATTATTATTTTGAAATATTAAAAGTAAATAAATTTTTTACCACAACATGATCAATAGCATCTATAGTTATAAAGCTATATATTTTCATATTTTTAATATTTTAAAAAGCACATATATCAAACAGTAGAATTTAAAATATTATTCCACCAAATTTTTTTGTTAAAAAATATTGAAAGTTATGCCACTATACAAAATGCAATTTAATATCATTTTTTTATTAATTTGAAATAATATTTGTCCTTTAGTGGTTGAGGGGAAAAAAATGAATTAGTACTATACTACACTTATGGCACTTGCCTTGCAGGCTTGCACGCACAACCTCTCACGGCGTAGCGCGTAGGCTTTTCCCTACGGACCATCATCTGCTGTCAGTTGTCACCTATTTGCGATTTGTTTCCATTATTATTTTTATTTATTAAGCAAAAAAAACGTGGCTTTAACTTAAAATAATAATAAATTATGGCAATAAATTTGCTATTTTTTAATTTAGTTTTTTGACGCGTTATTTTAATAAACACATTATTTTTTGACCACAAAATGTATAAATGATGGTAATAAAAGTTGGTTGACCTTAAAAATTTAGGTGATATTTGTTTGGAAATAAAGAAGCAATATATTGAACAAGTTATCAAAAAACAAATATAAAAAATCTAAATATATGTAACACACCAAGTTCTGCAAATTCAAAATGTTACGGGCTAGAACCTTACAATGGGTCCCGACCCTCAAAGTAGCAATAAGAATACTGAATCTTACAACAAGACACAAATAAATGAAAACCAAATATGTTATAAAAAACAAAGGAACAACAAGGGAAGAGTCAAAGGTTTGCAGTCCGAGTTCAAAACAAAAGGGAAAGACAACAACAGAAATATAAACCCGATCCCGTCCTATAATGTACGGGAACCCCGACTGACCACACCGTCCGGATCACTCAGCAGCATCTCTAACCTGCAAGACATCTACAACATCAGTATAAACCGTTAGCTAATATTCTAGATATCAGAAAGACAATAAAGGCACAAACACACATAAGAAAGGTAACCACATAGCATGCTCTCATACAACCGGTTATTATCTTTTATTAAGTTATCCATAACTAATTCAACTTCTTTTGTCACACGAGAATCTCCCGAAACTCGTCTCCACTTCCGTCTGCCGACAAGAATAGATTAGTACTATCCGTTACCTGGGTGTCTGGGTTGCAAGATCACCTCGCAGTTTTCTATAGAACTGGACAAGTGGTCAGCGCCCGATTATCATACACTTGGGCCAATTAAGGTAATAAGGTCAATCCTAGTCCGGTTTTCCAGTATAACGATAAAGATAACCAACACCACCAATACGGTCAAACCAATATACAGAACGCAGCTAAGTAAGTCCAAGGGACTTACCTTACTCGAAGGTAAACTCAGAAATCAGCTACTGCTCAGCTTCCCGAAGGAAAAGGATTAAATCAAGAAAACTCTAAATCTTGAAATAAACTAAACAAATCCTTTCATATGTCACACGTTTATTTATTTAACATTGCACTTTCGATTTCGGGTTTGTAATAACTCTTGTCACACGTTTTCTTTATGACATTTGCATTGCATTTCATCTATTTTCGAATATCAAAAAATTGAAAAATTTTAAAAATTTATGTGCTTCTAAAAACGGATATGATCTCAATGATGGTAATTGTGTATATGAATTGGCAAAAGAAGACTTGTATGTTGAGATTTAATTACGGCATATCTGGACTTAAATACTTTATTTGAAATTATATATGATTTGCATGCTTTTCGATGTTTTGATAAAATTAAGAAATAATGGTCGAAAACCGCTTAATAAGTTCTTAGGTATCATATTGGAATGATTGAGGCAATTCGTTTTTCTTTTCTTTCTTCTTCTTATTCACGTTTAGCAACTCATATATATTATTCGCCTTCCCTTTACCTTTTCCGGGAATTAGGAAGCATGCTAGTGTGAAGTATGAAGCGTTGTGAAGTTGAATTTGAAAAAAGTGAAGTGTGTTAAAGTGTTGAAAATAGGTTTGGGGAAGTCAATCATGATGATGATTAACTCGGTACCATTCACATAGCCGGGTGTTTGTGTCTTGCCAAAGTCGGATTGAGCGATAATCCTAATGAGTCATGGTATGTACATTACGGTTTGAGCACCTCGAGAAATTGAGGCTTGTTGATCTCCAGTGCTTCGGTTATTGTGCACCTCTGTCCATGTTCTCAAGTGAAAATAAAATTGAAAAAAATATAATGTGAAGTTGCTTATTTTCGGTGGTTGTGAATAAGTTCAAATTGTGGAGTTTATTCATTATTCCCGGATTTATCACCACATATCCTATACACTCCCACCCTTGACACGTTTCTTTGGCCTCTTACATTGAAAGACCTTGAGACCTTTATGCACATGTTTAATGATTTTATGGTTTAGATTTGTTTTCTTATGATTATTTCTACATCCCTTACCATGCATTTCATGTATACTCTTGGATAAAGTGTTTTTGCCCTTTCATGCTATGATTCTATTGATACATACATTATCTTCCTATGCCATGAAACATCACGTTGAGGGTGATCCATTATTAAGAAGCACATTCCAAAAAGAGTTTTTTGTTTTTAAGTATCATATAACTCATATCAACTTATATGCTAGATTTGAACCTTGCTTGGGGACAAGCAAAAGACAAGTATGGGGTATTTTGATAACATGAGTTATATGCTATCATATTCATGCATATTAAGAGTATATCACATTAGTTTTACATACATCATGTGCCTTTAAGTCTATATTCACATATATTTCAAGAATAGAGGTCTACATGAGTTTTTAATTGATTTGTAGGTAAAACGATGGAATTTTGGTGCGGAAATGGATCAATATCGGGCTTGACATAATGAAGGATCAGGAAGGAGGCTTAAAGATAGGAGAAGATATGATAAGATATCACAAAAGAAGATAGAAGACAAAACTAAAAGATAACACGCTCAGGGAAAAATCGGATGAATATTTATTATAAATCGGTCAATTTCTTCATAGTTGATCCGATTTATATCTTAAAATCGTCCAATCTTGGGTAGGATTGCACACAAGGAAACCCTAGGAGAAGCAAGTTGGAAGATTGAAGTTCAAGATCGGAGCAAGGTTGAAGTTCTTGAGGTTTTGTTAGTTTTTTATTTCTTTTGTCATTGTGAACGCAAGGTTGGACTTTGTTTTTGGTTTTTATTTGGTTTTTGAGATTGTGAACCTTTGTTAAGGTTTTGTTTAGTTTTATTCAAGATTCAAAGTTTTCTTTACTTTCTTGATTTTATCATTTTCTTGATTTTGATAATGTGTGTTGTTGGCTAAAACCCTTGTGATTCTGGGTGATTGGTTGAAGATTGTGGTTAAGATGATGATTGAATGAACCTCACGTTGAGATTGGACCATGAGAGTTGAGTTTTACCTTTGCAGAGAAGAAAATTCGGGTTGTTCTTGAGAGAAATCGACCGATTTTTAGGAAGAACAGAGGTTCAGTGCAATACAAAACCTTAACAAAGGATTAAATCAAGAAAGTAAAGAAACCTTTAAATCTTGAAATAAACTAAACAAATCCTTGAAAAAAAGGTTCAAAATCTCAAAAATCAAATAAAAACTCATAACAAACTCCAAGCTTGCGTTCACAGTGACAAAATAATCAAAAACCAACAAAACCTCTCAAGAACGTCTTTCTTGCTTCGATCTTCAAAGCCAACCTTCAAACTTGCTTCTCCTAGGGTTTCCTCAATACTTCCAAACTCTTCTTGGATTGTAATTGGATCATAAGCGTGGTAGGAGGTGTCAATTTCTATCCAGTTGTCGACGTCCTCGTCGTTAGGGTTCGATCTTTGGTGGGCGTAAGACCTCTTCATTGAGAGTCCATTTCAATGTTGAAAGTCATAGGATATTTATAAGGATAAATTTAGGGTTTAGATAAGCATGAACTTTGCTTAAAGATAAATAATGTCAAAGATAAATAATCTTAAAGATATATAATCTTAAAGATGAACCTTACCTTAAAGATAAACTCCAAATTCTTGGGCCAAAAAAGAAATTAAGCCCGTTGGTATCAGAGCCCACTCTGGCGCGTATCAGAGCCCACCCCGCAGTATCAGAATTCACTCCAACGCGGTATTAGAGTTCCCTCCGCGGTTTCAAAGTTCACTTTGACGTGTTCCTAACTTCCTTTTATGCTCCTTCATAATATTATTTCATTATCTAATCTTTAAATGTTTCATTCCGCTCCATAATTCACCAAATTACATACAAATGCAATAATAATCCGTGTAGACATCTTTTTTAGCAAAGTATGCAAATATAAGCTTAAATGTCATGGATTCATGTTTATGCATGCAAAATAAAGGAAAAATCTACATAAATACATGCCTAAATATAAGTTATAATTCATGTTATTAAAAAGGTAAATGTCTGCTCAGGCAAGACATCGCGAATCAGAAACTGAACGAATGCTAGAAGTCTACACACTTTTAGTCTCAATGATCTCTAATAGATAAACTACAACATGCTAGAAGTTCCCTACTTCTAGTCTCAATGATCACTAATGATCTCAACATGCTAGGAGAAGAATTCCTAGTCTCAAGGTTCGCAAGGAACGCCATCAACAACATAGCTCAAAGGTGTAACCAACTCAAGGAAATTAACCAGCCACTAACTGCATTCACACTAATCATCTAGGTCCAGCCTAGCATGATCTAGCATAATAAAAGGGTAAGGGAAGCAAGGAAGGAAGCAACTCACCCAGAACGGGAGTTACTATAGAAGAACCGCGGTGGCGGCAGATGGTGCAGCCGCGTGGGCGGCGATATGTAGGCGTAGGGGCGGCGGCGTGACAACAAATTTTGTCGGGGCTTCCTTTGACAACACGACACATCAAGGGATCCAAAGCTTGATTCATCGATCCACACAGATCAACACTCAACCCAAGGAGCCTGTGAACATCAACGCATCAATAACGGAAAGACCAACAAGAATCAAGACTCGATCTTGATTCTTGTAAAGAAGAAGAAGAACGAAAAGAGAAAGAGAACTAGAAGGAAGCAGCATGCAACAGGTTCATGAACATGTATAAGGGTCAAAGGAATGAAGACTTACACGTTATGCAGAAGATCACATGGGAAAGGCTGCAACTTTGTTCGTGATTGAAGAAACGTAAGCAAAAAACGGGAAAGAGAAAGCGGGAATTTATAGGAAATGGTTGGAAAAGATAAGGGAAGGGCGTCTTTAGGGTTAGGAGATCAAAGGAAAGCTGGCTCATAAGATAGAAGATCGGATCTTTTCTATCTAAGGAAAGAAATAAAACGGAATAAAAACAGATCGGGCGCGATCTGAAATCAGCCGTAGGGCAGCCCTCTTCACCGCAGGGGCGGTGAAGGCCAAAATAGGGGTGTTACAATATATTCCGTTTTCATAAAACTAATTTTTTGCTAATTTAAAATAATTACCAAAACTTCACATTGGATTTAATAAAAAAAGAGGGATTTAGAAGGATTTTTTCTCAAAGCACCCACACTTTTATAAAATAAACAACATTTGAACAAAAATATATATGAAAGAAAACTTCGGGCGGATCTAGGGTTGCGGCAAATTTCTGGGTGATCCTTGTTGGGAATCTCCCCTATTGCTTCTCTCGCCGATTGTGGGTGCCAGATCTTGTTTGTTGTGGTTTTTGGTTCATTACGGTGTTCTTGGTGAAGTCTAGTACTAGTCCAGGGGTTCCAACCGTTTCTCTAACTCCCGAGGAGTAGGTTCCGGTGCAGATCAATGTTGGTTCTTCTATTGATTACTGACAATTTCACTCTGGTTGGCACATGGCTAATTGTGAATCCTTTTAAACCTAACACCTTAAAGGCAACCATGAAGGGCGCTTGGCGGTTATACAACTACTTTCTCTTTAAGGAACTTTGATCCAATCTCTTTGCTTTTCGGTTCATGACTATGGAAAATAGGGATAAAGTTATGAATGACGGTCCTTGGTCTTTTGATAAGTCTATCTTGGCACTCAGAGATCTTGTTTTCCAACAACCATCACGAGTAGTTTTTTCTGCGATTCCTTTATGGTTTCGTGTATATGATTTCCCGTTCCATGTGATGACAAAAGAGACGACTGAGGGTGAAGGAAGTGTGTTTGAGGGTTTGTTGGAGCCAGTTAATTGTGATGATCTTACGACGTCGGAGTACATGCGACTACGTGTTCTGATTGGTGTTACTAAGCCATTACGGAGGGGTATTATTATTCAACTTGAAACTAGTCCGATTTGGGTAGGCTTAAGTATGAACGACTTCCGAATTTCTGCTATAACTATGGATGCATTGGGCATGTTGTTATGGAATGTTCTAAGGATGAAGTTTCCGGTCCACCTCATCGATATAGTGATGCATTACGTGCTTCTTTTTCTAAATTCAAGGGATTAAGGGATGGATCTGACAAAGACTTGATTCAACGGTTTATACATGGGATACGTATCAAATCGGACTTAGATCAATCTACATGTCCGGATGAGGTATCTGTGTTACCTACAACGTTGTCAGGGGGTGCAGTGTTGAAGGAGAGCCTTCCATGTATTACGGGTGAATCACATTCTCTTGATGCAAAGATTACTACGTAGAAACTTAAGACCGTAGTTGTTAAGAGGCCTCATCTAGACAAGATTGATGACCAAGAGTATCTGGATTGTGAAGGGGAGGATATAAGAAACTTAAGACCGTAGTTGATGTCTCTACTAATTATGTTCTATCGGCCGGGGAGATTGCGGATCTCCCTCGCCGGGATCAATGAATATACTAAGTTATAAGTGTCGGGGATTGGAGAAGGCCCGGGCAATGGTTTGCCTTGCCAATTTGATGAGGAGGGAGGCCCCTAAATTTGTTTTCTTCATGAAAACGAAGTGTGAGCGCAAACAGATGGAGGAAGTTCGGGTTAAACTTGGGTTTAACTATTGTTTCTCAGTTGATTGTGTGAGAAAATCTAGGGGTTTGGCTTCATTGTGGAGTACTGATGTTTCAGTTAGTATAAATTCTTACACACAACATCACATTGATGCTACAATTTCTATCAAGGGAGATAGGCCTTTTAGGCTTATGCTTTGTATGGATGGTCTCGGGCTGCTGATAAGGCCGAGACTTGGGCGTTACTTGATTGCCTATATGTAGATTCTCGCGATGAATGGGTATGTGTTGATGATTTCATTCAAATCTTGCATCCAAGGGATAATGAGGGTGGTTTCTTACTTGAACTTGGTTCTATGCGGTTGTTTTGGGAAACTTTGCTCCGGTGTGGTTTCATTGAAGTGGATTTCTTGGGTCCTAGGTTTACATGGGATGATGGTTGGTTGGAGAATGATTATATTCAAGAAAGGCTTAATTATGATTTTGCTAATGAAGCATGGATGTTCAAATTTTCGGGAGCAATTGTTCGTCATCTTCCACGGGAATGCTCTGATCACATTTCTTTGATGTTAGACCTCATGCAGCATGAGGAGACGGACGACGAATGTCAGAATGGTGTCTACCCATTCTGTTTTGAAACGTTGTGGACCGAGCATGAGGACTATAAGCTTATTGTTAATAATGCATGGTGTTGTCCATCTAGTGCCGACACGGTCCCAAGAAAGATTACTAAGTGTGTGAGTGCCTTCAAGTCATGGAATAAACATACCTTTGGTAATTTTTTGCAAAGCTCGGGGCCATTCGGGAGGAGTTGCGGAGGATCCATAAGAATGGAATGACTGGACATCAAGTTCATCGTCGTAGGAGTCTCGAGAATCAGGAATGTCACCTTATGCGGCAAGAGGAGTTGTTGTGGTTTCACCGATCTCGATCCAATGGAGTAAGATGGGGGGACCGTAATACAAAGTTTTTTCACAGTAAAGCTAATGGACCTAACAAACGCAACAAAATCGACCATTTGGTGGTTACGAATGGAATGGAGTGGCATAGTAGAGATGGTAGAGCTAGAGTGGCAATGAACTACTTTCAAGGTCTGTTTGCGTCGGAAGGATGTCTCCGGGTTTATGAAGCTTACAGGGTGTGCAATGTCAAAATACTGAGGAGGACAATCTCGACTTTCTCTGCACGTTCACACCGGATGAGGCTAGAATTGTGCTATTTTCCATGCATCCTACAAAAGCACCGGGTCCAGATGGTATGTTGACCATCTTTTATCAACAAAACTAGGATGTGGTAGAGAATGAGGTAACTCGTTTTGTGCTTGATATTCTACATGGTGGCTCAATTCCTGATGGTCTCAATCATACATTCATCTAGCTTATCCCGAAGGTTACAAACCCTTGTCGAATAAAGGATCTACGGCCAATCAGTTTGTGTAATGTCTTATTTAAGATTATTAAAATGACTGTCATCCGTATGAAGGCGTGCTTGTCTAAGGCCATTTCTGAAATGCAATGCGCTTTTGTCCTTGGGTGCTTAATTGCTGATAATTTTTTGGCGGCTTTTGAAGTGTTTCATTATATGAAAAAGAGGTGTCAAGGAAAGACTAGTTATATGGTTGTCAAGATTGACATGGCTAAGGCATATGATAGATCTGAATGGCCTTTCTTGGAGAGCACTATGTTGTAAATTGGTTTTCACTGTCAATGGGTAGCTTTGATAATGAAGTGTATTACATTAGTGAGTTTTTTAGTTCTCATGGATGGGATACCTACACAACCTTTCTCTCCACACCGTGGTATCCGACAAGGTGACCCTTTATCTCCTTTCTTGTTTCTTCTTTGTGCAAAATCGTTATCTAGGTTGATTCAACACAATGCCAATGTTGGGAGGTGGAGAGGAGTTCGTATTGCACGTAATGTTCTAATTGTTTCACATTTATTCTTTGCGGATGATAGTATCCTATTTTCTAAGGCTATTTGTCAACAGAGCCAAACCACTGTTGATTTCCTCTAGTGTTATGGAGCAGCGTCAGGTCAACAAGTGAACTTTAGCAAATCAGAGTTAATTATCATTCAGTCAGAATGTATTGGAGGAAACAAAGAGGTCATTCAGGGTGTTCTTAATATTGTTGAAGTTGACAAACATGATAAGTATCTTGGGCTACCTACAATGATTGGGTGCTCAAAGAACGCTATTTTCAATGATTTGCGGGACACAGTGTGGAAGCGTTTGTCTACTTGAAAAGATACTCCACTATCTCGGGTTGTTAAAGAGGTTTTGATTAAATCTGTCGTTCAGGTTATTCCGTTGTATACAATGTCATGTTTTGCTTTGCCATTAGGAGTTTGTAGGGAGATTGAACAGTTAATGTGTAGATTCTAGTTGGGAGATTTGCAGAATAAGAGAGTCGATGGAGTCCATTGTGTGAGCCAAAGGATAGAGGTGGTGTGGGCTTCTAGTGTCTAAAGGATTTTAATATTGCAATTCTTGCCAAGCAGGGTTGGCAATTGATATCAGATCCGACGGGTCTCCTTGCTCGATTGTTGAAGGCACAATATTATCCTAATTTGAGCTTCATGAATGCTACTCTTGGTTTTAATCCAAGTTATATATGGCGTAGTATTATGAAGGGAAGGATGGCTCTTGATGTTGACACTTATTGGTAGGTAGGAAACGGTTCAACCATTAACGCATATATTGACCGGTGGCTTCCCAAGCCTACTACGTTCAAGACAATTTGTGTGTCGGAGAGGGCAGACTGTGATGCTAGGATTATTGACTTCATTGACTGGAATACTATGACATGGCGTTCAGCCCAATTCAATCTCGGTTTCCACTCTATCGATGCCTCGATTATTCAAGATGTTCACCTCGTGCACCCCACAACAAGGGATATTATTGTATGGTATCCTACACCAATTGGTCTTTTTTCTGTGCGATCAAGCTTTCATCAATTACGGGAGAGGCGTCAGGTTGTGTCTTCTTCTGCTACTTCACGGTCTTCTAGGAATCTATGGTGACAATTAAGGACGGTTTCTACATTCCCAAGGTTAAGGATTTCATGTGGAGGCTGGCTCGGCGCATTCTACTTATGACAAGTCATTTGTTTGCATGCCATTGTGCCATGGATAATGGATGTCATGCTTGTGGTCGTGAAGAAATTGAGGAGCATGCTCTTTTTTCTTGTGGATTTGCCAAGAAGTTATGGCATCTTGTCGAGGACAAGTTTCTGTTTAAGGCGCCACTTTGTGATTTTATAGCCTGGTTTACAAATTTACTAGCCATCTGTTCGGCGAGGGATATTGAGCGCCATTGTATTATTCTTCATACCATTTGGCTAGAGAGGAACCAGATGATATTTCAAGGAGAGTATCGTCCAACTCAGCTGGTGTGGGAAGATATATTGTATGGTGCTATTGGAAGATGGTCATCTCAAGCATGTCATTAGCTAAGCAATGGATTCAATTTGATGTCCAGGAAGCGTTGGTGTGCTCCGCCGGTGGGGTTTGTGAAGGTTAATGTCGATGCACCAGTGTTGGTAGATGGTTCTTTTAAGATTGGTTTTGTAGTACGTGATTCGGATGGGGTTGCAATTAGCATGGGGAGTAAACGTATTCAAGATCAATCAATGGTGCTTATTGTTGAGGTAAAAGTAATCCTATTGGGACTGCATGAAGCGTTGAATCTTCAATACAGGACCGTCATTATTGAATCGGATTGCTACGTTGTTGTTCAAACTCTGATCGGAAGCATTAATGGTGGAGTTCTGAGCTGCTTGACGGAGAAGATTGTTAAGTTAGCCAAATGCTCCCATATATGTCGTTGGGAATTTGTCAACACAACTAGCAATGTAGTAGCGTATTTCCTGGTTGTTCTTCATCGTAACACAACTTGTTCGCTGCAAAAGATGTGTGTGCAAATAAGCTTTAGATTTATACCAAGAATAAAAGCAAATAAACGAACCCGTAGTGTATGGATCAATCGTAGTAAAAGCAAGTATTCCAGGATCGATCACAGGGATTTGGTGAGAATAAACTCAGCAAGCAATCTAACTTTAAAAGCATGCAATAGCAATGATAAAAAAACAATGATAAGAATATGTAATATAATTGGGGAACGCAGATTCTAGAGATCAAGATATCCGATTGTGGTTGTCGATTCAAGATGTCTATAGATGTGTAAAGGACAAAGTTGGATAGCAAAGGTATATATTCGTGGGTAGGATGTCATCCGGTGAAGATTCAACTTCCTTCTGTCCCAACCAAAGAATTCTACTTAACGGATGTTGAGGCTCGTCAAGAAGAGGTCACAAGGATAGGATTCAGCTCTCATACCAAACCAAAATCCAAGGAAAAGAAACACAAAGGCAAAGGCTATGACACTCCGCACCTTAATAGAGGGTTTTGAATACCCTATTACCTAGAACTCGCAAACACTCACCAAGCAAGGCTAAAGGTTAGAAAGGGTTAACAAAGGTAGGATTTAAGCAATCTTGAACTTTGGATAGATACAAAAGCAAAACGTGCACGACAGAGAAAACCACGACAGGATCTTGGGAAATCACGGCCGTGGAAATAAAGAACAACCCGTGGAAACTCCTCTACAACGGTTAAATCACAACTCTCAGGGTCCAATATGTTTTTAAAGTCAATCTATCATCATCTAAACCACAACCTTCAACCAATCACCCTAGAATCGCAAGGATTTTAGCCAACAAATATCATATTCAAATCAACAATCATATATGAAATCAAGAATGAAATGTAACCAACAAAACTCAAAGAAATACAATAATTCCAAAGCAATAAATCTCCAAATATCATAAACTGAATCCAATCAAACAACGAATATCTAAAAAGGAAAAATAAATCAAGAAACTAAATTTCTTCAAGAATCCTTCTTTCAACCTTCTCTCAATCAACTATTGATGTCGTACGGGTTGTCAATCTGTGTAAATGGCGTAGAAAGCCAACTTTCGTGGAGTGTCAATCCACGTCGGAGGGCGTCTTCTATGGTTCGTCGGTGTGGGAGATATATTGGTGGGAGATATTAACTTTTTTTTTTAATGTTGAGGGCAATAAGACATTTATAAGGATAAATCTAGGGTTTACGTGCATGGGTTAAAGAAAGATCGCATCTAAATATTTAAACCCTAACTTAGCTTAAAAATAAAACCCTAAATATTTGAGCCAAAAAGAAATTGAGTCCGCTGGTATCAGAGCCTACTCAGGTGCGCGGTATCAGAATCCACTCTGTGCGGTATAAGAAAATACTTTGGCGCGTCAAACGGTATCATAGATCACTTTAGCGCTGTATCAGAAACTACTCTGTGCGGTATCCGAGTTTACTCCAGCTCTTTTTTATGCTCTTTTTTGTTCTGTATCAAGACTTAATTCTTAAATGTGTCATTTTGCTCTATAATTCGCCAATTTACCTACAATTGCAATAAAACTTTGTGTAGATCTCTATTCTAATCATATAGGTAAATATAACCATAATTGCTATGAATGTATGTCTATGCAAGCAAAATAAAGGGAAAATCTACATAAATGCATGCCAAAATATAGGTCATAATTCATGTCATCACAACTCTATGCACATCATCTATTTCCCAATGCCCACATGGTCTTTCATGTATTTTATTGAATGATTTGGTTCATACGTAATATAAGTTAATATTTTAACATAAAAATAAAAATAATGTATCAAAAATGGGTCAAAACGGTGTCATTAGATGCATTTTACGGAAATGTTTGATGGTTTTCTTCTTTGTACAATGACCCACCACCATATCTTCTGATATATTTTTTTTGTTATTAGTAAAAATTTAATGAAAACATTTACAATAGAATCTTGTTATTTAGTAGGAAATGAAAATAATTATCACCACATACAATTGAATTACACACTTACCTATGGAAATATTGCTACTTTGCAGATTTAATTTTTATTTTTTAAAATATTTTTGAATCGCGTGTGAACACCACACTCTTTTCCTTATGAGAAGTATTTCCTTTTTTCATTTTCTAATAAAGGATCACACAAGCGTTTTATTGCCCTCCAAATTTCATTATTGTGTCACCTCTACTCCATTATTTCCTAAACTCTTCACATTGTGAGAGCTCATTAATGGCGTCTCAATCTTCATCCCTCTATCTTCACATTCTTCCTCATCCTCAAAATATGTTATTGTTCCTTCCTCAACTTCCTCCTCAGAGTACCATACACTTGGACCATCATTTTATTTTCATGAATTGCAGGTGAATTTATAAGTAATAAATTTAGTTCGTGGGATGCTTCTATTATAATGTGAATGTGGAAACGATAAAAAGATAGAACGAGAGTGTTCTGTTATAAAATGATTCTTATTGTTTCCTTGTAGGGAAATGTTACTCCACTACCTCAACCATCACCACCAGCGGAGGATGAGATAGTTCTTGTTAATTTATCGGATCAGCAACCTCCCAATCCATCGGATCTTGAAAATGCCGTTTCATAGGTAAAGAGATTGAAATAAGTTTTCATAACTAGTCAATCTTTGTTTTGTGGCGAAGTTATAAGTTGTATAATTTAGTTAGTGCATCAGTGGGATGCATAAAAAACTTTCATCTGTAGTAAAAAAACAACAACAAGAGGTTGTTTTATAGGTGTTATTTGTGCTGGGACATAATCTTGATCATCATAAGCAGGATTAACAAGTAGTGTTATATGGGGTTCATGTGGTGTGAAACTTTTATGTGGAGCTCTTTTATTATAAACTGATTCTTATTTTTCGTTGTAGCAAAATGCTCCTCCACTACCAGCAGAGGATGAGATAATTCTTGTCAATTTATCATATCAACAACCTCCCAATCCATCGAATCCTGAAAATGTTGTTCTATAGGTAAAAGGCTGAAACCATGTTTTTATAACTAGTCCAATCTTTTCTTTTTGGAAAAGTTATAAGTAGTAGAGTCTAGTTAGTGCCTTATTAGGATACTGATGACATGAATTATGACCTATATTTAGGCATGCGTTTATGTAGATTTTCCATTTATTTTACATGCATAGACATACATTCTGATTCATGACAATTATGGTTATATCTACCTATATTTTTAGAATAGAGATCTACACAGAGTTTATTGCAATTGTAGGTAATTTGGCGAATTATGAAGTGAAATGACATATTTAAATATTAAGCCTTGATGCGTAACAAAAAATGAGTATAAAAGGAAGCTATGAAAGAGCTGGAGTGAATTCAGATAACGTCAGAGTAATCTCTGATACCTCGGAGTAGGCTTTGATACAACGGAGTGAGCTTTGATATTACAGAGTGAACTTTGATACCAGCAGGCTCAACATTATTTTGTGGCCCAAAAATTTAGGGTTTATCTATAAGCTGTAGTTTATCTTTAAGCTAGAGTTTATCTTTAAGTTGCGATCTATCTTTAAGGCCCATGCTTGTAAAACTATAGATTTATCCCTATAAATATCCTATAGCCTTCAACGTTAAGAGTACGCCCCACGAAAGTTGGCTTTCAACCCCCAACGACGTGGATCTTCGGATCATACGATTTTTGGAAGACGGCTATTGGAAGGAGATTCAAGGAAGGATTACTTGAAGTTCACGAAAGAAGGGAAGATAAGTTGTAATGTTTTCTTGAAAAGTTAATAGTTGATTGTTGTCATTCTTTTGGAACACGTTATTGATACGCTGTTGGATTGTTTGCTTTTGATAATTGAGATACCCTTGTTGACTGTTTCATTCTCTTTTCTTGACTTCTTAATATATTATTTGATTGCTTGAACATGATGATTGTTGGCTAAAATCCCTGAGATTCTAGGATGATTAGTTGAAGGTTGTGGTATAGACAATGAAAAAATAGACCTTTATCGCGAGTGGACCTGAAAGCTTGAGTTTAACCTAAATCGAAACCCGTCTCGGGCTGTTCTTGGAGTCATCTCGACTGAGATCAATAAGAACTGCACGAGATTGCCCACTATAATGCCCGATCTTGAGTTTTGGTTATAGTTTGCCAAATCCTATCCTTGTTGCACTTTTCCTGGATTACATTTAAGCCTAGGAAGAGACTCATCCGGTGATTCATTTGCTTGTTTACCGATGATGATGAGTGATAGGTAACAAAGGATTATTCTTTATTAGGATTTAAGTGTGCCTTCATCCACCACCAGCAGCAACATACGATGAGATATTTCTTGCCAATTCATCAGATCAACAACCTCATAATCTATCGGATCTCGAAAATGCTAGTCCATTAGGTAAAAGAATGAAACCAAGTATTTATAACTAGTCGAATCTTTTATTGTGTGACCAAGTTATAAGTAGTAGAATCTAGTTAGTGGTTTAGTGGGATGCATCAAAAATTTCCATCTGACCTCAAAAATACAACAACAAGAGGTAGTGTTATAGTTGTTATTTGTGCTACGACTCAATCTTGATTATCATAAGCAGAAATAACAAGAGATAGTGTCATTTGAGGTTCATATAGTGTGAAACTTTTATGTGGAGACGATTCTTCTGTTATAAACTGATTCTTATTGTTTTCTTGTAGGGAAATGTTCCTCCACCACTACCAACAGCAGGGGATGAGATATTCATGTCAATTTATCGGATCAAGAACCTCCAAATCCATCGGATCCCTGAAAATCTCGTTCTACTAGTAAAAGGGTGAAACTAAGTTTGATAACTAGTCAAATCTTTTTTTTGTGTGGCCAATTGATAATTAGTAGAATCTAATTAGTGCCTTATTGGGATGCATACAAAAATTCCTTCCGGCCTCAAGAAAACAACAACAAGAGGTATTGTTATTTGTGTTAGGACATAATTTTGATCATCATAAGTACGATTAACAAGAGGCAGTGTTACTTGGGGTTCAGTAGTGTGAAATTTATACGTGGAGCTGATTCTTCAGTTATAACTTATAAATTGATTCTTATTGTTTTCTTGTAGGGAAATGTTCTACTACCAGCAGCAACAGACAATGAGATAGTTCTTGTCAATTCATCTGATCAGCAACCTCACAATCCATTGGACCTTGAAAATTTCATTCCACGGGTAAAAGGTTGTAACTAAGTATTTAAAACTATTCAAATCTTTTTTTTTTGTGTGGCCAATTTATAAGTAGTAGAATCTAGTTTAGTGGGATGCATAAAAAATTTTCATTTGACCTAAAAAAATATAGCAAAAAGAGGTAGTGCTATAGTTGTTATTTGTCATGCAACATAATCTTGATCATCATAAGCAGAATTAACAAGAGATAATGTCATTTGGGGTTCTTATTGTGTGGAACTTTTATGTGAAGCTAGTTCTTCTGTTATAAACTAATTCTTATTGTTTCCTTGTAAGGAAATGTTCCTCCACCACCACCACCAGCAACAAAGGATGAGATAGTTCATGTCAATTCATCGGATCAACAACCTCTTAATCCATCAGATCCTAAAAATCTCGTTCCACAAGTAAAAGGGTGAAACCAAGTTTTATAACTAGTCGAATCTTTTTTTTTTTATGGTCAATTGATAAGTAGTGGAATCTAGTTAGTGCCTTAGTGAAATGCATAAAAAGTTTCCATCTGACCTTAAAAAAACAACAAGATGTTGTGTTATTTGTGTTGGGACATAATCTTGATCATTATAAGCAGGATTAACAAGAGACATTGTTATTTGGGGTTCATGTAGTGTGGAAATTTTATGTGGAGCTGATTCTTCTATTATAAAGTGATTCTTATTGTTTTCTTGTAGGGAAATGTTCCACCACCAGCAGCAGCAGCTGAGGATGAGATAGTTCTTGTCAATTCATCGAATCAACAACTTCCCATTCCATCGGATCCTAAAAATCTCATTCCACAGGTAAAAGGCCGAAACCAAGTTTTATAACTAGTCGCTTCTTTTTCTTTTTGTTGCCAAGTTATAAGTAGTAGAATCTAGTTAGTGTCTTAGTGGGATGCTAAAATTTCCATCTGAGCTCAAAACAACAACAACAAGAGGTAGTGTTATAGGTGTTATTTGTGTTGAAGCATAATCTTGATCATCATAAGCATGGTTAATAAGAGTTAGTGTTATTTAAGGTTCATGTAGGGTGAAACTTTTATGTGGAGTTGATTCTTCTATTATAAACTGATCCTTATTGTTTCCTTGTAGGGAAATGTTCCTCCACCACCAACAACAAACGATACGATAGTTCCTGTCAATTCATCGAATCAACAATCTCGCAATTCATCGGATCCAAAAAATGTCGTTCCACAACAGGTAAAAGGTTGAAGCCAAGTTACTATAAGTAGTCGAGTTTTTCTTTCTTTTTTGTGACGAAGTTATAAGCAATAAAATCTAGTTAGTGTCTTAGTGTGATGCATAAAAAATTTCCATCTAACCTCAAAAAACAATAACAAGAGGTACTGTAATTGATGTTACTTGTGCTGGGACATAATCTTGATCATCATAAGAAGTATTAATAAGCGGTAGTGTTATTTGGGGTTCATGTAGGATGAAACTTTTATTTGGAGTTGATTCTTCTATTTAAACTGATTCTTATTGTTTCCTTGTAGGGAAATGTACCACCACCAGCAGAAACAACAAAGGATGACATAGTTTCAGTCAATTTCTCGGATCTGGAAAATCCCGTTCCACCGGTAAAAGGCCAAAACCAAGTTTTTATAACTAGTAGTTTTTTTTGCCGCGAAAATCAGCACAAGTTCCTACCTTTGAAGTTAAGATCACTAGAAAATCTACGATGTCACTCTATCGTGGAAAGATAATACAGTACAAACATTCCTCTCTTCAATCTGTGTAAACAAATTCTTGTTGATTCTAAGCGTTCAAATCTACGATGTCATGACGAAATGGAGAAATGACCCTCCTAAAGTTGAAGAGCCTCCCGGAATAGAGCAGCGGGATAACATTTTCCGCACCCGATTTCTTGTATTGGGAAAGTGTTACAATGTTATCCTCATTAGCGGAAGTTGTTGCAATATTGCTAGCATCAAAACGGTGCGGAAACTATAGCTAGGCGCCATATAAATTGTCATGAATGCATGAAAGTGGAGAAGTGTATATATACAAACAAGTTGAGGTTTCCTTCAAAATAGAAAATATACTAACACCATCCTACGCAACGTTGTCCTGATGCAAATATGCCACATGATACTTTGACGCCCATGACAACACGACAAAGACGCCACTCATAAGGGAAAGACGAACCATTGTGTTTAAATTCCAAGGAAGGAAACTAACACTTATGCTCATGAGCCTTGAACAAATTGTGGTTGTCCAGAAAGAATAACAAGATGAAAGGCAAGCCCGGATTGACAAGCAAGATGAGAAAGCGAAGGAAAGGAACTAGGTGTGTCCAAGTCCAAAACCACAACCTCCTATGTCACCTCCTACAACTTCTACTTGTAATTCATCTGAAGAGGAAGCAAATTAAAGGAATGAGGTGTATCCAAGTTTAGAACCACAACCTCCTATGTTTCCTCTTGCAAGTTCTACTTGTAGTTCATCTTCGTCGCCTACAAGCACCGTAGTACTTGGGGTTACCGCAACCCCAACAGAGAGTGATTCTACATCTTCTATCTCTAATTTAAATGAACCCGATCATGATGATAAAGAGCTAGATTGTAACGAATATTGTGAGTCAAAGGCTAAAGTTCATGATGAGCATATGACGCACGATGATTTTATTGCTGAAAAGATTATTAATACATCTTGCGATCATATAGTGCATTTTGTTGACTTTAGGGAACCTTTCAGGGAGCATGATTATTCTATTGTCTATAATCCCTCTTGATAAGCACATTTATGATGTCAAACTTCTTATTGTACATACTAACTTTGTTAAGCTTAATATTATGAATGCGGTTTTCTTCCGGGAGACCATTCTCATGACATATATCTCTAAGTATGCTGATTTAATCTTATCTTCACTATAAATGTCGAGCCTATAATTCATGTTCATAAATTTACTAAATTTATAAGACATTCAATTAATATTTTTGATTAGATTACAAATAATACATCTCTTGTCTTACATGTTGAATTTATTGGATGTATTATTGGATCTTCGGATCCTATTGATCATATCGATAGAGATACCAAATTTAGGAGGCTAGATGGCAATCTGGATCCTACTTATGCTGAAGTGATTTCATCTCTAGATAATCTTTTCCTCTTATACTACAAGCGATTTCTATTGAGGATAATGAATAAATTCAAAATTTTTCAAGGAACCTTTTTTTAATGCTCAATGAATAAAAAAAAGTAACTTTTTGTCTAATAAATGTCCTCACTAACTATGAGTAGAATCTCTTAGTAAAATTCTAACTCAAAAATAGGATTAATATCATAAATACTTAAAAAAGGTAAATATTATGATGAATATAACCAGTATAAAATTGTATTAATAAAATTATAAAGTAAGGATTTCGCCCCATAAAAATATAATAGTATAGTGTGACAACTCTATGTCAAACTACTATTTTTATGGCATTAAATTTATAATAACAACAATAATTATAATATGTATATACTCATTAACAATAGTAGTTAAAATTTATTTTTATGCACTACAGTACATAAAGAAGATTTTGCGATTAATCGATCTAACTAATTTATAACAATTATTATTAATAATAGCAGTAGGAAAATTATTTAAATTAATTTATTTTTACTAGTAGCAACGTCAGGCGCCTCATGAATTAACATCAATTGTTACATTCGGAAGCGAGTACATAATACTAAATCATTAACTAATCTATATTGAAACAATTTGGTTTATTAGGCTTTTTATAATTTTGTGTTTAGTAAATGTACCCTTAGAGAGAAGAGTGTGTAGAGTTTGAGAATAAATACAAAAAGTTGGGGTATATTTACTTAATTGAAACATTAAAAAGCCTAGTTACTACTATAGTTTTTCAGAAAGGCTTAGTTACCAAAGTTGTCCATCTATATTTAGTTGTCAATAAAAAAAACGGATTGAAAAAGATTCACTTATTAGGCCGATTCACTTATTAGGCCGATTCACTTATTGGCTGTATATAATTACAAAGGAGCGTAGTGAAAGATTAACGGTCAACGCCAACAATCTGGCCGGAAACAAATCTTCTGTCCCCGATGCTGTCTCTCATGCCGTCCCTTGAATTCCTATTCGTCCACGTGGCCCCTATATTTAAAAAAAATTGAAGCTTTAAGTGTTGGTTGGATTCAGATATTAAAAATAGGGGTCACGTGGACGAATAAGAATTAAGGGACAGCATTAGAGACAGGATAAGGGATAGAAGATTTGGATTGAATCTGACCAAGTTTTATTCAACAAGTATAACAATATTTACGATCACAAGTTTCAGCTCAACAGATGAAATTATATAAAAAAAAACAAGGTGTTTACAAGCACCATCAAAAAAAAATTTTTGAAAAAGAAAGTAAGATGTAGTCACTTTTGAGAAAAATAAAACTGATAATCCCACAGTAAAATAAAAAAAATACAATGCACCAACTACTGGAGAGAGAATTACAGAAATCACAAAGATAGCTTACCTAGGGGAACAATGAAGATACATGGGTTCAAGGAGGGGGATAGGCAGCAATTGGATCCTAAAAATCATGAGTAGAACAATTTCAATTAATCGTATTTGCAGTAAAACCATCTTGGTGGATCAAAATCAAAGGAATAAATATAAAAAAATTAATTGCGCGATCATATTAAACATGACCATGTTAAACTTTTGTTTTGTTCTTGTACCAGCAACTTGTCCTGGCTTTGCTACCCAAGGAAGGAACCACTGAACCAAGTTGTTCCTGCCATTGGCATTACATATGTTCATTGAATTCCTGCCATTGCCATTCTACTTCTCCGAAAAGGGTATACGAGGATATTCTTGTACGTTGGAATGCGCCTGATTGGGGATGGATCAAACTGAATTCAGATGGATCGGTCCGAAGGGATTTTGGGTCCGGAACGGCTGGCGGGCTGTTTAGAGACCCTCATGGGCAGTGGTTGTGCGGTTATTTGATGAATATCGGGCCTTGTACGGTCCCAACGGTTGAACTTTGGGGACTTTACATGGGGCTCTATCAAAAAGGGTTCCGATAGGTTATAGTGGAAATCGACTCCGAAATGGTTCTCAAGCTGGTCAACCGGTTTATCTTGAGCTATCACCCATTATCTAGTCTGGTATTAAGGTGCCAAGGCTTCCTTCGTAGGAACTGGTGTGTCCAACTACGTCACATTTATCGTGAAGCTAATGCAGCTGCCGATCATTTGACATCCATTGCTTCTAGTTACATTGGGGGTATTTTTATATTCAGAATTCGCCTTCTTCACTTATTCAGTTTTTGAAAAACGATACTCGCGGAGTAGCGACCCGTCGACATGTCATTTGTTAGCTGTTTATTTCAGTAAATAAAATCACGGAAACGGTATACGTTCTCCGTTGACATTACCAAAAAAAACGATGCTCAAACCAAAAAAGAGATCAGTAACAATAATATGTTTAATAGCAAAAGAAACTGACATGATTTGTTACATTTATAAGACAATATCACATGTGCATAATAGGAAAAAATTATTTACCTGCTTGATTTAACCGCTGATCCAGTATCACTTAATTTTCCGTCAACTGCAAGTCTGTTGGGTGATGAAGGTTTAACCTGAAACCTAACAATCAAATAAAGATATTCAACAGGGAACCTATGATTCTAAAGGAACCTATGATTCTGAATTGTCCATGGAATGAATTTCATTGTGTTAATACAATTGTCAAACGCATTCATTTATGACAGTAGTTGTGATAACCCATTTGTAAATATGGAATCGTATTGTTATTATTTGGTTTGATACGATAGCCATAATTAAAGCAGTGAGTTGTGAAGTTTCCATTTCCTGCAAAATTAAATTTAGAAAATCTAAACCTACAAATCAAAACTTCAAATCAAAATAATGCAGAACTTAAATGTCTATAGAAAAACTTGAGAACAAGATCCAATACGGATAAGAGCAGTACAACCACAATTTTATTAAACAAAAGATCACGGAGAACTCAACCTAGTAGGCAGTTTAAACAAGCGCACAACTGCAGCGATCGATCTAGGACAAGAAATCATAGAATCATACAACACGGAGAAGCGGTAGTTGACAAAAAAATAGAAGATTCGAATGAACAAGGGGGAGAGGGAATAACTAAAATTAGAAGTGTGGTGGACAACCACCGCTTTAGCCACTCCTGGAGCATGATCCTAAAGATTAGGGACGAAATTATGCTCTCCCCCCGGACTGGCTACCCTCCCTTCCCCTTCCTCAACCTCACCTCAACCTTCAAAACCACCCAAGTATACAATTACTTCCGTCAACCTACCCTCCCCACCTCCTCAGCGAACATTGCCCATCTTTGGACTGGTCTAAACATTCCCAAATTTAGTTTTATATCGTGGGTTGCCTTCCACAAAAGACTTCCCACTCTCACCAAACTCTTCAAATGGAACCTGGTCCAAAATGATACATGTATCCTCTGCGGCCTCCACCCCGAAACTAGCTCCCACCTCTGGAACTCCTGTACCTTCTCCAACTTGGTCCTCGATATCATTTCCCGTTGGACTCGATTACATCCTCCCTACCCCTACTCTGATGATATTTGGTCCTGGATCTCGAATGCAAAGCCACTGAAGAACGATCTACTCATGAACATCCGCCTTGCTTCTATCGCAACATACATCTACTTCATATGGACTACCCGTAACAACCTCGCCTTCAACAGTCAGTATACTTCCCCCATTGTTTGCGCCAACAACATCATCAACGCAGTTAGGCTTCAAGCTTCCCTCAAATGGCGCAACCGCTCCTCCTCTTCTGTCTCCTGGGCTAGGCTGCTGGGAATTCACTTCATCTAAACATTTTCTTCTCTCCACATATCTTCCTCTCTCTACATCCTTGCCTCTTGTCTATGTACCCATGACTTCTCATACTGTACTCCTCTTTATATATATACTTAAATTTTCAAAAAAAATAAATAAAATAAAATTAGAAGTGTGTGACAAATCGTGATGGAAATGCAAAGCATGCAAAGAGTCGTCACCTACACTGTTGTAAAAGAGAAAGACCACAGGGTGGACGAAGTTGGACACACGAGGGCGGCAAACCTACAAGAAAGCATGATGAAGCACCCCGACCGGTATAGGAAACGAACAACCCAAAGTCAAGTAACATTTGGGAAGTAAAGTGACGGAAGTAATCGATAACGAAGCAAGAAATCCTAGCACAACCTGAAAACCGTGCGCATAAAGGAGGAGGGTGAAGGAACTGGATGCAAACCCTAGGGTGGTGGCTTTAGGGTTAAACCAGTACCAAACCCGGATGAAATGATTAATGTTTGCTGGTTGAACAACAATAAATCAAGGATAAATTTTGTAAATGGAGCTTTCAATAGGGAGCAACGGAGGTACATTGGGAGGTAATACAAGGTTTTGATTAAATCTTTTGGATACTCGGTTCTTCAATTGGGACAAAGATCAATCAAAGCATGACTTTCGGAATCAATATCGCCAGCGACCTAGGAGAAATGGTGATTGGAGCTCACGAGAAAATGTGTAGGAAAGGAAGAGGATGAAAGGGAAATGAAAAATGCTGGATAAAGGAGATGGTTGCGATAGGGTTTCATACCCGGGAAGCCAAAACGTATATTATTTTATTTAAAGTTATATTTATTGAGAAACTCTTACTTTTAATATAATAAAACTGAAACTTCATCATAAAATAATAGGGAAAATATTAGAACTGCATTATTTATTGAAGAAACTCCCACTTATAGTATAGTAAAGATTTAAAGTGAGAAATTTTATAATAAGGCAAAACTAATTCGAGTAGGTGCTAAACTATTAATGCTCCAAAGTTACTACATTTTTAGCCCTATATAGATAAGATGAAGTGTAAATGAGTCATTTGGTTTTCTGACTATAGGAGCGTAAGTAGGCTTATTTGTTTTATAGGAAAGAAACTAATTCTCTAAACAAAATTTTATTTTAGCTAAGTTACTCGATTTACCCGAACTACGGAAGTTACTCGATTTACCTACCCAAAAATACTGGAGTTTTGGTATTGCCTATATCAGGCCGTGAGTTTCAAACTATGACTGTCATACCCTCCCTCCTTCTACCCTATTACTAACTGGACTAATTGAATCTCACTATTCGTTTATTATTTTATTTAAAGTTATACTTAATACATAACTTTAATACGCAATCTCAATTATCCATTTTTTATCGCCCGGAATCAAATAACCAATTTCATTTATCAAACATAATACCCAATTTTAATACCTAATGCTAATGTTCAATGTAATACGCAAAGTCTCATCCAATGTAATACACAATTTTAATTACTTAATCGTAATACCCAATCTAAAAATAGTCAATTTTCATAATACTCAATCTAAAAAAGTTAGGTTGTTTTCTGCAATTAAATTTTTGGGACTTATTCGGTAAATTTATCAAATATTGGGCAAAAATTTTAATTAATAAAACTGGATTTGATAGGTGATGAAATCACTATCGTTTCTAGGTAGTTTTAGAGTCTTTTAGTTGTATTGTGTTGCTAATGTATAGATCTAGACAAAGAAGTCCACAAAAAAGTATACAATGGATCTAGCAACACTTGGGAGAAGAAGAAGATCGAAGAAGACGGCTTTCTTGAGCCACACCGCTCCCTGCAGCCCCATGTCACCGCCCCAGCCGTGACCTCTCACCCGACGCCGCCCCCAGCGGCCTTGCTAGCGCCCAGAGTTACCCTTGTCACCGCCCCCGCGGCACTTCTGAGCCGTCCCCGCAATGACATTGCCTGAAGACCAAGGTCGGCGCCCCAACGCCTCTTGCCAGTGGCCGGATGAAGACCAAACGTCTATGTCACCGCCCCCGCGGTGACACTGAGGATATGTTACAAGTTTTAGCTAAGCATTTTTTCACCCATTTTCAAAGTACATAATCTAGCATCAAGAATCTCGAGAAACAAGTCGAAAAATGGAAGAGGCAATCACGAGGATCGAAGCTCGAATCTCGGGAAACCTACCATCCCAATCTGTAGTGAACTCCAAGGAGAATGTTAGTGCCTTAACATTGAGAAGCGGGAAGAAATTGCACTCAAAACAAACATTGGAGTCAGAAAAACTGGTTTCTGACAACCCAACCGCCCCCACAGCCGCCCTTGTGCCTCTGGTGGCGCCTTCGTCTGTTGCGTCGCCGCCCCCGCGGCCTGAGTCAGCCGCCCCCGCAGTGACAGAGCCAGTGCCGCCCCTGCGGCTGAAAGAACCCGCCCCGCGGCCAAAACAATAGAAAGTGCAATTGAAGATGATATTTATGTCCGTCCAAATCTCCCACCTCTCTACTTTGAGAAACCACCAGCCCCCTTTCTGGAGGCACTCAAGGAGAGGAGAGTGATAGAAAACAAGGATATTTTTGAGACTTTTTCAAAATGCGAGGTAAATATCCCTCTTCTTAAACTAGTGAAAAACATTCCTAAGTATGCTCATTTTTTGAAGGAGTTGTGCACTATCAAGAGGAACCAGAAGCTAAAGGGGAAATAAAAGGGTAAAGTAAGCGAGCATGTCTCTTCGATTTTCCTTCGGAGGATGCCCAAGAAGTGTAGTGACCCGGGCATGGTAAGTATCCCTTGTGTCATTAGCGAAAATCGCTTTGACAAGCGATGCTAGATTTAGGTGCTTCGATTAATGTGCTTCCATACTCTGTCTATCAATCTCTTGGTCTTGGACCACTCCATGAAACTCGAATTGCCGTCTAATTAGTTGATAGGTCTAATGTATATCCTAAAGGAATAATTGAAGATGTGCTAGTAATGGTTGACAACTTGATTTTCCCGGCTGATTTCTTTGTTTTAGACATGGAACATGATACGCATGCTGCACCTAGGGAGACCTTTCTTGAAAACGGATAGAACCAAAATAGATTATGTAAGTGGAAAGTTGACCATGAAATTTGATGGTGAGTTTAATATATATGATGCCATGAAACACCCCATTGATGACCATTCTCTTTGCTCTAGTGACATAATTGAACCCATTGTGCAAGATGTGTTTGATAATTCCGATATTGATGAATTGACAAGTATAATTGAAAATGACATTGATATTCATGAATCGGAATATACTTTGATATCTGACATGGATTAGGTTCTAGCTCAATTGGATAGGCACAAAAGGCTCTCCGTCACCCCTTTGGCCATTGAGCCCACTTTACTAACCCCAAGCGAGAAGCTTGTTTCGTCTATTGTGCATGCTCCGGAGAGTGAACTAAATGAGCTTCCCCAACATCTCAAGTATGCATTCCTTGACAAAAATAACATATTGCCCGTGATTGTGTCTAGCAATTTGTCTCCACAACAAGAGGAGAAGTTGGTGAACATTCTTAAGGAGCACAAGACGGCCCTTGGGTGGAATATTGCAAACAATAAAGGGATTAGTCCCTCCACTTGTATGCACCGGATCCTTCTTGAGAAATATACAAAACTGTCAAGGCAACCTCAAAGGCGACTCAACCCGCCTATGATGGACGTAGTGAAAAAGGAAGTTTTAAAGCTTCTTCAAGTGGACATGATCTTCCCAATCTCGGATAGCAAATGGGTTAGCCCAACCTAAGTTGTTCCGAAAAAGGGAGGTATCACCATGGTGGAGAATCAACACGGAGAAATGGCTCCAAGCAAGACCCAAACTGAGTGGAGGGTTTGTATCGACTATCGTAAGTTAAACACGGTAACCCGAAAGGACCACTTCCCTTTACCATTAATGGACCAAATGCTTGAACATCTTGCAGGACACCCTTACTACTGTTTCCTAGATGGTTATTCAGGCTATTTTCAAATAGCCATCGCTCCGGAGGACCAAGAGAAAAAGACTTTTACTTGTCCTTTTGGAACTTTTGCATACCGCATAATGCCATTTGGATTATGTAGTGCTCCCGGAACTTTCCAAAGATGCATGCTAAGTATTTTTTCTGAATACATTAAGAATTTTATTGAAGTTTTCATGGATGATTTCACCGTTCATGAAGATAGTTTTGATGCATGCTTAGGGCACTTGAAACTTGTTCTTAAGAGATGAGAAACTAATTTAGTTCTCAACTCGGAAAATTGTCATTTTGTGGTGGAGCAAGGTATTGTACTAGGCCACGTAATCTCATTAAAACGAATAGAAGTAGATAAGGCTAAAATTGACGTTATCCAAACTTTACCTTATCCTACTAACATGCGTGAAATCCGTTCCTTTTAGGACATGCAGGGTTCTACCGGCGGTTCATCAACGATTTCTCCAAGATATCGGCACCACTATGTGAGCTTTTGAAGAAGGATTCCACATTCATAGAAGATGAGAAGTGCAAGAAGGCGTTCGACACCTTAAAAGATTGCCTCAAAAGTGCCCCGATAATCCAGTCACTAAATTAGGAGAAACCTTTTGAGATAATGTGTGACGCTAGTGACTATGATGTAGGTGCAATCTTGGGTCAAAAGGACGGGAGATCCTCACATGTGATTCACTACGCATCAATGACCTTGAACGGAGCTCAAAGGAACTACCCCACCACTGAAAAGGAAATGTTGGAGATGGTCTTTTCCCTGGAGAAATTCAGGCAATACCTACTAGGTGTGAAGGTAATAGTGTACACTGATCACGCAACACTACGCTATCTCATGACCAAGAAGGAGGCCAAGCCAAGGTTGATTCGTTGGGTACTACTTCTAAGTGAATTCAACTTAGAAATTCGGGACAAGAAGGGAGCGGAGAACCTAGTAGCTGATCACTTGAGTAGATTGGTGAAGGAGGAAGAAGATCCAAGAGAGGAGAAATCCATGCATGGAGTTTTTCCAGATGACACATTTTATACAACCCAGTGTTGTATAACCGCATCCGCGGCCAAAGGGGACCGCACTTGTACCAAGTCGCCTCAGCGGCTCGAAACCACCGCCCCTACGCCTCCCTTATCACCGCCCCTGGGCTTGCTCTAGCTGCCCTTACGACAAGCCCTGTAGAGCTATTGTATAAACTTCATTCCTTTAAGCCTTGGTTTGCTGACCTTGTGAACTTTCTTGTTAGAGGCGAGTACCCACACAGACTTCACCAAAGCTCATAGGGAAAAGGTGAAACCCGAGCTTAGGCACTATGTTTGGGACGATCCCTACTCGTGAAAACATTGTAGTGATCAGGTAATTCGCCGTGCATTCCGGATAATGAGGTACAATATGTCCTTTTTTCTGTCATTCAGAAGCAGGTGGAGGGCACTTTGGGGCTAATAAAACGGCTAAGAAGGTATTAGATGCCGGTTTCTTTTGGCCACACATCTTTCGAGATGCATTTTCATTTTGTAAAGTGTGTGATAGACGTCAACGCATTGGTAATATCTCTAGGAGAAATGAAATGCCACAATCGTCTCTAATTTTTTGTGATATTTTTTATGTTTGGGGGATTGACTTTATTGGACCGTTTCCTAACTCTTTTGGTAATACCTATATCTTACTTGCGGTGGACTATGTTTCCAAGTTGATGGAAGCAAAGGCCACCAAAACTGATGATTCTAAAGTTGTGTCAAATTTCCTCAAAGATAATATTTTTGCAAGGTTCAAGATCCCTAAAACCTTAATAAGCGATATGGTAACACACTTTTGCAACAAGACAATCACCACCCTTCTTAAGAAGTATCATGTCCACCTAAGAGACTCCGCGACATACCTCCCATAAACCAATGGGCAAGCGGAAGTGTCAAATAAAGAGATTAAGACGATTCTCGAAAAGATGGTGACTCCCGGAAGGAAGGATTGGAGTCTAAGGCTCAATGACGCCTTGTGGGCGTACCGTACGACCTACAAACCCCTATTGGTATGTCGCCATTCCGGCTTGTATTTGGTAAGGCTTGCCACCTATCGGTGGAGCTAGAACACAAAGCTTGGTAGGCGGTAAAGAGGTGCAATATGAAATTGAATGAGGTCGGTGAGTTTCGGAAACTCCAACTGCAAGAACTAGAGAAATTGAGGCTTGACGCTTATGACCATGCTACTGCATATAAAGAGAAAACCAAGGCGTGTCATGACCGGAACATCCTCCCAAAGGATTTTCAAGCAGGTAATAAGGTCCTTTTGTTTCAGTCCCGTCTAAAGCTTTTTGCAAGGAAACTCCGCTCCAAGTGGACAGGCCCATATGTCATGTCCGAAGTCTATCCACATGGTGGTGTGGATCTATATGATCCACAATCACACAAAGTTTTCAAAGTCAATGGACAAAAGCTCAAGATGTACCATGAGGGGGTATCGAACGATCCGATATACGAGATGGTCTTCGAAGAAGCACAAGTTGAGAGATGAAGGTCTTACGTCGAGCCAACGACGTAAAACAAAGGCACTGGGGAGGCAACCCGATGAAATAAAAGGAGGAGTTTCTATCAAGAAAACCGCCCCGCGGTGACTTCATAGACGGGCTACAATCAGAGCCGCACCCGGTGCTGGGCCAGCGGCCGCTCCCACCTTGTCACCGCCCACCGTCGATGTTTTACCCGGAAAAGAAAAAAAGTTAAATTAAAAATCTAACCTAAACCTCCTACACCTACCCCTCACCCACCTCTCTCTCTCTCTCTCTCCTTTACCTAACCCACTCACAAAACCACTCTCTCTCACACCCAGCTCCCTCACACTCATCTCTCTTTCTCGCTCTAACTCTCACACTCACTCAACGCCCTCACCTCACGCCCCAACGCTACCTCAACACCGTGCACCACTGCCCACTCAAAAAGCCTTTGCGCCGCCTGTTACGCTAAGAATGTGACACGCAAAAAGCCTTAAATTTATACTCGTTATATTTTTCCTAACTCCTAGCGAACCCGCAGTGTACGGGACGCTTTGTAGTAGGGATAGTATTCCGAGGTCGAACACAAAGACTGAGGTGAGATTGAATCGATTAGTGACTAAGGATAGTGTTGATCTAGGCTAAGAAAAGAGAAAGAAACAAATAAATGAAAATCTCAATATTTTTGGATTGGTTTTGTGTGGTGATCAATCAAGAATCACAACGATATAAGAATGCAAAACAAACTAACAATCTAGCAAATAACACAAACAAACAAGCAAACACGAAATATGTAATCAAAGAGAGAGAAGCGGATTCTAGGGGTTGGAAATTCCGGTTATGGCATAGGACTCAAGCTTCTAATCAACCTTGGATAAACTATAGTATGTTGGGAAGGAATGTTTCTCAAATGGGGTCAATTACCGGGTAGGTCTCATGATCCACTAATCCCGCACCTAAGGTCCTATCACCGGGTAAGTCTCTAGGAGCCTAAGGAAGGGATATCTACTCAAACCGGATGGTATTCTAGGGATCTAACCTCTCCTTACCGGGTAAGTCTCGGGAAGGCAAGTCCTAAACACCTATCCTAGCACACTTAGTCCAATAGCGGCTTGTGAGGCTCACTACTACCTAGAGTTCGTCATCTTCGGTATCTAAGAGCAAGAATCATCGGGTAGCTCTCTTCTAACACTTAGTTGCTAACACTAGGTCACCCTAGGATATATTTTGCTCAACAAACACTAGGATTTCAACAATCTAACATTCTAGCACTTAGATTCATCAAAACAAGTGAGTTAGTCAGAACCACGGGTTGTTCATCCCAGTCCACGGCCGTGGAAAGGCAAGAACGAACCGTGGTTTCCAACAGCAACTCGGTTCAAGCAAACGAATCAACTAAAGGTACATCTAAGTCCATTCTATCATAGTCCAAGCCATAACCATCATTTCCTTACCCTAGAATCACATCTATCTAGCCAACAACATGCATTTCAACAATCAAACTCAACAAGCATACATTCATGGCTTCCATAGCAAGTAAATGAAGTGAAATAGAGATGAATAAGTAGAACAAAGAAAATCAAGCTGAATGTATGATAAGAAGGACTTACAACCCTTCAAAAGAAGGTTCAATCTCGTTCCTTACAAAACCGAGCAAATCGTCTTCATAAAACTCACTCATAACTATGGAAAAACTAAGAATGGTGTGTTTTTCTCTTCTTCTTCAATGGATCCTTTTCTTTTCCTCCAAGTGAAGCTCCAATCCAATCTTCCAATGAGAGAATATGTGTTGTTAAGAGTGTGGGAGAGAATGGAGTGATGGGGTCTGTCCCTAACAGCATGTAGGACCACCTTATATCCTCAACAAATTGCAAAAGTCGGCCATGAAGATCGTGGGACAGCTGTCACAATTGTCTGGGGAAAACCACGGCCCATTTCCACGCCCGTGGAAGTCCCAATGGCCGTGGTTTTGGTGCCTCAGCTTGTTTTGGATCATCAAGCCTCAATTTGGTGCATGGCATGCACCAACAAGGTCCCATGTGTCCCCCTTAGCTCCTAGCTTGCTTCCCAATGAGACCGAAGGTGTGTCATCTCGAGGAACGATCCTCAAATGTATCGATTAAGCTCCTAAAGCTCCCAAAATACCTACAAAGCATGCAAAAGTCCGTGTACACGTCTATCTCGACAAAATACATGAATTGAGTGCAAATCGTTACGAACTAGTGCAAACCATGCATGAATGAGCGGAAAAACTATCTAAATGAGTGCCTAAACCTAAGTCATAAATCATGTTATCACCACCATCTACAGCTCTCACCTCTCCTCCACTTCCATCTGGTTCCAGCAAACCATAGCCACCACCTCATCACCTCACTAATCACTCCAGCATCACCACCCTCCTACTCCACCTTCGGCGCCGACTGAAACTTGAGGAAGAGGCCGATCCACCATCACCCCGTGCCCGTGACTCTAGTCCACCGCCCCCGCGCCTCGCCGCCCCTGCGCTGCTGTCAAGCCACCCCCGCAGTTTCTGCACCAAAAAGGTCCTCTTTTCTCCGTTTCTTTGTGAATTCTAATAGAACTTGCTTAGTGTGTTTCTAGAATGGAGAGAGGAAGGAAAATAAAGATGAATTCTACGGAATTGGAACGGTATGAGATTGTGCAGAACAAGAATGTGATTCCAACTCAGTTCCTGCATGCGCCGACATTGGATAGTTTGGGAATGCTAGAGTGTATGCAATTGTTCCTCGAGCATGCTGGACTCAGGGAATTCCTTGAGAAACATGCTGCTGGATTTTCTGAACTTGCAAGACAGTTTGTGGAAACCTTCAACCTTGAGATGGAAGATCACAAAATTGTTGGTGTGTCATTCAAGTTTAACAAGAAGATATATGCAGTGGACTTGGACCAGTTGAGAACGGCCTTTGGGATGACAAAGAACCCTTTTGAGAACTGGTGGGATCCGATTCCTACTCCGGAGTTGTTCAATTTTTGGCATGCTGCCACAGGGTCAGATTTCCATGCAGGGGGTGAGTACAACAACAAGCTCACTCACCCCTGTTTGAGACTATTGAGCAAGATCATAATGAATGTCTTCTATGGATACAAGGCTATTGAGCAAGATCATAATGAATGTCTTCTATACTCTTGTGTCCCGGCCTATGAGATTGTGCCGGATTGGATTTCCCTTTTTTCCGCTTTGAAGCGGATAAGGAAAGACGAGCCCCGGGACATTGTTGAAGGAGGGTTCATTACCCTCATAGCAGCTCAGGTGATGGATGTGACTGATTTTGAGGATGGGATGACGATCCCATTCTATACTGAAGGCCTCCTGCGCCGTTGCAAGCTGCTGAAGAAGGAGGATGAGCATCGGTTTTGGCTTTCATTCCATGATGGAAGCCATGTCACCTACTTGCCCTGACCCTTGCCATTCGGGCCGGAGCTTTCCGACCTCTACATTGTCGTTGACCCATATGTGCCGAGGCAACCACATGTTGCCATTATTGAGCGGCATGCGGCGAGCTCGAGTCGGGGACCGTCTGAGGAATATTAGTCCCTCCCTGATGATATGGAGATGTCCACTGAGGAGGATGATGACCTTGCACATGACAGTCTGCTTTCTCAGATGAGAGCTCTGTCCAATCAGCATGGGAAGTGGCAAACCAGTTACCAAAGGAGGATGATAGAGCATCAGCAAAGCTGACAGACCAGTTTTGAGTAGAGCATGACTGCTCATCTCGACGAGTGACAAGAAGCTTGGTAGAGGGATGCTGAGCAGAGGATGAAGTCCCACATTGACTCACAACATCAGGCTTGGCAGGCCGGCTTTGAGCACTCGTTTGGTGATCGGATGGATACACAAGCACGCCGCCTCGACGACCTCTACCGACGCCATGAGCATTTCTTTCCTCACTTCCCATATCCACCGTAGGATCCAGATGGTCTAGCCGGACCATCCCACTAGCGAGTATCCTCTTTCCCTTCTCCACATATTATGATTTGCCTTTGTCTTTTACACTTTAAGGGCAAAGTTATCTTCAAGTATGGGGGAGGGATCATATCTTGCTTGTACAGTTTGTGTTATTTGAGAATTTAGTTTGTAATTCCGTCTTTTATTCAGTCAAAAAAAAAGAGAGAAAAAGCCAAAAAAATGAGAAAAAGGCATGAAAATCCTTGGATAAACCGAAAATCCGAAAGGGCAGTTTAGGCAAAAAAGAAGGTAGTCCGACCAACACTAGGTTGGTGCAAAAATGAACTTGAGGGATGTCAGAATTAGTGAGATCATCATAGAAAGAAGAAGAGTGGCAAGGCAAAAACCCGAAAGGGCTCCTTGGAAAAATGAGCGACATCCGAGTGTAGGTTATCCTCTTTCCGACATTGGCGACATAAGAAGGGGAGACATAAGGAGGAGTCCGGGTAGGTCACTCTTGGAGCGATAAGGATGGTAGTTTCTCTCATTTATCACTTTTCTTTGGTAATCTCTTGTTAGCATGCCTCACCTCTCTGCTGAACCATTCTTCTTGAGACTTAGTTTGATATTGATTAGATGTGTGGTTTACTCGGGACGAGTAAAGAGTCTAAGTATGGGGGAGTTTGATAGGTGATGGAATCACTATCGTTTCTAGGTAGTTTTAGAGTCTTTTAGTTGTATTGTGTTGCTAATGTATAGATCTAGATGAAGAAGTCCACACAGCAGTAAACAAAGGATCTACCAACACTTGGGAGAAGAAGAAGATCTAAGAAGATGGCTTTCTGGTGCCACACCGCCCTCGCGGCCCCATGCCACTGCCCCAACGGTGACCTCTCTCTTGATACCGGCCCCAGCGGCCTTGCTAGCGCCCAAAGTTACCCTTGTCACCGCCCCACGACACTCCTGATCCGCCCCCGCGGTGACATTGCCCGAAGACCAAGGTCGGCGCCCCAACACCTCTTGCCAACGGTCGGATGAAGACCAAACGTATGTGTCACCGCCCCCCCCCCCAGTGACACTGGGCCGCCCCTATGGATTGACATCAGAAACATCAAGAATATCAAAAGTCAAACGTTCCAAAGCACTAAAGACACCGCCCCCGCGGCCCTGCCATGCCGCCCCCGCGGTTCAGTTGAAGATGGAGTGTTTTGCACTAAACCGCCCCTGCGACCCTCATGCCCGCGCTTGCGGTTTAGCGTCAGAGGACTTCACTCCGGCTGTTTAGACCCACCTTTATGGTCATTAAGGTGGCTGTTTACACAACCTATTTACTCCCATTTACTGTCATTTCTAGTATAAATAGAGTTTTAGGCTGATTGCTAGAATCATCCTATTTTTTCACAAAAACTCTCTTGTTTAATTTGCCATTTGTATGGAGTGCTAAGTCTCTTGTTACGCTAGGTTGGTTGAAGCTACATATAATTTGGTTGTAAGTTTTTTTTAATAGAAGTTTATGTTTTGTATACAATTGTGTTATATTCCTTGTTCTTCACTTGTGTTTGCATGTTTGTTTTCACTTAGTTTGATCAACTAAGTTGTATAATTGCATGCAAAGGGGTAGGATTATTCGGTTCCGGGTTCGGGTCAATAATCTAATAGCAAACTCCTAGGTAATAACGTGTTGTGATTATCTAAGGGTAAAGGAATATAACCATATAACAAGATTAACGGGTTGTTTATCTTTTATGTATGTCTCTATCTTTGTATAAATGTTAACTTGTTGTTTGGTCTTGTAGGTTTACAGATCGATAACTTGTTAAGTTTGTGCTAATGCCGGTTGGCTTAACACATAAATATGATCAAGATGAGCACAATTGGTGAATACTTCTAAAAAGAACCAACCAAGTTATGTGTATGCGGAAGTCTAACCTAGTGTAGTGTTCTTCCTAATATTATCACCATCTTTGCTTTGCTATTTACATGCTTTTATCTTGTTCGCTTTCACAATCCAAAACCCCCCCATTGGTTACATGATAGCATGAATTATTATCTATATTTTGGGGTCTGTTTAGACGTTTTATCTTCAGTAATCTGCATGTTTGAATGTATATTATGTAATTATATTGTCGTTTCATCTACCTTTGCGGGAATCGAGGTATACACCAAGTTTCGTTGTAATCGTAGGTAAAATGGCACGTTTTGCATCAAAATGGAGCAAAAGGAGCTAAGGAGTCATTGGAGCTACATTCAAGAGCTTAAGGAAGAACCCATGAAGCATGAAAATGGATTAGAGATTCACTTTGGACCAGATTTGAGAGATTTCACATTCAGTTTTGATTCACCTCGGTCAGCTACAGTACCATCTCGACCGAGGTGATCCAGAGGAGCTGACTCGACCGAGGCGAACACCTTGGACGCGGCGAGAGATATTTTATTTGTGGCTGAGATCTTTTATCTTTGGAAAGAGGATCTTATATTTTTAGGCTGGATTCCTGGAAGAAAGAAGATAAGTTAGACCATATATTTTACCTATTTTTATGGGAAGAGATCTTTCTAAGATATCTTATCTTTGGAGAGTAATTTTCCTATAAAAGGGGTTGGATTTTCCACAAATCCACATCATGTTATACCACCGATTGTGCTTGGACATCCGCTACAGCCATACTCCAGTTGGGAGATTTGAAGAACCTTTTTGAAGGTTGAAGGAAGAAAGTCTATAGCTTTTATAGCTTTTTGAAGGGTTTTTGTAAGATCATCTTAGATTCCCTTCTTTGTTGATTGTCTTGTTGGATTTTAATCCAAGGAACGCTTGTTGTTTTGATAATTGATTCAGTTATTGAAGCCTTTCTCTTAAGGTTTTCTTGTTCAATTATTCTCTTTCTTCCCATATATTGATTATTACTTTCATGATGATGAGTGGCTAATTTCCTTGTGTGATTTTAGGGTGATTGGCTGAAGGTTGTGGGAAAAACAATGATAGAATAATCTTAATCACAGTAGAACCCTGAAAGTTCGAGTATTTATCCTTAACCCTAGAACATCTCGCTCAGTCGATGAACATCTCGGCCGGGGTAGAATTCTTCGGACCGAGGTGACCTTTCTGATCCGTAACACCTTCCCAATTATAGAATAATCTTAATCACAGTAGAACCCTGAAAGTTCGAGTCTTTATGGTTTGGGATTAGTGAGTAGTGAGACTTACCCGGTGATCTATTCCACTTTAGTAACACCTTCCCTTTGCAAAAATCTCAGCTTTGTCCGCTTATCTTTAGATCTTGAGTTGGAACCACAACTAGATGCTTTAATCCCTAGAATTGCATATTTCCTTAATTGACTTTTTATCATCTTTGATTGTTTTGATTGCTTTAGTGGTTAGTAGTTGCATTGACAACCTATACCTGCTTTGTTTCACTAAGTCCCTGTGATCGACCCCTGGAATTTCTTGCTTTTTACTACGATTGACCCGTACACTGCGGGTTCGCATCCTTGTTTTAAGCTTACATCTAGGGTTATAAATTTAAAGCTTGTGTTACGCTCAGGATGTGTGTGAAACGCAATAGGTTTTAAATTTATAAACTCGATATATTTCTCCTAACTCCTAGCGAACCCGCAGTGTACGGGACGTTTGTAGTAGGGATAGTATTCCGAGGTCGAACACAAAGACTAAGGTGAGATTGATTCGATTAGTGATTAAGTCTAGTGAAGATCTAAGCCTTGGAAAAGAGAAGGGAATAAAGAAATGAAAATCTAAATATTTTTGGTGGGTTTTTAGGTGATCAATCAAGGATCACGAATCATGCAAAATGAACAATCAACTAAACCAACAAATCAACACAAACAAACAAGCTAAAATGAGATATAGATCAAGAGAGAAAAGCGGATTCTATGGGTCGGAAGTTCCGGTTATGGCATAGGACTCAAGCTATCTAATCATTCTTTGGATTAACTACGATATGTTGGGAGTGAGTGTTTCTAGATTGGGATCAATCACCGGGTAGGTCTCATGGTCCACTAGTCCATTCCTAAGGTCTCATCACCGGGTAAGTCTCAAAGAGCCTAAGGGATGGAATTCTACACAAACCGGATTTTCACCTAGGGATCTAACCTATCCTTGCCGGGTAAGTCTCAAAAGGGTTAGTCCTAGACAACTATCCTAGCACACTTAGTCCAATGGCGGCTTATGAGGCTCACTACTACCTAGAGTTCATCATCCTTGGAATCTAAGAGTAAGGATCACCGGGTAGGTCTCTCCTAACACTTAGTTGCTAACACTAGGTCACCCTAGGGTAGATTTAACTCAACAAACACCAGGATTTCAACATTCTAACAATCTAAAACTAGATCCATCGAACCAGGGAGAATCACGGGCTGTTCTACACCTTCCACGGCCGTGGAATGGCAAGAACAAACTGTGGACTCCAACAGAGGCTTCGTTCAAGTAAACAAGTCATCCAAAGGTAAATCTAAGTTCATCCTATCATAGTCTTAGCCATAACCATCCTTTCCTTACCCTAGAATCGCATCTATTTAGCCTACAACATGCATCATAACAATCGAAATCATCAAGCATAAAATCATGGTTCCCATTTGCAAGATAATGAAGAGAAAGAGATGAACAAGTGAAGAAAACAAAACCAAGCTGAAATTAAGATTAGAAATACTCACAACCCTTCCAAAAGAAGGTTTAAACGATTCTTACAACCTAGAAAACGATTCCGAAATTCTTCACTACAAAGCCTATCAAGTGCTAGCAATGGTGTGTTCTTCTCCTTCCTCTCCAATGGAGCTCTTCTCCTTCCTTCAATGGTAGCTCTCTTCTTGAGAGAGTGTTCTTGTTGAGAGAGTTTTTGATTGGATGATAGGGGATAATGGATGGCTGCTCCAAGATGCCTTTCCTCAGCCTTGCAGGACCACTTTTATACTACCACCATGCTAGAGAAGGCCAAGAGATCGTGGCACAGCTGTCACAACCGTCTGGCAAAAACCACGGTTGGTTCCACGGCCGTGGACCCTCCAGTGACCGTGGTTTGGTGCTTCAGCGTTGCCTTGGTTCATTAAGCTTCGATTTGGTGCATGGCTTGTGTTGACAAGGTTCCATGAGCCCTCCTTAGCCTCTAGCTTGCATCCTAATGAGTCCGAGGGTGTGTCATCTTGATGAACGATCCTCAAATGTATCGATTAAGTTCCTAAATCTCCCAAAATACCTACAAAGCAATGCAAAAGTCCGTGTAGACGTCTATCTCGACAAAATACGTGAATTGAGTGAAAACGTCGTGGACTAGTGCTAAACCATGCATGAATGAGTGAGAAATCTATCTAAATGACTACCTAAACCTAAGTCATAAATCGTGTTATCAAAAATACCCCATACTTAAGGTTTGCTCGTCCCCGAGCAAATTCCCAACTATAGACTAAGAGATGACATGATTTATGTATGCAGAAAAATGACAAAATCTTTTTGGGTTTGTGCTTCTACTATTGGATCACCTTCATAGTCGTATTTCATGGCAACGGACAGACAATTATGTATCATATAAATGAAGGCATGGAAAGACAATTATACTTAACTCGGAAGCATGCATGAAATGTAAAAATGAAGAAGTCAAGATGATCAAGAGCATATCCAATCTAGATTACTAAGTCTTACAAACATGCAAATAGGTCATAAGGTCTTATGAAATAAAAGGCCAAGAAACGTTGTGATTAGGTGGGGATTTTTCTAGGCTTTGTGATGCTAATCCGGGAATGGAACTAACTCCACAATTTTGTCCTCGATCAACTTCCCTCAAGTGTATATTTTCTCCATCTTTTCTTTCTTTTCTTTTTCCTTCACTTATTTTTAAGACAATGGCATTGGTGTACAAAAGCCGAAACCTTGGTGATTAGCCATCCTCGGGCTTTTTCTATTTTTCGAGGTGCATCCACACCGGGCACACATACCAAAGCTTGTTAGGACTATCGGTTTATTTGACTTTGGCAAAGCACCAACACCCGATTATGTGAAGTGTGCCGAGTTATTTGTCATTTAAACCAATGTCCCCAAACCTATATTTTTGTCTACACTTTCACAACAAATTCAGCATTTTATTCATGGCATTCTTTCATCAACATCTTCACCCCACACTTGTTTTTCACACAAATCAACACACTAACATGCTCCTATTCCCAGATGGGTCAAAAGAGGTCAAATTTATATCAATTGAGGTACTCAAACATCATGATCAAGATGAGAAGAAGAGAAAGATGAATTGCCTCATTCATTCCTAGATGGTGTGTAAGATCTAGCATGTAATTTCGACTTTCAATACTCAATCCATTCTAGGCAAACATCATGATCACAAATCATTCATGGGATTCAAGAGAAGTACTTCAAGTCCACATATGCCATTCATAAATTTAACACATAAGGCCATCCATAGCCAATCCACAAGACAAGATTCATCATTAGGGTCATATCCAAGCCTAGAAAGCACAAAATTTTTTAAATTTTCTGATTTTTATGGATTTTCGAAATGAGTATTTACAATGCAAGACATGTGATAATATTAAACTACCCTAGATGCTAATCATGCAAAAGATCATGCAAACCCCACCCCATACTTAGAAACACATTGTCCCTAATGTATAAATGAAGTAAAGAAGAGTGAAAGAGGGTTCTCACAATGTAAAAATGGTTTGCTATGGTATTTGGGATTTCTCAAGTGGATTGATGGGTGATGATCCTATCAACAATGGTAGAGAGCTCTAAGTGTTCATCAAGGCGTCGGGACCCGCGCTAGGCACCGCTTGCCGTCCAAGTTCCGCGTCCGCTCCACCCATAATTGATGAGGGGTTCATCATCATCATTCAGATGCCATGCAAGGCTTCCAATGCTACCAAGACTCTAGCACGCACACAAAACACACCAAACACACACAAAAACAGAAAAATCGAAAACAAAAACAAAATCGAAAAGGGGAAAGTGTTACCAATGGGTTGCCTCCCATCAAGCGCTTCTTTAAGGTCATTAGTTTGACCAAACTCGGGGGCGTTTTACTCAAGGTGAAGTGGGGCAATCATGTCCACCGGAGCTCCCGGGATATACTTCTTCAACCGGTGCCCATTCACCTTGAAATCTCCACAATGCTCCCCTCCTATCTCAATAGCTCCATGGGGGAAGATCTTCTTCACCATATATGGCCCGGTCCATCTTGATTTTAGCTTTCCGGGGAAGAGCCGCAGCCTTGAGTTGAAGAGAAGGACAAGGTCGGCTTCACTCAACTCCTTCGGGATGAGGCGCTTGTCATGCCACCGTTTGGTCCTCTCCTTGTAGATCCAGGCATTCTCATAGGCATCCAACCGGATCTCCTCAAGAGCGTTCATATCAAGCAACCTCTTCTCTCCCGCCTCCTTGAGGTCAAAATTTAGCCACTTAATGGCCCAATAAGCTCTATGCTCCATCTCTACCGGAAGGTGGCAAGACTTGCCATAGACTAACTTGTAGGGAGTGGTGCCAATTGGTGTCTTGAAAGCGGTTCTATATGCCCACAAGGCATCATTGAGCTTCATAGCCCAATCCTTTCTCGTCCTAGAGACCGTCTTCTCAAGTATCCCTTTTATCTCCCGGTTGGAGATCTCCACTTGGCCACTAGTTTGGGGGGTGGTAAGGTGTTGCCATCTAAATAGCAAAAATGTGGTTTTTTCTTGGTCATCGGGGTGGATAGGGATTTGGAAGAATCCACTCATAAGGTGTTGCCACCTTATGAGTCACCCCATACTTAGCCAAAAGTGCCCTAAAGTTCCTATTAGCGAAGTGCTTCCCTCCATCACTTATGATCACCCTTGGTGTTCCAAACCTCGGGAAGATCACTCGGTTGAAGAACCGCACCACCACCTTGGCATCATTTGTGGGAGAGGCGTTTGCCTCCACCAATCTCGAAACATAATCTACCGCCAATAGGATGTAGAGGTTACCACATGAAGAAGGGAATGGTCCCATGAAGTCCACACCCCACACATCAAATATCTCCACCTCTTGTATGTTGTTCAAGGGCATTTCATTCCTCCTTGAGATGTTGCCCGTCCTTTGGCAAGCATCACAAGCTACCACAAAGTTTTGCACATCCTTGAACAAACTTGGCCAAAAGAAGCCCGATTGCAACACCTTCGCACATGTCTTGTGGGAGCTAGCATGTCCCCCACATGGCAAGGAGTGACAATGGCGGATCACACTCTCCACCTCATCCTCCGGTATGCATCTTCTAAACACTCCATCTGGCCCTCTCTTGAACAAAAGTGGTTCACTCCAATAGTAGTGCCTCACATCTTTGAAGAACTTTTTTCTTTGGGCATATGTCAAACCGGGAGGCACTTCCTCACACACAAGATAGTTCCCAATGTCGGCATACCATGGCTCACTTCCTCTAGACACTTGGAACAAGCACTCCTCCACCATTTGCAATTGTTCATCTCGGAATGAGTCATCAATCGGGATGTCATCTCTCTCGAGCTCTAGTGGAGGTAGTCTACTAAGGTGATCCGCCACCGAATTTTCGGACCCCTTCTTGTCCCGGATCTCCAAATCAAACTCTTGAAGAAGAAGGATCCACCGAATCAATCTAGGCTTGGCATCCTTCTTTGTAAGGAGATAACGGATCGCAGCATGATCCGTATACACTATGACCTTTGCTCCAGCAAGATATGAGCGGAATGATAACACGATTTAGTGCTTAGTTTTAGGTAATCATTTAGATAGATTTCTCACTCATTCATGCATAGTTTAGCACTAGTTCACGACGTTTGCACTCAATTCACGTACTTTGTCGAGATAGACGTCTACACGGACTTGTGCGTTGCTTTGTAGGTATTTTGGGAAATTTAGGAGCTAAAACGATACGTTTGAGGATCGTTCATCTAGACGACACACCCTCGGACTCATTAGGACACAAGCTAAAGGCTAAGGAGGACTCATGGAGCCTTGCCAACACAAGCCATGCACCAAATCACAGCTTAATGATCCAAAGCGAAGTTTCTGGAGCAAATCACGGTTCCCTGACACTCCACGGCCGTGGAATCACCCGTGGATTTTTCCAGATTCTTGTGACAGCTGTGCCACGACTCTCATGGCCAGCTCATGCAAAATTTGTTATAAAAGTGGTCCTTCATTGGCTGAGAGGAGTATCTTGGAGCAGCTCTCCATTATCCATTATCCTCTAACAAAAATATTCTCTCAACAAGAAGTCTTTCTAGGAAGGAAAGTGTCAAAGAGGAAGAAGAAGAGCTCCATTGAAGAGGAGAAGAAGAACACACACCATTACCACACTTGATAATTTTGTATTGAAGAATTTCGGAGTCTATTTCTAAGAGTTGTATGAATCATTTGAACCTTCTTTTGGAAGGATTGTGAGTTACTCTAATTCTATTTTCAGCTTGGTTTTGTTTTAGTTCACTTGTTCATCTCTTTCCCTTCATCATCTTGCAAATTGATGTCATAATTTTATGTTTGTTTGTTTCAATTTCTATTATGAACGTTGTAGGCTAAATAGATGTGGTTCTAGGGTAAGGAAAGGATGGTTATGGCTAGGGCTATGATAGGACGGACTTAGATTTATCTTTGGATGACTTGTGTGCATAAACGTAGCTCCTGTTAGAAATCACGGGTAGTTCTTGCCTAATCACGGCCGTGGTTTAGGTAGAACAAACCGTGATTTTCCCTGGTTCGATGGATCTTGTCTTAGATTGTTAAGATGTTGAAATCCTAACTGTTGTTGAGTTTAATCTACCCTAGGGTGACCTAGTGTTAGCAACTAAGTGTTAGGAGAGACTTACCCGGTAATCCTTACTCTTAGATTCCAAGATAACAAACATTAGGTAGTGGTGAGCCTAATAAGCCGCCATTGGATTAGGTGTGTTAGGATAGTTGTTTAGGACTTCCCTTCCCAAGACTTACCCGGTAAGGATAGGTTAGACCCCTAGCCAACAATCCGGTTTGTGTAGAATTCCTACCCTTAGGTTCTTAGAGACTTACCCGGTGATGAGACCTTAGAAATGGACTAGTTGGACCATGAGACCTACCCGGTAATTGATCCCAATCTAGAAACGCTAAATCCCAACATATCATAGTTAATCCAAGGAATGAATAGATAGCTTGAGTCCTAAGCCATAACCGGAACTTCCAACCCCTAGAATCCGTCTTTTCTTTCCTTGATCATTATCTTGTTTAGTTTGTTTATTTGTGTTGATTCATAGTTTAGTTTGATTGTTTACTTTGCATGAATTGTGATCTTTGATTGATCACCAAAAACCAACCAAAAACATTTGAGATTTTCATTTCTTTATTTCTTTCTTTTCTTTCAACCTAGGTCTTTACTAAACTCAATCACAAATCGAATCAATTTCACCTTAGTCTTTGTGTTCGACCTCGGAATACTATCCCTTCTACAAACGTCCCGTACACTGCGGGTTTTGCTAGGTAGTTTAGGATTTAGTTCGAGTTATAAATTTAAAACCCATTTGCGCATCACGATCTTAGCGTAACAAGTTTTTGGCGCCGTTGCCGGGGACTAGGTCTAGATTGAGTCATTTTTGTGATTGTTTCTAGTGTAGATCTTTCTTGTTGCTTTTGATCTCTTTTTGGTTTGTGTCTTTGCTTTTTAGGACATCTATTACTCTTTAGGTGTATGCGAAGATCTCGTGGCAAGGATTTAGCTCCATTCGATCCCGAACCGGAGAAAAGAGATGGCCGGAAGAGACCTCCAAGCTGAATTGGATGAAGCCTTAGAGCAAATAAGGCTAAGAGATGAGCTCTTGGAGGAAGAAAGGAGACTTGCCAATGAGAGGCAAGAGGCAACTAGGAGGGAGATTGATGAGATTAGGCAAGCCCTTGTTCAAGGAGAGCTTAATCGCCGACAACCTCCACCTCCTCCACCACAACCGCAGCCGGCGGCTAATGTTAGGGTTGTGCTCATTGCCATTGAAGAGCCACAAACCCTAGGGAGACGTATGGATCCGGCACAAAGAGCACACCGTCCGGGTGTGAACTTAGGAGATCCCGCAGCCCACAACTATGAGCTCCTCCCTCAAGTTCTACAAATGATCCGGCATAATCAATTTGGAGGGATGGAAGGAGAGTCCCCTCATCAACATTTGATGAATTATGAGATCTTGATGGAGACTCTTAAACCGCCAAGATTGGAGAGCAACAACCATAAGCTTAGGGCTTTTTCCTTCTCTCTTAAGGATAAAGCCTTAGCTTGGTATCAATCTATTCTACAAGGGCGAGTTGGTACTTGGGAGGAGATGACAACCGAGTTTTTGACTAAGTTCTTCCCACCTTCCAAGACTACCAAATTAAGAGGGAAGATCAATGCCTTCATGATGAAGGATAGAGAGAGTCTATTCAAGTCTTGGGAGAGGTTCAAAGATCTTCTCCTTGATTGTCCACACCATGGCATACCGAAAATTGAGCTATTGGAGATCTACTTCAAGGGACTTGATGAAGATAGCCAATTTAAGCTCCAATCTCTTTCCGGTGGGACTTTTATGGAGAAGCATGTAGATGAAGCTTGGGAGTTTGTGGAGAAGCAAGCTCTAGTGATTGAGAAGTACTCCCATAGGAAGAATGAAGGAAGAAAGGCGGGAGCATATGAGGTAAGTGAAGTCACCATGAGCAATTTCAAGCTTGACGCCATCAATAACGAGTTGAAGTCCTTGAGGGAGTTGTGTGCTACAACTTTGAGGAACCAAGCAACTCCTCAAGTGCTTCCACAAGCCAACTTGTCTTCCAAGGAGGAGGATGTGAATTATATGGGAAGAGGCAACTTCAACAATTACCAAGGCCCAAGGAGTTTTAACAACAACCGGCAATTCAACAATTACCGGCCCAACCACAACCATCCCGGATTTTCTTACTCTAACCCGGATGGAGCCTTGAACCCTTCCTCCTCCACAAGCACAACTCCACCATCAAGAGCTTCACAAGAACCTCCACCCAAATTTACTCAACCTCCAAAGGATAGAACCGAAATAATGTTTGAGCAATTGCTTGGAAGGTTGAGTGGTCTTGAGAGCACGGTGACTTCAATTTCTAAGGCTCAAAAAGTTTTGGAAGCACAAGTGTTCCAAAAGGCGGGTGAAACCCATAGAGATCCGGGAAAGCTTCCCGGAAGAACTGAAGACAACCCAAGAGGCCAAGTGTTGGCTATTACAACGAGGAGTGGGTTGAGTATGAAAGATCCTTTGCCCAAGGACAATGCTAAGGGAAAGCAAGTAGTGGTAGAAGAGGGAAGGTTGCAAGAAGATGGAGGCAAGAGCAAGGATGTAGAGCCAACCTATGTGGCACCGCCTCCATACAAGCCACCACTACCGTTCCCACAATCAAAAGCAAGAGCTCGTTTGGACAATCACTTTGGTAAGTTCCTTGAACTAATGTCCAAATTACATATTAACATTCCGTTCATGGATGCCATTTTAGGAATGCCGGCATATGGCAAGTTTTTGAAGGAAATACTCTCCAACAAAAGGAAGTTGGAGGAGTATGGGGAGATAAGAATGACCAAGAGATCCTCGGAATTGATCCAAACAATGAAGGAGGAGATGCCTCCCAAGCTAAGAGATCCGGGCTCTTTTTTTGTCCCAATTGGAGTGGGAGATGTGAAGTACGAGGCCCTTTGTGATCTTGGAGCGAGTGTAAGCATCATACTGCTTGCACTTTGCAACAAGGTTGGGCTAGGAGAGCCGAAACCGGTCAAGATGACCCTCTACATGGCGGACCGCTCTATCACTCATCCAGTTGGGATCCTAGAAGACATCCCGGTGCAACTAGGAGGATTCTATGTGCCAATCGATTTTGTAGTCTTGGACATTCCGGCGGACTATCCGGTTCCCATCATCTTGGGAAGACCTTTCCTAGCCACCTCCGGATGCCTAGTGGATTGCAAGAATGGAACTCTCTCCTTCAACATTGGAGAGGAGAACATCAAATTCAAATTGTCCACAATGATGAAAGGACCGACCCTTGATGAAGATGTCTTCAGCATAGTCGAGCAAGAAGAATCTAGGGAAGTTGTGAGCTAGATCTTGATCAAGGATCCCTTGGAGAAGGTTCTTACCTTAAGTATGATGGAGGAAAGTGTTGAGGAAGCTTGCAATGAGGAGATCAAGGCATTGGAAGTATTGGAAGAGGAGCCAAGAGCTGGATTTGAAGGCCACGAAGAGGTGTTGAACAGCTGCAAGTTCCACGGCCGAGATTTATTTTCCACGGCCGTCAAACTTTCTAGACAACTCCGGGAAGCAAGCTTAGCAAGAACCACGGCCGAGATTTATTTTCCACGGCCGTCAAACTTCCAGCCGTGGTTTTCCCTGGACCAGTCCTTGATGATGGTCAAGCTCTTAGGAGCCATGAGGAGTCTTCATTTGCTTTGGATTCATCTCATCCAACATTGTTTGGATCGTCTCCAATCGATAAAGGTCCTCCTCAACTTGAACTCAAACCCCTCCCCTCTCATTTAAAGTATGCTTTTCTTGGTGATAATTCTACATATCCGGTAATTGTGAATGCATGTTTGAGTGATGATGAACTTGCTAAGTTGTTGCATGAACTAAGATTGCATAGGAAAGCCATTGGCTACACTATTGATGATTTGGTTGGCATTAAGCCTTCTTTGTGCATGCATAAGATAATGATGGAAGATAACCACAAACCCTCTATTGAACATCAAAGGAGATTGAATCCTATAATGAAAGAGGTGGTCAAAAAAGAAATCATTAAGTTGCTAGATGTGGGAATTATCTACCCTATCTCGGATAGTAAGTGGGTTAGTCCCGTTCATGTAGTTCCTAAGAAGGGTGGGATGACCGTAGTAACTAATGAGAACAATGAACTAATCCCGACTAGGACGGTTACAAGGTGGAGGATGTGCATTGATTATAGGAAATTGAACATGGCCTCTAGGAAAGATCACTTCCCTCTCCCCTTCATTGACCAAATGCTAGAAAGGTTAGCTCAACACTCTCATTTTTGCTATCTAGATGGCTATAGTGGATTCTTCCAAATCCCTATCCACCCCGATGACCAAGAGAAAACAACCTTTACATGTCCATGGGGTACTTTTGCATATAGGAGAATGCCATTTGGGTTGTGTAATGCACCCGCCACCTTCCAAAGATGTATGATGGCTATCTTTTCGGAATACATAGAAAATATCATGGAAGTGTTTATGGATGATTTCTCTGTTTATGGTTCTTCCTTTGATAATTGCTTGGCTAACTTGTCATTAGTATTGCAAAGATGTGAGTAGACAAATCTTGTCTTGAATTGGGAAAAATGCCACTTCATGGTAAGTGAAGGCATTGTGTTAGGACACTTGGTGTCTAACCGTGGCATTGAGGTTGATAGGGCCAAAATTGAAACGATAGAGAAGTTGCCGCCACCTACCTCGGTGAAGGGGGTAAGGAGTTTCTTAGGGCATGCCGGTTTTTACCGGAGGTTTATTCAAGATTTCTCTAAAATTTCTAAGCCTCTCACTAACCTACTAATGAAGGATGTTGATTTTGTCTTTTCCAAAGATTGTCTTGAGGCCTTTTGTAGGTTGAAGAACGCCTTGATCTCCGCACCTATCATGCAACCTCCGGATTAGAGTTTACCATTTGAGATCATGTGTGATGCAAGCGATGTAGCCGTTGGGGCTGTTTTGGGGCAAAGGAAAGATGGGCGCACTCATGCCATTTATTATGCTAGCAAGACGCTAGATGATGCCCAACTCAATTATGCTACCACCGAGAAGGAGTTGCTAGCGGTGGTGTATGCATTTGAAAAGTTCCGCTCATACCTTGTTGGAGCGAAGGTCATAGTTTATACGGATCATGCTGCGATCCGTTATCTACTTACAAAGAAGGATGCCAAACCAAGGTTGATTCGGTGGATCCTTCTTCTTCAAGAGTTTGATTTGGAAATACGGGATAAGAAGGGATTCGAGGAATTCGGTGGCGGATCACCTCAGTAGACTCCCACCATTAGAGCTTGAAAGAGATGACATCCCAATTGATGACTAATTCCGGGATGAGCAATTGCAAATGGTGGAGGAATGCTTGTTCCAAGTGTCTAGAGGAAATGAGCCATGGTATGCCGACATTGTGAACTACTTAGTGTGTGAGGAGGTGCCTCCCGGATTGACGTATGCACAAAGAAAGAAGTTCTTCAACGATGTGAGGCATTACTATTGGAGTGAGCCACTCTTGTTCAAAAGAGGCCCGGATGGAATGTTTAGAAGATGCATACCGGAAGATGAAGTAGAAAGTGTGATCCGGCATTGTCACTCCTTACCATGTGGAGGCCATGCTAGCTCACACAAAACGTGTGCAAAGGTATTGCAATCCGGTTTCTATTGGCCTAACTTGTTTAGAGATGTGAAAGGTTTTGTAGCGGCATGTGATGCTTGCCAAAGGACGGGCAACATCTCAAGGAGGAATGAAATGCCCTTGAACAACATCCAAGAAGTCGAAATATTTGATGTGTGGGGTGTGGACTTCATGGGACCATTCCCTTCTTCATGTGGCAATCTCTTCATCCTATTGGCGGTGGACTATGTGTCAAGATGGGTGGAGGCAACCGCCTCTCCTACAAATGATGCCAAGGTGGTAGTGCGGTTCTTCAACCGGGTGATCTTCCCTAGGTTTGGAACACCAAGGGTGATCATTAGTGATGGAGGAAAGCACTTCACCAATAGGAATTTTGGGGCGCTTTTGGCTAAGTATGGGGTGACTCACAAGGTGGCAACACCTTACCATCCCCAAACTAGTGGCCAAGTGGAGATCTCCAACCGGGAGATCAAGGCCATCCTTAAGAAGACGGTGTCTAGGACTAGAAAGGATTCGGCTATGAAGCTCAATGACGCATTGTGGGCATATAGGACCGCCTTCAAGACACCAATTGAAACCACTCCTTACAAGTTGGTCTATGGAAAGTCTTGCCATCTTCTGGTGGAAATGGAGCATAGAGCTTATTGGGCCATTAAGTGGCTAAATTTTGACCTCAAGGAGGCGGGAGAGAAGAGGTTGCTTGATATAAACGCCCTTGAGGAGATCCGGTTGGAAGCTTATGAGAATGCCCGGATCTACAAGGAGAGAACCAAAAGATGGCATGACAAGAGGATCATCCCCAAGGAGTTGAGTGAAGGAGATCTTGTCCTTCTCTTCAACTCAAGGCTAAGGCTCTTTCTCGGAAAGCTCAAATCAAGATGGACCGGGCCATATGTGGTGAAGAAGATTTTTCCCCATGGAGCTATTGAGATAGGAGGGGAACATTGTGGGAATTTCAAAGTGAATGGGCACCGCTTGAAGAAGTATATTCCGGGAGCCCCGGTGGACATGATTGCCCCACTTCACCTTGAGTAGACGCCCCCGAGTTTGGTCAAGCTAATGACCTTAAAGAAGTGCTTGGTGAGAGGCAACCCATTGGTAACATTTTTCCTTTTTCATTTTGTTTTCGTTTTTAGATTTTTCTATCTTTGTGTGTGTTTTGTCTACTTTGTGTGTATGCTAGAACATTAGTGGCGTTGGAAGCTTTGCTTGACATAGGAATGACGATGATGAACCCCTAACCAATTATGGGTGGAGCGGATGCGGAACTTGGACGGCTAGCGGTGCCTAGCGCGGGTTCCAAAGCTTAGATGGATGCTTAAGAGCTCTCTACCATTGTTGATAGGATCATCAAACATCAATTCACTATTGAGCAATCCCAAATACCATAGCAAACCATTTTTACATTGTGAGAACCTTCTTTCACTCTCTTTACTTGTATACCACATTGGGGACAATGTGTTTCTAAGTATGGGGTGGGGTTTGCATGATCCTTTGCATGATGAGCATCTAGGATAGCTTAAAATCTTCACATGTCTTGCATTGTACATACTTAAATCGAAAATACCATAAAAATCAGAAAATTTTAAAAAAAAATTTGTGCTTTCTAGGCTTGGATATGACCCTAATGATGAATCTTGTCTTGTGAATTGGCTATCGATGGCCTCATGTGTTAGGATTAATGAACGCATATGTGGACTTGAAGTACTTTTCTTGAAATTCTATGAATGATTTGTGACCATGATGTTTGCCTAGAAAGGATTGAGTAGTGAAGATCGATATTACATGATAGTTCTTGCATACCATCTAGGAATGAATGAGGCAATTCATCTTTCTCTACTTCTCATCTTAATCATGATTGCTTGAGCACCTTAATTGAGATAAATTTGACCTCTTTTAACCCATCCGGGAATAGGAGCATGCTAGTGTGTTGATGTGTGTGAAAAGCAAGTGTGAGGTGAAGTTGTTGATGAAAAGAATATCATGCATAAAATGCTGAATTTGTTGTGAAAAGTGTAGCCAAAAATATAGGCTTGGGGACATTGGCTTAAATGACAAGTAACTCGGTACACTTCACATAATCGGGTGTTGGTGCCTTGCCAAAGTCAAATGAACCAATAGTCCTAACGAGCTTTGGTATGTGTGCCCGGTGTGGATGCACCTCGAAAACTAAGAAAAAGCCCGAGGAGGGCTAATCACCAAGGTTTCGGCTTTTGTACACCAATGCCATTGTCTCAAAAATAAGTCAAAGAAAAAAAGAAAAGAAAGAAAAGATAGAGGAAAACATACACTTGAGGGAAGTTGATCGAGGACAAGATTGTGGAGTTAGTTCCGTTCCCGGATTAGCATCACATAACCTAGAAATCCCCACCCAATCACTACATTTCTTGACCCTTTTATTTCACAAGACCTTATGACCTATTTGCATGTTTGTAAGACTTAGTGATTTAGATTGGATATACTCTTGATCTTCTTGACTTCTTCAACTTTACATTTCATGCATACTTTTGAGTTAAGTACAATTGTCTTTCCATGTCTTCATTTGTTTGAATGCATGATTGCTTGTCCTTTACCATGAAACATGACTTTGAAGGTGATCCAATAATAGAAGCACAAACCCAAAAAGATTTTGCAATTTTTTTGCATACATAAATCATGTCATCTCTTAGTCTATAGTTGAGAATTTGCTCGGGGACGAGCAAACCTTAAGTATGGGGTATTTTGATAACACGATTTAGTGCTTAGTTTTAGGTAATCATTTAGATAGATTTCTCACTCATTCATGCATAGTTTAGCACTAGTTCACGACGTTTGCACTCAATTCACGTACTTTGTCGAGATAGACGTCTACACGGACTTGTGTGTTGCTTTGTAGGTATTTCGGGAAATTTAGGAGCTAAAACGATACGTTTGAGGATCGTTCATCTAGACGACACACCCTCGGACTCATTAGGACACAAGCTAAAGGCTAAGGAGGACTCATGGAGCCTTGCCAACACAAGCCATGCACCAAATCACAGCTTAATGATCCAAAGCGAAGTTTCTGGAGCAAATCACGGTTCCCTGACACTCCACGGCCGTGGAATCACCCGTGGATTTTGCCAGATTCTTGTGACAGCTGTGCCACGACTCTCATGGCCAGCTCATGCAAAATTTGTTATAAAAGTGGTCCTTCATTGGCTGAGAGGAGTATCTTGGAGCAGCTCTCCATTATCCATTATCCTCTAACAAAAATATTCTCTCAACAAGAAGTCTTTCTAGGAAGGAAAGTGTCAAAGAGGAAGAAGAAGAGCTCCATTGAAGAGGAGAAGAAGAACACACACCATTACCACACTTGATAGTTTTGTATTGAAGAATTCCGGAGTCTATTTCTAAGAGTTGTATGAATCATTTGAACCTTCTTTTGGAAGGATTGTGAGTTACTCTAATTCTATTTTCAGCTTGGTTTTGTTTTAGTTCACTTGTTCATCTCTTTCCCTTCATCATCTTGCAAATTGATGTCATAATTTTATGTTTGTTTGTTTCGATTTCTATTATGAACGTTGTAGGCTAAATAGATGTGGTTCTAGGGTAAGGAAAGGATGGTTATGGCTAGGGCTATGATAGGACGGACTTAGATTTATCTTTGGATGACTTGTGTGCATAAACGTAGCTCCTGTTAGAAATCACGGGTAGTTCTTGCCTAATCACGGCCGTGGTTTAGGTAGAACAAACCGTGATTTTCCCTGGTTCGATGGATCTTGTCTTAGATTGTTAAGATGTTGAAATCCTAACTGTTGTTGAGTTTAATCTACCCTAGGGTGACCTAGTGTTAGCAACTAAGTGTTAGGAGAGACTTACCCGGTAATCCTTACTCTTAGATTCCAAGATAACAAACCTTAGGTAGTGGTGAGCCTAATAAGCCGCCATTGGATTAGGTGTGCTAGGATAGTTGTTTAGGACTTCCCTTCCCAAGACTTACCCGGTAAGGATAGGTTAGACCCCTAGCCAACAATCCGGTTTGTGTAGAATTCCTACCCTTAGGTTCTTAGAGACTTACCCGGTGATGAGACCTTAGGAATGGACTAGTTGGACCATGAGACCTACCCGGTAATTGATCCCAATCTAGAAACGCTAAATCCCAACATATCATAGTTAATCCAAGGAATGAATAGATAGCTTGAGTCCTAAGCCATAACCGGAACTTCCAACCCCTAGAATCCGTCTTTTTTTTCCTTGATCATTATCTTGTTTAGTTTGTTTATTTGTGTTGATTCATAGTTTAGTTTGATTGTTTACTTTGCATGAATTGTGATCTTTGATTGATCACCAAAAACCAACCAAAAACATTTGAGATTTTCATTTCTTTATTTCTTCCTTTTCTTTCAACCTAGGTCTTTACTAAACTCAATCACAAATCGAATCAATTTCACCTTAGTCTTTGTGTTCGACCTCGGAATACTATCCCTTCTACAAACGTCCCGTACACTGCGGGTTTCGCTAGGTAGTTTAGGATTTAGTTCGAGTTATAAATTTAAAACCCATTTGCGCATCACGATCTTAGCGTAACACGGAACTTCTCAAATGCATACACCACCGCTAGCAACTCTTTCTCAGTTGTGGCATAGTTAAGTTGGGCATCATCTAGCGTCTTGCTAGCATAATAAATGGTATGTGTGCGCCCATCTTTCCTTTGCCCCAAAACAGCCCCGACGGCCACATCACTTGCATCACACATCACCTCAAATGGTAAACTCCAATCCGGAGGTTGCATGATAGGTGCGGATATCAATGCATTCTTCAACCTACAAAATGCTTCAAGGCAATCTTTGGAGAAAACAAATTCAACGTCTTTCATTAGTAGGTTAGTAAGAGGCTTTGAAATCTTAGAGAAATCTTTAATAAACCTCCGGTAAAAACCGGCATGCCCTAGAAAGCTCCTTACCCCCTTCACCGAGGTAGGTGGTGGCAACTTCTCTATCGTTTCAATCTTGGCCCTATCAACCTCAATGCCACGGTTGGACACCAAGTGTCCCAACACAATACCTTCACTTACCATGAAGTGGCATTTTTCCCAATTTAAGACAAGATTTGTCTCCTCACATCTTTTCAATACTAATGACAAGTTAGCTAAGCAATTATCAAAGGAAGAACCATAAACAGAAAAATCATCCATAAACACTTCCATGATGTTTTCAATGTATTCCGAAAAGATAGCCATCATACACCATTGAAAGGTGGCGGTGTATTACACAACCCAAATGGCATTCTCCTATATGCAAAAGTTCCCCATGGACATGTAAAGGTGGTTTTATCTTGGTAATCGGGGTGGATAGGGATTTGGAATAATCCACTATAACCATCTAGGTAGCAAAAATGAGAATGTTGAGCTAACCTCTCTAGCATTTGGTCAATGAAAGGGAGAGGGAAGTGATCTTTCCTAGAGGCCATGTTCAATTTCCTATAATCAATACATATCCTCCATCCCGTAACCGTCCTAGTTGGGATTAGTTCATTGTTCTCATTAGTCACTACGGTCATCCCACCCTTCTTAGGAACTACATGAACGGGACTAACCCACTTACTATCCGAGATAGGGTAGATAATTCCCGCATCTAGCAACTTAATGATCTCTTTCTTGACTACCTCTTTCATTATAGGATTCAATCTTCTTTGATGTTCAATAGAGGGTTTATGGTTATCTTCCATCATTATCTTATGCATGCACAAAGAGGGCTTAATGCCAACAAGGTCATCAATGGTGTATCCTATTGCCTTTCTATGCAGTTTGAATTCATTCAACAATCTATTAAGCTCATCATCATTCAAAGATGCATTCACAATCACCGGATAAGTAGAATTTGAACCAAGGAAAGCATACTTTAAATGAGAAGGAAGAGGTTTAAGATCAAGTTGAGGAGGACCTTTTTTGGTTGGAGATGATCCATACAATGTAGGTTGGGATGATTGCAAAGTCATGGAAGCCTCCCCTAAGTCCCTTGATGATTGCTCACAATCAATTGGTTGATGCTGAAAAGACTCAGGAAAATCGGCCCAGTCAGGAAAATTGGCCGATTTTCCTGAGGGTAGATCGATCTGAGTTTCTGTTTTTGCAGAATTTGATGAAACTTCAGGATAAGTAGAAAAATCGGCCGATCTGGTCCCCCAGTCCGATTTTTCTGCCTGTTTCTTTCTTCCTCTAGTTCTTCAAATCCAACACTTGGTAGCTCGTCCAATGCATTCAAGGCCTTGATTACTTCATTGCTACTCTCCTCAACTCCTTCCTCCATCAAACTTGAGCTAAGAACCTTCTCAAGTGGATCCTTGAGCAAGATTGAGCTCACAACCTCTCTAGACTCCTCTTCCTCAACTATGTTGAATACATCTTCATCAAAGGTTGGCCCTTTCATCATTGTGGACAGCTTGAACTTGATGTTCTCTTCTCCAATGTTGAAGGAGAGAGTCCCATTCTTGCAATCTACTAGGCATCCGGAAGTGGCAAGGAAAGGTCTTCCCAAGATGATGGGAACCGGATAGTCCTCCGGAATATCCAAGACAACAAAATCAATCGGCACATAGAACCTTCCTAGTTGCACCGGAATGACTTCTAAGATTCCAACCGGATGAGTGATTGAGCGGTCCGCCATGTAAAGGGTCATCTTGACCGGCTTTGGCTCTCCTAGCCCAACCTTGTTGCAAAGTGCAAGCGGGATGATGCTTACACTTGCCCCAAGATCACATAGGGCGTCATACTTCACTTCTCCTACTCCGATTGGCACACAAAAGGATCCCGGATCTCTTAGCTTAGGAGGCATCTCCTCCTTCATCGTTTGAATCAACTCCGAGGATCTCTTTGTCATCCTTATCTCCCCATACTCCTCCAACTTCCTTTTGTTGGAGAGTATCTCCTTCAAGAACTTGCCATATGCCGGCATACCTAAGATAGCATCCATGAACGGAATGTTAATATGCAATTTGGACATTAGTTCAAGGAATTTACCAAAGTGATTGTCCAAACAATAGTCAACACTTGGCCTCTTGGGTTATCTTCGGTTCTTCCGGGAAGCTTTCCCGGATCTCTATGGGCTTCACCCGCCTTTTGGAACACTTGTGCTTCCAAAACCTTTTGAGCCTTAGAAATAGAAGTCACCGTGCTCTCAAGACCACTCAACCTTCCAAGCAATTGCTCAAACATCATTTCGGTTCTATCCTTTGGAGGTTGAGTAAATCCGGGTGGAGGTTCTTGTGAAGCTTTTGGTGGTGGAGTTGTGCTTGTGGAAGCGGGAGGGTTCAAGGCTCCATCCGGGTTAGAATAGGAAAACCCGGGATGGTTATGGTTGGGCCGGTAATTGTTGAATTGCCGGTTGTTGTTGAAGTTCCTTGGGCCTTGGTAGTTGTTATAATTGCCCCTTCCTATGTAACTCACATCTTCCTCCTTGGAAGACAAATTAGCTTGCACTTGCACTTGAGGAGTTGCTTGGTTCTTCAAAGTTGTAGCACACAACTCCCTCAAAGACTTTAGCTCGTTGTTGATGGCGTCGAGCTTTAAATTGCTCATGGTGACTTCACTCACCTCATATGCTCCCGCCTTCCTCCCTTCACTCTTCCTATGGGAGTATTTCTCAATCACTAGAGCTTGTTTCTCCATAAACTCCCAAGCATCATCTACATTCTTCTCCATGAAAGTCCCACCGGAAAGAGATTGGAGCTTGAATTGGCTATCTTCATCAAGTCCTTTGAAGTAGATCTCCAATAGCTCAATCTTCGGTATGCCATGGTGTGGACAATCTAGGAGGAGGTCTTTGAACCTCTCCCAAGACTTGAACAAGCTTTCTCTATCCTTCATCACGAAGGCATTGATCTTCCCTCTTAGCTCGGTAGTCTTGGAAGGTGGGAAAAACTTAGTCAAAAACTCGGTTGTCATCTCCTCCCAAGTACTAACTCGCCCTTGTGGAATAGATTGATACCAAGCCAAGGCTTTATCCTTAAGAGAGAAGGAAAAAGCCCTAAGCTAATGGTTGTTGCTCTCCAATCTTGGCGGTCTAAGAGTCTCCATCAAAATCTCAAAGTTCATCAAGTGTTGATGAGGAGACTCTCCTTCCATCCCTCCAAATTGATTATGCCGGATCATTTGTAGAACTTGAGGGCGGAGCTCGTAGTTGTGGGTTGCGAGATCTCCTAAGTTCACACCCGGACAGTGTGCTCTTTGTGCCGGATCCATACGTCTCCCTAATGTTTGTGGCTCTTCAATTGCAATGGGCACAACCCTAACATTCGCCGCCGGCTGCGGTTGTGGTGGAGGAGGTGGAGGTTGTTGACGATTAAGCTCTCCTTGCACAAGGGCTTGCCTAATCTCATCAATCTCCCTCCTAGTTGCTTCTTGCCTCTCATTGGCAAGTCTCCTCTCTTCCTCCAAGAGCTCATCTCTTAGCCTAATTTGCTCTAAAGCCTCATCCAATTCAGCTTGGAGGTCTCTTCCGGCCATCTCTTTCCCCTTTTTAATGCTCTTGGATCTAGATCTAAGGGTTTTCTCCGGTTCGGGATCGAATGGAGCTAAATCCTTGCCACGAGATCTTCGCATACACCTAAAGAGTAAGAGATGTCCTGAAAAGCAAAGACACACACCAAAAGAGATCAAAATCAACAAGAAAGATCTACACTATAAACAATCACAAAATGACTCGATCTAGACCTAGTTCCCCGGCAACGGCGCCAAAAACTTGTTACGCTCAGGATGTGTGTGATACGCAATAGGTTTTAAATTTATACTCGTTATATTTCTCTAACTCCTAGCGAACCCGCAGTGTACGGGACGTTTGTAGTAGGGATAGTATTCCGAGGTCGAACACGAAGACTGAGGTGAAATTGAGTCAACAAGTGAGCATAGATAGTGTGGATCTAGTCTAAGAAAAGATCAAGGAACAAAGAAATGAAAATCTCGGTATTTTTGGTTTGTTTTTGTGGTGATCAAGCAAAGATCACAAATCAAACAAGATATCAAAACAAACTAACAACTCAAGATAGCAAGGTAAACAAGTAACACAAGCACAAAATATGTAATCAAAGAGAGGAAAGTGGATTCTAGAGGTCAAGATTTCCGGTTATGGAATTGGACTCAAGGTTCTAAGGATTCTAAGGACAAAGTTGCGGTGTTGGGAAAGGGTGTTTCACTAATGGAAGCAATTACCGGGTAGGTCTCTCACTTCTCTAATCCCGAATCAAACTCCTATTACCGGGTAGGTCTCAAGGGGCTAAAGTAGGGAATTCTACACAAACCGGACACTACTTAAGTGGCGAACCTCTCCTTACCGGGTAAGTCTCGGAAAAGTAAGTCTCAAGCAATAATCCTAGCACACTCACTCCAATAGCGGCTTGTGAAGCTCACTACTACCTAGAATTCATCATCTTAGGTATCTAAGATCGGAAACCATCGGGTAGATCTCTTCCCTCACTTAGGTTGATAGCATTAGGTGATCCTAAGCTAAATTAGGCTAAATAAACACTAGGATTTCAACACCCTAACACCCTAACATACAGATTCATCAATTAAAGAGCAACAGAGAGGAAAATCGGGTGGATCATGGCCAGATCGGCCGATTTGACTGAAGAACAGCCCGATTTTTCTCTCTGGAATGGGTTTCGTGCATACAAATCATCCTAAACTAACATATAAGTCCATCCTATCATCACCCAAGCCATAACCATCAATCCATCACTCCAGAATCACAATAAACTAGCCAATAATATGCATATCAAGATCCAAAATCATCACACAAGCATACATGGTTTTCATAGATGGATGATGAAAGGTAAGCAAGTAAAACAATAAATCTCAGCTGAATCTAAGTTTTAGCAAGACTTACAACCCTTCAAATGAAGTTCCAAAATGTTCTTAACAATCCTTGCAATAGTTCTTCAATCAAAGACTCCAAAAATCACTCAAAATCACTCAAAACCTCACTATTACTCTTAGATTGGTGTTCTTCTTCTTCCTTCAATTTTAGAGAGTTTTTCTTCTCCTCCAAGTGTATCCCTCCAATCCAATGAGTTATGAATGAGAATGTGGGAGAGGAGAGATGCTCAGCAACAGCTTGCAGGCCCACTTATATTCTCCACCAAGAGCAAGGCCGGATCAAGAGATCGTGGGACACGTGGCTTAAGCTGTTGAAGGCCTAAAAATCGACCTACTTAGGAAAATCGGCCGATTTTCCTGAGTGATGGTCCGATTTTCTTCAACAGAAGCATGTTATGATCGTCTAGCCATGAGTTGCTCCATTGCTTGTACCAACAAGGGTCCTTGTGTCCTTCATTGCTCCAATTATATTCCTTCAAGGTCTTGGATATGTACCACCATGAGGCTTGATCCTCGAATGTATCGATTAATGTCCAAAAGATCCCCGAAATACCTACAAAACCGACAAAAGCTCGTGTAGACGTCTTTTCTAGAAATATGCACGAAATGAGCGCAAACGTCTTAAACTAATGTCAAATCGTGCATGAATAACGGGAAAAACTATCTAATTGTATGCCTATACTAACGTCATAAATCACGTTATCACCACCTTATGAGTCACCCCATACTTAGCCAAAAGTGCCCCGAAGTTCCTATTAGTGAAGTGTTTCCCTCCATCACTTATGATCACCCTTGGTGTTCCAAACCTAGGAAAGATCACTTGGTTGAAGAAACGCACCACAACTTTGGCATCATTTGTAGGAGTGGCGATTGCCTCCACCCATCTTGAAACATAATCAACCGCCAATAGGATGTAGAGGTTGCCACATGAAGAAGGGAATGGTCCCATGAAGTCCACACCCCACACATCAAATATCTCCACTTCTTGTATGTTGTTCAAGGGCATCTCATTCCTCCTTGAGATGTTGCCCGTCCTTTGGAAAGCATCACAAGCTACCACAAAGCTTTGCACATCCTTGAACAAACTCGGCCAAAAGAAGCCCGATTGCAACACCTTTGCACATGTCTTATGTGAGCTAGCATGCCCTCCACATGGCAAGGAATGACAATGGCGGATCACACTCTCCACCTCATCCTCCGGTATGCATCTTCTAAACATTCCATCCGGCCCTCTCTTGAATAAAAGTGGTTCACTCCAATAGTAGTGCCTCACATCTTTGAGGAACTTCTTTCTTTGGGCATATGTCAATCCGGGAGGCACTTCCTCACACACAAGATAGTTCACGATGTCGGCATACGATGGCTCACTTCCTCTAGCCACTTGGAACAAGCACTCTTCCACCATTTGCAATTGCTCATCCCGGAATGAATCATCAATCGGGATGTCATCTCTTTCAAGCTCTAATGGTGGGAGTCTACTAAGGTGATCCGCCACGGAGTTCTCGGATCCCTTCTTGTCCCGGATTTCCAAATCAAACTCTTGAAGAAGAAGGATCCACCGAATCAACCTAGGCTTGGCATCCTTCTTGGTAAGTAGATAACGGATCGCAGCATGATCCGTATACACAATGACCTTTGCTCCAACAAGATATGAGCGGAACTTCTCAAATGCATACACAACTGCTAGTAACTCCTTCTCGGTGGTAGCATAATTGAGTTGGGCATCATCTAGCGTCTTGATAGCATAATAAATGGCATGTGTGCGCCCATCCTTCCTTTGCCCTAAAACAGCCCCAACGGCTACATCACTTGCATCACACATGATCTCAAACGGTAGACTCCAATCCGGAGGTTGCATGATAGGTGCGGAGATCAAGGCGTTCTTCAACCTACAAAAAAACTCAAGGCAATCCTTGGAGAAGACAAACTCAACATCTTTCATTAGTAGGTTAGTAAGAGGCTTAGAAATTTTAGAGAAGTCTTTAATAAACCTCCGGTAAAAACCGGCATGCCCTAAGAAACTCCTTACCCTCTTCACCGAGGTAGGTGGTGGCAATTTCTCTATTGTTTCAATCTTGGCCCTATCAACCTCAATGCCACGGTTAGACACCAAGTGTCCTAACACAATACCTTCACTTACCATGAAGTGGCATTTTTCCCAATTTAAGACAAGATTTGTCTCCTCACATCTTTTCAATACTAATGACAAGTTAGCTAAGCAATTATCAAAGGAAGAACCATAAACAGAAAAATCATCCATAAACACTTCCATGATGTTTTCAATGTATTCCGAAAAGATAGCCATCATACACCATTGAAAGGTGGCGGTGTATTACACAACCCAAATGGCATTCTCCTATATGCAAAAGTTCCCCATGGACATGTAAAGGTGGTTTTATCTTGGTCATCGGGGTGGATAGGGATTTGGAATAATCCACTATAACCATCTAGGTAGCAAAAATGAGAATGTTGAGCTAACCTCTCTAGCATTTGGTCAATGAAAGGGAGAGGGAAGTGATCTTTCCTAGAGGCCATGTTCAATTTCCTATAATCAATACATATCCTCCATCCCGTAACCGTCCTAGTTGGGATTAGTTCATTGTTCTCATTAGTCACTACGGTCATCCCACCCTTCTTAGGAACTACATGAACGGGACTAACCCACTTACTATCCGAGATAGGGTAGATAATTCCCGCATCTAGCAACTTAATGATCTCTTTCTTGACTACCTCTTTCATTATAGGATTCAATCTTCTTTGATGTTCAATAGAGGGTTTATGGTTATCTTCCATTAATATCTTATGCATGCACAAAGAAGGTTTTATGCCAACTAAATCATCAATAGTATAGCCAATGGCTTTCCTATGCAATCTTAGCTCATGCAACAACTTAGCAAGTTCAACATCATTCAAGCATGCATTCACAATCACCGGATATGTAGAATTATCACCAAGGAAAGCATACTTTAAATGAGAGGGGAGGGGTTTGAGTTCAAGTTTAGGAGGACCTTTGTCGAGTGGAGACGATCCAAATAACGTAGGTTGAGATGAATCCAAAGCAAATGAAGACCCTTCAAGGCTCCTTGAAGCTTGATCATCAATGGGGGCTGCTTCTGGGGGAACCACGGTTGGATCCACGGCTCTTGGCACATCCACGGCCGTGGAAGTTGCCAACCTTGCTCGTTGGAGCTTTCCAGAGAGTTCTACGGCCGTGGAACACATTCCATGCCCGTGGAACTTACAGGTGTTCAGTATGCCTTCGTGGTCTTCAGTTTCAACTCTTGTCTCCTTTTCTAGTGCTTCCAAGGCTTTGATCTCTTCATTGCAAGCCTCCTCAACACCTTCCTCCATCAAACTTAAGGTAAGAACCTTCTCCAAAGGGTCCTTGATCAAGATCGAGCTCACAACTTCTCTAGACTTGTCTTGCTCGACTATGTTGAATGCATCTTCATCAAGGGTTGGCCCTTTCATCATTGTGGACAGCTTGAACTTGATATTCTCCTCTCCAATGTTGAAGGAGAGGATCCCATTCTTGCAATCCACTAGGCATCCGGAAGTGGCTAGGAAGGGTCTTCCTAAGATGATGGGAACGGGATAGTCCGCCGGGATGTCCAAGACAACAAAATCAATCGGCACATAGAACTTCCCTAGTTGCACCGGAATGTCTTCTAAGATCCCAACCGGGTGAGTGATTGAGCGGTCCGCCATGTAGAGGGTCATCTTGACCGGTTTAGGCTCTCCTAGCCCTACCTTGTTGCAAAGTGCAAGCGGTATGATGCTCACACTTGCCCCAAGATCACAAAGGGCTTCATACTTCACTTCTCCCACTCCAATTGGGACAGAAAAGGAACCCGGATCTCTTAGCTTAGGAGGCATCTCCTCCTTCATCGTTTGAATCAACTACGATGACCTCTTTGTCATTCTTATTTCCCCATACTCCTCCAACTTCCTTTTGTTGGAGAGTATCTCCTTCAAGAACTTGCCATATGCGGGCATACCTAAGATAGCATCCATGAACGGAATGTTAATATGCAATTTTGACATAAGTTCAAGGAATTTACCAAAGTGATTGTCCAAGCGAGCTCTTGCTCGTGATTGTGGGAATGGTAGTGGTGGTTTGTATGGAGGTGGTGCCACATAGGTTGGATCAACATCCTTGCTCTTGCCTCCATCTTCTTGCAATATCTCTTCCTCTACCACTACTTGCCTTCCCTTGGCATTTTCCTTGGGCAAAGGATCCTTCATACTCAACCCACTCCTCGTTGTAATGGCCAACACTTGGTCTCTTGGGTTGTCTTCAGTTCTTCCGGGGAGCTTTCCCGGATCTCTGTGAGCTTCACCCGCCTTTTGGAACACTTGTGCTTCCAACACCTTTTGATCCTTAGAAATGGAAGTCACCGTGCTCTCAAGACCACTCAACCTTCCAAGCAATTGCTCAAACATCATTTCGGTCCTATCCTTTGGAGGTTGAGTAAATCCGGGTGGAGGTTCTTGTGAAGCTTTTGGTGGTGGAGTTGTGCTTGTGGAAGCGGGAGGTTTCAAGGCTCCATCCGGGTTAGAGTAGGAAAACCCGGGATGGTTATGGTTGGGCCGGTAATTGTTGAATTGCCGGTTGTTGTTGAAGTTCCTTGGGCCTTGGTAGTTGTTATAATTGCCCCTTCCCATGTAATTCACATCTTCCTCCTTGGAAGACAAGTTTGCTTGCACTTGCACTTGAGGAGTTGCTTGGTTCTTCAAAGTTGTAGCACACAACTCTCTCAAAGACTTCAATTCATTATTGATGGCATCAAGCTTGAAGTTGCTCATGGTGACTTCACTCACCTCATATGCTTCCGCCTTTCTCCCTTCACTCTTCCTATGGGAGTATTTCTCAATCACTAGAGCTTGTTTTTCCACAAATTCCCAAGCTTCATCCACATGTTTTTCCATGAAAGTCCCACCGGAAAGAGATTGGAGCTTGAATTGGCTATCTTCATCAAGTCCCTTGAAGTAGATCTCCAATAGCTCAATTTTTGGTATACCATGGTGTGAACAATCTAGGAGAAGATCTTTGAATCTCTCCCAAGACTTGAATAAACTCTCTCTATCCTTTATCACGAAGGCATTTATCTTCCCTCTTAACTCGGTAGTCTTGGAAGGTGGGAAGAACTTAGTCAAAAACTCGGTTGTCATCTCCTCCCAAGTACTAACTCACCCTTGTGGAATAGATTGATACCAAGCCAAGGCTTTATCCTTAAGAGAGAAGGAAAAAGCCCTAAGCTTATGGTTGTTGCTCTCCAATCTTGGCGGTCTAAGAGTCTCCATCAAAATCTCATAGTTCATCAAGTGTTGATGAGGAGACTCTCCTTCCATCCCTCCAAATTGATTATGCCGGATCATTTGTAGAACTTGAGGGCGGAGCTCGTAGTTTTGGGTTGCGGGATCTCCTAAGTTCACACCCGGACGGTGTGCTCTTTGTGCCGGATCCATACGTCTCCCTAATGTTTGTGGCTCTTCAATTGCAATGGGCATAACCCTAACATTCGCCGCCGGCTGCGGTTGTGGTGGAGGAGGTGGAGGTTGTTGACGATTAAGCTCTCCTTGCACAAGGGCTTGCCTAATCCCATCAATCTCCCTCTTAGTTGCTTCTTGCCTCTCATTGGCAAGTCTTCTTTCTTCCTCCAAGAGCTCATCTCTTAGCCTAATTTGCTCTAAAGCCTCATCCAATTCAGCTTGGAGGTCTCTTCCGGCCATCTCTTTTCCCTTTTTAATGCTCTTTGATCTAGATCTAAGGGTTTTCTCCGGTTCGGGATCGAATGGAGCTAAATCCTTGCCACGAGATCTTCGCATACACCTAAAGAGTAAGAGACGTCCTGAAAAGCAAAGTCACAAACCAAAGAGAGATCAAAAGCAACAAGAAAGATCTACACTATAAACAATCACAAAATAGACTCAATCTAGACCTAGTCCCCGGCAACGGCGCCAAAAACTTGTTACGCTCAGGATGTGTGTGATACGCAATAGGTTTTAAATTTATAAACTCGATATATTTCTCCTAACTCCTAGCGAACCCGCAGTGTACGGGACGTTTGTAGTAGGGATAGTATTCCGAGGTCGAACACAAAGACTAAGGTGAGATTGATTCGATTAGTGATTAAGTCTAGTGAAGATCTAAGCCTTAGAAAAGAGAAGGGAATAAAGAAATGAAAATCTAAATGTTTTTGGTGGGTTTTTAGGTGATCAATCAAGGATCACGAATCATGCAAAATGAACAATCAACTAAACCAACAAATCAACACAAACAAACAAGCTAAAATGAGATATAGATCAAGAGAGAAAAGCGGATTCTAGGGGTCGGAAGTTCCGGTTATGGCATAGGAATCAAGCTATCTAAGCATTCCTTAGATTAACTACGATATGTTAGGAGTGAGTGTTTCTAGATTGGGATCAATCACCGGGTAGGTCTCATGGTCCACTAGTCCATTCTTAAGGTCTCATCACCGGGTAAGTCTCAAAGAGCCTAAGGGATGGAATTCTACACAAACCTGATTTTCACCTAGGGATCTAACCTATCCTTACCGGGTAAGTCTCGAAAGGGTTAGTCCTAGACAACTATCCTAGCACACTTAGTCCAATGGCGGCTTATGAGGCTCACCACTACCTAGAGTTCATCATCCTTGGAATCTAAGAGTAAGGATCACCGGGTAGGTCTCTCCTAACACTTAGTTGCTAACACTAGGTCACCCTAGGGTAGATTTAACTCAACAAACACCAGGATTTCAACATTCTAACAATCTAAAACTAGATCCATCGAACCAGGGAGAATCACGGGCTGTTCTACACCTTCCACGGCCGTGGAATGGCAAGAACAAACCGTGGACTCCAACAGAGGCTTCGTTCAAGTAAACAAGTCATCCAAAGGTAAATCTAAGTTCATCCTATCATAGTCTTAGCCATAACCATCCTTTCCTTACCCTAGAATCGCATCTATTTAGCCTACAACATGCATCATAACAATCGAAATCATCAAGCATAAAATCAAGGTTCCCATTTGCAAGATAATGAAGAGAAAGAGATGAACAAGTGAAGCAAACAAAACCAAGCTGAAATTAAGATTAGAAATACTCACAACCCTTCCAAAAGAAGGTTTAAACGATTCTTACAACCTAGAAAACGATTCCGAAATTCTTCACTACAAAGCCTATCAAGTGCTAGCAATGGTGTGTTCTTCTCCTTCCTCTCCAATGGAGCTCTTCTCCTTCCTTCAATGGTAGCTCTCTTCTTGAGAGAGTGTTCTTGTTGAGAGAGTTTTTGATTGGATGATAGGGGATAATGGATGGCTGCTCCAAGATGCCTTTCCTCAGCCTTGCAGGACCACTTTTATACTACCACCATGCTAGAGAAGGCCAAGAGATCGTGGCACAGCTGTCACAACCGTCTGGCAAAAACCACGGTTGGTTCCACGGCCGTGGACCCTCCAGTGACCGTGGTTTGGTGCTTCAGCGTTGCCTTGGTTCATTAAGCTTCGATTTGGTGCATGGCTTGTGTTGACAAGGTTCCATGAGCCCTCCTTAGCCTCTAGCTTGCATTCTAATGAGTCTGATGGTGTATCATCTTGATGAACGATCCTCAAACGTATCGATTAAGTTCCTAAATCTCCCAAAATACCTACAAAGCAATGCAAAAGTCCGTGTAGACGTCTATCTCGACAAAATACGTGAATTGAGTGAAAACGTCGTGGACTAGTGCTAAACCATGCATGAATGAGTGAGAAATCTATCTAAATTACTACCTAAACCTAAATCATAAATCGTGTTATCAGCTTGCACACACCGTTTGGAGCGAACAAGTTTTTGGCGCCGTTGCCGGGGACTTGGTCTAGACCGAGCCGGTTGCGATTTACTTTCGGGGCACTTGCCCCTGTTTCTACTAACCACTCTACTTGAGTGACTTTCACAAGTTCTTTTTCTTAGGTTTATGCGAAGAACCCGCGCTGGGAAGGAAATCGTTCCTTACGATCCCGAACCAGAAAAGACATACAAAAGACGCTTGAAAGAAGCGAAGATGGCCAACCAAGACAATCGCGATCTTGAGGCCGAATTGAAGGAGGCGTTAGAACAACTACGCCTCAACAAGGAAGAGCTGAGACTGGAAAAGGAGGAAACTCGCATAAGGACTGAGGCGATCGAAGCAGATATGGCGGCTTTACGAGACTAGTATCTACCTCGACCGAACCCAGGTCCTCGACCGAGGCAAGACCCTGTTCCAGATCCTCGACTGAGGCAGAATCCACTACCTGTTGCCCCGGCCGAGATACTTCCACCTCGGATACCAGTCCGAGATGTTCTTTTTACAAGTATTCCACAAACCCTAGGGCAGAGGATGGACCCTAATCAACAACTGAGGCGTCCAGGAGTCAACCTAGGTGATCCAGCGGACCATGATTATGAGCTTCGACCGCAAGTTCTTTCCATGATTCGCCAATTCCAGTTTGGAGGGCTAGAGAGGGAATCTCCGCATCAACATCTACAAAACTATGAGATCTTGATGGAGACCTTGAGACCTTCAAGGCTGGAAAACAACAACTACAAGCTAAGGTCTTTCTACTTCTCTTTGAAAGATAGAGCTCTTACTTGGTATCAATCTCTTCCTCCAGGAAAAATAAATACTTGGGAGGAGATGACGACGGAATTCTTGACTAAATTCTTTCCCCCCTCTAAAACCGCTAAAATGAGGGGGAAGATTAATGCATTCATTATGAAGGACAAGGAGAGCTTGTCCAAGTCATGGGAGAGATTTAAAGACATTCTTTTGGATTGCACACACCATGGGATTCCAAAGATAGAGTTGTTGGAGATATACTTCAAGGGACTGGACGGAAACACCCAGTTCAACCTTCAACTACTATCCGCCGGCACGTTCATGAACATGCCGATTGACAAAGCTTAGGAGTTCATAGAGAAGCAAGCTTTGCACATGGATAATACTCCCACCAAGGAGCTGAAGGTGGAGTTAAAAGAGTCAACTTTCAAGATGCTCCACCTAACAATGATCAACTCACTTCTTTGAAGAATGATGTGAAACAATTGAAGGAACTCTTAGTTGCTCAAACCAAGAAGGAAGATCAAGGATCAAGGAACAACAATGGATACCGTAACAACAACAACGGTTCCCGGAACAACAACTACAACAACAATAGAGGATCCAACAGCAATAATTGGAGGGCAAACAACCAAAATTCGGGTAACCCTTATTCTAACTCCAATTCGAATGATTCCTCTAATCCTTTCCTCTCTTCTTCTTCTTCTACTCCATTAAAGAGCCAGGAGCAAGGATCAAGTTCGTCCCAGCCGGAAAAGAAAGATGCGGTGCTGGAGGCCATCTTGATCAAGCTAAACTCTATGGAGACATCCATGACTTCATTTTCGAAGGCACAAAAAGCCTTAGAACAACAATTATTTAACAAGGCGAATGAAGTGACAAGAGATCCAGGGAAGCTTCCAGCAAGGATGGAAAGCAACCCTAAAGGCCAGATTATGGCAATAACGATGAGGAGTGGACTGAAGACTGCAGATCTAGTGCCTCGGTCGATGCCAGTACAGACGAAGACCACCTCGGTCCAGGTGCAGTCAAAGAACACTTCGGCCGAGATGCAAACCGAGGTGGAGCCACAGAAAGCGGAGGAGAAAACTGAAGTTTATTCCACCTCCTGCATATAAACCACCACTTTCATTCCCCCAGTCAAGGGCCAGAGCACATCTAGACAAGCATTTTGGTAAGTTCCTTGACTTGATGAATAAACTACACATTAATATCCCTTTCCTTGATGTTATTCTAGGTATGCCCGCCTATGGGAAGTTCTTGAAAGAGATTCTATCAAGGAAGAGGAAGCTGGAAGACTTTGGTGAAGTAAGGATGACATCTAAATCCTCGGAGCTTATTCAAATAATGAAGGAGAAGATGCCACACAAACTAAGAGATCCCGGCTCATTTTGCATTCCCATTCAAGTTGGGGATGTCACTTGTGAAGCCTTATGTGATCTAGGAGCCAGCGTGAGCATCATCCCGCTGGAGCTATGTGTTAAGATCGGACTTGGAGAGCCCAAGCCGGTGAAGATACGGTTATACATGGCGGACCGCTCCATTACCCATCCCGTGGACATTTTTGAAGATGTTCCGGTTAAGTTAGGTAACTTCTATTTACCTATAGACTTTGTTGTACTTGATATCCCCGCAGATTATCCCGTTCCTATCATTCTCGGGAGACCATTTCTAGCAACTTCGGGTTGCAATGTGGATTGTAAGAACGCCAAGTTAAAATTCAACATTGGCGGAGATGAAGTGGAGTTTGCATTACTTGCGGCTATGAAGGGAGAGCAGCTAGGAGATGATATCTTCAACATCTATGATGAAGAAGAATCAAGAGAATTAGTGAGCTCTATCCTTATTAAAGATCCACTTGAAAAAGTTATTAGTTTTAGCTTAATGGAGGAAGGTATAGATGCTTCTTGTGATGCAGATATACGGAGCTTAAAGGCGCTGGAAGAAGATCCAGGAGCTAAAACTGAAAGACTAATCCAGGAGAAGAAGATCTCCAGTTTCGGTTCCAGTTGCAGTACCTCGACCGAGGCACTTTCTGGACCAAGCGAGGTGACCGAAGAACATCTCGGTCAACCTCTCTGGACCTCGACCGAGGTCGAAAGCGAGATGATGTCAACTGAAACTACTGAAAATAACAAACTTCTTACTCCCTTCTCTGACATTCATTCTCAGTTGGTGGAACATTCTCTCCACCAAATTTCTGATAATAAAGGACCTTGGTATGCTGATATTGTTAATTATCTCGTTTGCCAGGAAATACCACCCGGATTGACGTACGCTCAAAGGAAGAAATTCTTCAAAGACGTACGCCATTACTACTGGGATGAACCGCTTCTATTCAAGCGAGGACTGAATGGGATGCTTCGAAGATGCATTTTGGAAGATGAAGTTAATAGCGTCATACGGCATTGTCACTCACTTCCTTGTGGAGGGCATGCTAGCGCCAACAAGACATGCGCTAAGGTATTACGTTCCGGTTTCTTTTGGCCCACATTATTTAAGGATGTACAAACATTTGTTGTCTCTTGTGATGCATGCCAAAGAACAGGGAACTTATCTAGAAGGAATGAGATGCCACTCAATAACATACAAGAGGTTGAGATCTTTGATGTATGGAGAGTAGATTTCATGGGACCTTTCCCATCATCCGGAGGAAACCTCTACACTCTTCTAGCAGTTGACTACGTCTCTAGATGGGTTGAAGTCATTGCCTCACCCACTAATGACGCCATGGTGGTTGTGAAGTTCTTTAACAAGACTATCCTTCCACGTTTTGGGACTCCACGCATCATCATCAGCGATGGAGGAACGCATTTCATCAACCGGAAGTTTAAGGCACTTCTATCGAAGTATGGGGTAACCCACAAGGTAGCAACCCCTTATCACCCTCAAACTAGTGGACAAGTCGAGATCTCGAATAGAGAAATTAAAACAATCTTGGAGAAGACCGTCTCTAGGACTAGGAAAAATTGGTCCATGAAGTTGGACGATGCTCTTTGGGCTTACAGGACCGCATTCAAGACTCCCATTGGTACCACCCCTTATAATTTGGTATATGGGAAGTCTTGTCATTTGCCCGTTGAGTTAGAACACAAAGCGTATTGGGCAATCAAATGGTTGAACTTCGACATCAAGGAAGCCGGTGAGAAGCGGCTATTGGATATCAATGAGCTGGAGGAGCTGCGTTTGAATGCTTATGAGAATGCCAAGATCTATAAAGAAAGGACGAAGAAATGGCATGACAAGCGTATCATTCCTAAGGAGCTTAAGGAAGGAGACTTAGTTCTACTCTTCAACTCCCGCCTCTTTCCAGGTAAGTTGAAATCTAGATGGACCGGACCTTATGTTGTGAAACATGTTTTCCCTTATGGTGCAGTTGAGATTTGGGGAGAAACGAGTGGAAGCTTCAAGGTCAACGGTCATAGACTTAAGAAATACAAACCGGAAGTTCCGGTTGAGGAGGTTGCACCACTATACCTCGTTTAGAGATGTCGTACGGTCCAGCTAGCGACCTTAAATAAAGCGCTTCTTGGGAGGCAACCCAAGGTATTGCTTTCTTTTCCCTTTTTCTAGTCTAGCTTTAGATAGTTTGTTTTTGCTTTGCTTTGTTTTGTTTTTGGCATCCTAGACAGACAACAGGTGACATCTAAGGAAGAAATACAACCCAGGAGCACAATTGGAAGGACAGAAGTTCGAGAATTTGAGAAGACGGAGTTTGACTGAGACACATCTCGGTTGCTGTCACAGCACCTCGACCAAGATGATTCTTGAGCAACCGAGGCGACTAGGGTTTCTGAAGATCCACCTCGATCCGTACCACCTCGGTCCAGTCGAGACCATCTCGACCGAGGTGACAGCAGTTCCAGAAAAGGGTATAAAAGGGGGCTGAAATTTCTCTCTCCTCCTCTACTTCCCCTCTCGACCGCGGCGCACTTCTCACCTCTCTCCTTCGTTCTTCGCTCGTTTTCGACGGTTCTTGCTTCTAAACTGAGAGGAAAGGGTAGAGGATCGCATTGCAAGCGCAAATCTGCAGCAAAAATGAGCCGAATCTGGGTAAAATCCGAAAAAACCCTAACCTTCCTCTTCTCCACTATTTCCTTTCGATTTGGGCTTTGGTTTCCCCTGCATTTGCTGAGAAAAGGATTAAGTACCCCATAGGAACCTTTGATAGTGATTTTGGGGGAAAAGAACTGGATTTTTGAGGGAATCGATCGAGCAGTGTTTCGCCTCGGTCTAGTCGGCCTGTGCCTCGGCCGAGGTGTTCTACAGAGTTGTCAGGGCAACCGAGGTGATCTGACAGGTTGCAGAAAATGAGTTCTGATAGGCAGTTGGTCCTGAGAGACAGATCTTCTCCTTGTCCTTCTTCTTCCTCCCGCCGTACTAGACCGGTGATCCACGAGCGACACTAGGTCGATTATGACCGCATAGCGGCACATCTAGTGGTTGCACCACGTTTCCTGGACATATCTGCTTTTGATTGCCTCCATGTGGATGAGGATCTGAGGCGTATGATATCTGTTGTGGGGCTGGAGCAATTTACAGAGATTAGGGCTCCGGCCTACTTGGAGCCGACCTTGGAGTTTGTCAGCTCCGTCACCTCCTTGCCCACCGAGCGCGCCATCAAGTACCGGTTGATGAACCGGAATTACATAGTTCCCTTAGACCATTGGCGGGACATCTTTGGCTTCCCGATCCCTACTGTTGCTGATTTTCCTTCTCGAGTTGTAGCTCGAGAGTTCTGGGGACAGATTGCTCATGTGGGTGAGCACGCAGACAGATGGAGACCTGGAGATTCCAGGGAGAAGATCATTTTCCATCTTGCTTTTAGACTAGCTCACAGGATCTTCAGTGAGACTCTTCTGGCGCGTAGACGCCCCAGAAGATCAGACAGGGTGAGCTTCTGAGTTTATACTGCATGGTAACTGGAGGAGTCCCAGATTTTGGATTGATGTTGGTGGATGATCTGCATAGGATAAAGGCGAAGGCCAAGGGAGACATCTGTTGTGGAGGGATTGTGACTCATATAGCGAGTTACATGGATTTGGATCTCAGTGCTTGTACCATGGTGGCGGCTGCCAAGCCGCTCGGACTTCAGGGGATGATCACTCGGAGGATACTGGTTCCCCGAGGACTTACTACGCCATATGTGGAGATGCCATGGGAGCAGATTGCGCCTCAGGGCATTAGATGGTCACCACAGTTCTCTCTATATGATCCACATTACTGGCAGACTGCATGGATTCCGCTGATGGAGGACGCTAGAGAGGCAGCAGTTGCAGCAGCTCAGGGACCAGCTGAGGAGGATGAGGTTGAGGAGGATGAGGATGATGTTGATGAGGATGGCGGTGTTGCTATGGACACGGGCACGGATACAGCTGGGACTAGCGCGCAGGTCATTGATTTAGATGATGATGAGACTGAGGAGGAGCCGGCTGCAGTACCAGCACGTCCCGCTAGGCGTAGGGTACGCAGACAAAGGGTCCAGTTGCTCACCGTCGGATCGACGATCTGACGGATCAGATGATAGATTCCTATGCTGCTATGTCCCTGGATATCCGAGAGATGCAGGAGAGACTACACTACCAGCACGTGATGGCTGAGATTCAGTTTCAGCATGTCATGGGCTACCCTTTCGACCCATCTCAGCACCCGTCCGTGCCACCACCACCACCACCGGATCGGGATTATTGAGAGCTTGCAGGATTTTCTTTCTTTATTTATTATGCAGCTCAGCTTTGTCCGGTGAGTACCTTGTTTCTTTAGACTTATTTTGACCCATTGGGACAATGTGTCCCAAGTATGGGGTATTTGATGTTATTTGACTATGGATGTATGACTCGACTCTATTTGGATTGTTATGTTTTATTATGCTCTATATGTTTATCTGAGATTACATACATGCGTACAGGTTATTTGAGTGAGAAAACGTCAAAAACTGGTTTTAAAAAAAATTTATGACCTCGAGGGAAGTGATTCTGACCGAACGAGGTACTTCACCTCGGTTGACTAGAACATCTCGACCGAGGCGGTTTAACTGAAAAGAATTTCGAAACGATTTTTGTGCTTCTTATCTGGATATGACCTCAGTGATGATTTTGTTTGCTGACTGGTTTTGAAATCTTTATATGTTTGAAAGGTTTTATGATATGTTTAAGTTGCTAAATACTTTGTTTGAAATTTGTGGCATGTTTAATACTTTGTTTTTATCAAAATTATGTTGAATTTGAAGGTTGACACCACATGATAAGTTCTCTCACTTTCTTCCTGGGAAGACCAAGACAATTCATTCTCTTCTCTTCTTCTTATTGATCATGCTTAGCCCCTCATATACATATTTGCCTCCCTTTACCTTTCTGGGAATTTGGAAGCAAGAAAAGTGATAAGCAAGTAAAAGTAAAGTTGAGATAATGACTGAAAGTTAGAAAGAAACATATAGGTTTGGGGAAGTCAATCATGATGATGAGTAACTCGGCACCATTCACATAGCCGGGGTGTTTGTGTTTTGCCAAAGTCGGATTGAGCGATATTCCTAACGGGTCATGGTATGTGCATCAAGGGTTTGAGGCATCTCGAGAAATTGATGATTGCTGATTTTCTAGGCTTCGGTTATTGTGCACCTCTGTCCATGCATCCCAAAAAGTAAAGTAAAAAAGTAAATAAGCAAAGCTTATTGGTGGAAGATGTGAAATTCAAAGCAAGTGAAGAAAAGATCCTTTTCCCGGATTCTAGCACCACATTCCCTATATACATCCCACCCTCACACGTTTCTTGACCTTCTCTTGGAAAGCCCTTGAGACCTCGAGCTTGTTGATTGACTTGGTGGTTTAAACTGGATTATACATGATTAATTTCGATGATTATGATTTATTATGCATTCTATGATTTTATGCAAAGATGAGCAACTTTCTTATATTTATAAAATGTTTTGAGCATATTTTGATTTTAAATTCCATGAAGCATTCTCTTAGAGTGATCTATGATTCGAGCACACCATTAAAATGTTTTGAAAGACTTTTTCATTGATCTTCATGACTTATAATCCATTCTATCTTGTATTTTATATTCGGAACTTGCTTGGGGACAAGCAAGGGCTAAGTATGGGGTATTTTGATAGCATGAATTATTGTGTATATTTTGGGGCCTATTTAGACGTTTTATCTTCAATAATCTGCATGTTTGAATGTATATTATGTGATTATATTGTCGTTTCATCTACCTTTGCGGGAATCGAGGTCTACACCAAGTTTCGTTGTAATCGTAGATAAAATGGCACGTTTTGCATCAAAATGGAGCAAAAGGAGCTAAGGAGTCATTGGAGCTACATTCAGGAGCTTAAGGAAGAACCCAAAAAGCATGAAAATGGATTAGAGATTCACTTTGGACCAGATTTGAGAGATTTCACATTCAGTCGTGATTCACCTCGGTCAGCTACAGTACCATCTCGACCGAGGTGATCCAGAGGAGCTGACTCGACCGAGGCGAACACCTTGGACGCGGCGAGAGATATTTTATTTGTGGCTGAGATCTTTTATTTTTGGAAAGAGAATCTTATATTTTTAGGTTGGATTCTTGGAAGGAAGAAGATAATTTAGCCCATATATTTTACCTATTTTTATGGAAAAAAATCTTTCTAAGATATCTTATCTTTGGAGGGTAATTTTACTATAAAAAGGGTTGGATTTTCCACAAATTCGATCGTGCTATAACACCGACAGCGCTTACAGCCGTTTTACCCCACTACAGTTGGGAGATTTGAAGAACCTTTTTGAAGGTTGAAGGAAGATTGAAGGAAGAAAGTTGATAGCTTTTATAGCTTTTGTGAAGGGTTTTGTAACATTCTCTTAGATTCCCTTCTTTGTTGATTGTCTTATTGGATTGTGATCCAAGGAACGCTTGTTGTTTGATAATTGATTCAGTTATTGAAGCCTTTCTCTTAAGGTTTTCTTGTTCAATTATTCACCTTCTTCCCTTTAATTTGATTATTGCTTTTATGATGATGATTGGCTAATTTCTTTGTGTGATTCTAGGGTGATTGGTTGAAGGTTGTGGGAAAAACAATGATAGAATAATCTTAATCACAGTAGGACCTTGAAAGTTTGAGTCTTTATCCTTAACCCTAGAACATCTCGCTCAATTGATGAACATCTCGGCCGGGGTGGAATTCTTCTGACCGAGGTGACCTTTCTTATCCGTAATTGAGAGTTAAGTGTTAGAGTTTGCCAAATCCTATTCTTATTACACCTTTCCTGGTTCAATGCAAGCTTACCCGGTAATTCCTTTGTTTGTTTACCAAAGATCATAAGAGTAGGTAATAAATGTTTATCCTTTATTGGGGTTTGAGTGTGCTTTCATCCCATCTTTGTGAGTTAGCCTGAGACTTACCCGGTAAAGGTTGATTCTATTCCCTTAGTTGGAGTGTTAGTTTGAGGTTATAGTTCTTTTCCTTAATTCCTTGAGACTTACCCGGTAATAGGAGTTATGGTTTGGGATTAGTGAGTAGTGAGACTTACCCGGTGATCTATTCCACTTTAGTAACACCATCCCTTTGCAAAAATCTCAGCTTTGTCCGCTTATCTTTAGATCTTGAGTTGGAACCACAACTAGATACTTTAATCCCTAGAATTGCATATTTTCTTAATTGACTTTTTATCATCTTTGATTGTTTTGATCGCTTTAGTGGTTAGTAGTTGCATTGACAACCTATACCTGCTTTGTTTCACTAAGAACCTGTGATCGACCCCTGAAATTTCTTGCTTTTTACTACGATTGACCCGTACACTGCGGGTTCGCATCCTTGTTTTAAGCTTACATCTAGGGTTATAAATTTAAAGCTTGCACACACCGTTTGGAGCGAACATTACATATAATTGATAATTGAATCTAAATCATACTTTAATTCACTTCTCACTCTCTTGGGTTCGACCCTTACTTATTCACAATACCTTGGTTAGTATTAAGTTCGGAACTTTACTTTGATAAGTTTAAAAACAACGGCCATCGATTTTACACTCGTCAGGATCTAAAACCTTATCTCAAAGTTCGTGGGTTCTTCAGACGGTAACGTCCTCGGCGGCGGGAACATCTTCAACGCCGGCACTGAGTTAGTGGTCCAAGGAGGCAGAGTGAAGGGCGTCGACGACAACAACAACTTCTTCACCGTCCCCTACAACAACCAATACAACCGCCGGTAACATCTTCTTCGTCATTGCCTACAATAACTTCTTGCCGCAATCAATGACTCCTCTATAACTGCAGTAGCATCTTCTTCGCCGTCCTCTATACCAACCCCCTTCAACGGCACAATATTGCCGAAGGGTTCGTTTGTTCCTCTATGTAATTGAAGATCGCCGTATCATAAGATACGTATGGAGATATTTCATTTTTAGGTAGTTTTTAGTTTTAACCGTTCAATTACATTTTTACCCCTTGACTTATACATATATTACCCATTAATAAGCCATTTTTTCTTTTAAATTTATTCCAAAAGTATTAGGGGCCTACTTTGTAATTTCAAATATAAAATAGGCCCTATTACATCGATATTCTTTTTCTAAAGCCTGAAAAGTTTGAAAAAATAGAAAGAGAGACATATACACTTACAAGATTTTATGCGACCTTAGATTGTTGTTTTCGGTTGGGGATTGAAAGACATGAAGATCGGGTATCCTCTAGAGACAGACGGTACTAGGTGGTGAATTGAGTAAAAAAAAAAAGTGGGTAGATATGATCGCATCAAAAGCATGTTATATTAAAATTGAGTACTTTTAATGATTGATCGTGGATTACCATTGTCAAGTAGGGTTGAAAAGATTGCGGTCCAAACCGTAAAACCAAATTAAAACCGCAGATTGCAGTCCAAACGGTAACCGAACCGCAACTAATCAGTTCGCTTTGCGGTTCATCATATTTTGTATTGCGGTTCGGTTGATGATGGGAACCGCAAAATGCGGTCCATACCACAACGCATGTTTAGTTAAAAAAAAGGCGTTTAGTGTCATCTTCAATTCTTCTTGACTTCTTCTGTTCTTCAGTCGTCCGACCTAGGGTTCTTCCACGCCCAAAAAGTCGCCCCCGACGCCTCGCATCCTCCGCGGCTCCGCCTCGCCCAAACGCATCGCTTGTCGCCTTCTTCAGGCGATAGTCACCCCCCCACCGACGCCATAGGTTTCATTGCATACTTCGTTTAATCATTTCTTGGATCTTATTCAACTTAGGTTTCATTGCATACTTTGTTTAATCATTTCTTTTGTTGAATGTTGAATCGTTTCTTTTGTTCTTCAAACTCCAAACCGCAACCAAACCGTTAAATACGGTTCATTTATGGTTTGAACCACAACCATTGCGGTTGAACTGAACCGAATGCAACATTGCGGTTCGGTTTGCTGTCCAAATTTTCCTAGTTTACGGTTTGCAGTTCGGTATGGTTGCGGTTTGTGCGTTTTGGACCGTTGCTCAACCTATTCTCAGGTAAAAAATTTTTTAACTTTTTTTCCAAAAGCTCTTGGGTTTTTTTTATTGTGCATACAGTATACCTCTTCGGTTCACAATAATTGGCATTATAGCAAAAATCACACATTAAAAAAAATTAAAAGTATAAGTTGTAATATTTATTGATGCACATTAGTTTAGAAAATTTGTATAAAAATAATGGTAGAATGTGTAGATTTATATGAGAAGAAAAAACAAAGTGATTTGAAAATATAAATAATAAATGAAAATTAAAGGTAGATGAAATTCTATTTATTGAAGATTTGAGTATTAATTACACTAATCATGTTATTTTGTAATAATATTACAATATTACAAAATAAAATAAATAAATAGATACAAAGTTAACATATTTTTAATTATTATTATAAGTGGTTACAAAAATTATTATGATCAAACAATAATTGTGCATTCCATGTATAACACAAACTTGAAAGAACTTTCAGTTTAAAATTTTTTTAAAAATAACAACATAATAATACAATTATTTTTTCAAACTACGTAAATTGATGCGGTAAAAAATATATGGGAAATTTCGGATGGTACCCTCGTGGTTTGGGGTATTCCGGATTTTGCCCACCAGTTTTTTCAAGTTCGGATGGTACCCTTAAGTTTATGTTGTTTTCCGGATTTTGCCCAAATTCATTACACTTTTTTAAATTTCATTAAAAACATACAAAAGAAAATAAACTTAAATTAAAAAACAACTTAAAATAGAAATAATAATTTATTTATTTTAAAAATAAATTAAAAAAGTAATTTTTTTAAAAATATATATATTATATTAATTTAAAATTAAAAAAATTAGATAAATTTTAAAAAATTCAAAAATCATTGTTTTATTTATTTTAAAAATAAATAATTGAATTAGCATATTTTTAACAAAATCTAAAAATATAAGTGTTATACTTTATTTAAAAAATAAATAAAATAAGGACTCTTTTGTTAAAAAAAAGCACTGTTTTAATTTATTATTAAAATAAATAAATAATTTTTATATTTTATTTATTTCCCAACACTAAAAGAAAGAAAACAAAGTAATATTAAAAAAAAAAATTAGAAAACTGATTTATTTAATTTAATAATAAATTAAAACAGTGATTTTTTTTTAATTTTTTAAAAATCCTTATTTTATTTATTTTTGAAATAAAGTATAAAAATTATGTTTTTAGATTTTGTTAAAAAATGCTAATCCAATTTATTTATTTTTAAAATAAAAGAAAACACTGATTTTTTAAAATTTTTTAAAAATTATCTAACTAATTTATTTTTAAATTAATATAATATATATATATTTTTTTTAAAAAAAAGTTACTGTTTTACTTTATTTTTATAATAAATAAATTATTCTTTCTATTTAAGTTGTTTTTTAATTTTAGTTTATTTTCTTTTGTATGTTTTTAATGGAATTTAAAAAAGTGTAATGAATTTGGGCAAAATCCGGAAAACAACATAAACTTAAGGGTATCATCCGAACTTGAAAAAACTGGTGGGCAAAATCCGGAATACCCCAAACCACGAGGGTACCATCCGGAATTTCCCAAAATATATCTTGTGTGTAGCCCGGGCATGCCACCTAGTATATATCACAACTATTATAATAACATATACATGTTTAATAATCTCATACATTTTAAGATTTATATATAAATCGACATCTAATTTATATCTACCTCTTATTAGTATAATATCTCATAAATTTGCTAATTATTGTTTTTTTTTATATCTAGATTAGGATTATAACAAAGGTACTAATACTATTGAACAATAATATTAAAATATTTATTTTTAATAAAAATAATTACAGATAATAAATAGTAATTAATTACAATATTATTAAATATTAATATGATACTTCTAATGATGTGTTAAATACATGACATCAAAATTACTAAACGTATAACTCATGCGTAACGAGATTAATCTCGAATTTTTTTCAAAAATGTTTAGCGCACTGCCACTATATGTCAAAAATAATAATTTGGGGATGGAATATGAAATTCTTAAAAAAAAAAATCCAACATTGACGCAACGAGATTGTTCGACGCCGTGTATTTAATCACATCAACGTATATAGATCACTTCTAACTCTCAAGTACCACTAAACTATGGGTTGAATACTAAGCATGTCATGAGACTTACTTGAATATGATGTATGAGTATGAACAATTGAGAGTCTAAGTTACATAGAACAACCTGTGACATTTCACAAAAAATATTCTAAAAAAATAATTAAAAAAAACTAATGTAGTTTATTGACAAAGTACGTAAATTTTACATACAATTTAACAACCCATAAACCCAAAATAGGGATCCTCTCTTTATAAATTGCAGCAAATGAATGGTTAGTATTTGTTTGATCATTATTTAGCTAAATTTCTAAAACGATAATTACATATACAGTTGGATCCATGAAGAGATTACAAAATAAACATAGTTGAAGAGCTAGTTTAGAAGCAAATGAAGATACATGAAGCAAGGAGATTCATAATAAAGTTGGTGCAAAATAGGGTAGGGTTAAGTTAATTTGGTCACAAGTTTAGTCTTGGTAATATGGCCCATCGATGATTATAGTTTGTCTGATGATGCGGGCATGGGAAGGACTCCTTGGGTTCCCCTGCTCGTCTGAGCGATGTCCGACTACTTATAGCATTTATAAACTATCAGCTAAGATTCTGCCACATTTGTATGTAGGAGCCGCGTCGAAGAAATAAGTATATAGGGCACTTATGTATAGAATATAAAAGGGAATGTATTCGAAAAATTACTGAGATATTGGTGTCCCGGAAATGTCTAGGCCTATATTAAAACTCGGAGAGCTTGTAATAAGTGTGCTTCTTTAATACTATAAGGAACGATATAAGAAACATTTGACACACACAAGAAGCTTAGGCTTGTAGGTTTTTTAGTGAGAGTGTTATGTTCCGAGTGTTTGGTAGATTCATAAGGGCGTACTCTGAGAGTCGAAGTTTGTAATCTACATACAAAGAGCTTAATACGATTGTTTAAAGTTCTACGCGTCAATTTCATAAACAAAATTCTTATATCCTTCCTTATAGTGTCTCAAATTATCTAATATTACAAACACCCGATCCAACAACTATATATTTGATCGATTTCGAATATAGTTGAACAATTGGTCATATAGTTGAATTTTTAGTTGAACAAATATATTTATATTTGAACAATTATTTATTTCCACTATAAGAAAACTTTCTATTGTAAGACTCATTTCTACTAGAACCCAATACAAACTAATATGGGTTAATTAGGTAACTAGGCTTTTTTCAATTATTAGGATACTAAGTAGGCCTTTTCATTTTTTTATTTAGTAAATATACCCCGTAAAATTTTGTTACTACTTAAATATTGTTAGGGTTTCACCTTCCCTTCCCTTCCCTTCCCTTCCTCTTCTCTCTCTTATGAGTCCAAGCGGCTATCTCTTCTCTCTCATTGAAACTCAATTTTATTTACCGTCAAATTAGGTTTCTCTCCTAGACATCACAAGCCGCAATAACAACTCAGCTTGACATTCCCACCTTCAACCTTCTTCACCGCCGGCCTCTCTCTTAGTTTCTTCCCCGACGACCGCCTCTCAAGAACCTCACCATCTTCTCTCCCTCTCGCTTCCAAAGGTATCCATAACTCCGCTCTCAACCTTCCGCTTGTTCTCCGGATTTGATTTTGCCTCAAAAGGCAGCCGAGACCTTGCCGAAATCAAGGAGCAACGCTTCTCAGATGACTGTTCCGAGTGTCCTAATTTGAGATTTTTCTGGTATGAATCATACCAGAAAGGATGTTGAGATTTTTCTGGTATGAATCATACTAGAAAGGAGACAGTGGATCTGATAGAGAAGCAGATGGAGAAGGATGCTTTTGCGCTTGTATTCCCCTACTGGTGTGTGTGGTATGCATGTGTGTTTTCTTTCTCTAATCTCTTCAGCACAGATGATTCAATTTACTGTGAAAAGAGGTTTAAAGTAGTAAACTTGTTTATATATTTTTCATTATGTTATTAAAGTGGTACAATCTTATGCTTTGCGTGCTGATTCTGTGTTTTGTAAATTGCAAAAATTAGGGGAAGAGACAAAAATGACAATCCACTCAGTTCTAATCCAGAAACTCCTAACCACAAATGCTCACTTAGGGCGAATAGGAGCCACGCATCACTTCAAGGTCTTTACATATGGACACAGGGAATGTTCAGCAGTTTGCTTCTGTTTTGCGTGCTGATTCTGTATTTTGTGTTATTGTTTTGGTAGTATAATCTCATTTTAAGCTGTCACCGCATTTTCTACTGCAGATAATTTCTATTGGAAGACGAGGGAATGTTCAGCAGTTTGCTTCTGTTTTGCTCCAACTTCAGTCGAGTATTGCACCGGTAATGGCGCATTTGTAGACGTTTCTCCATTTCTTGATAGCTTTCAGAACTCCTTTTTTTCTGGATATTCTTGTAAGAATAATTAAGGCTACTCTTCCCTTCGTCCTAGGAAAAAAATGCATCTAATTTTTTGTATCTAATTTCTGATATCATAATTTCTGGTATGGTATGATGAAAATTTGTGGTAGTATGAAATTCTGGTACGATGAAAAATTATGTTATTATGAAATATTCTAGTATTTTGAAAAATTATGGTATGATGAAATTCTGGTATTATAAAATTCTGGTATGATAAAATTGTGGTATGGGAAATTCTAGTATGAAAAATTTCTGGTATGTAATTCTGGTATATAAAATTCTGGTATATAAAATTCTGGTATATAAAATTTTGGTATATAAAATTCTGGTATGAAAATTTTCATACCAGAAATTTATTTCAGGAAATAAAAAAAATAAAAAATAAAATAAAAGAAAAATAAAATAAAATAAATAAATTCAATAATAGTAATTACAACTTAACACTAACTAATATCTATTATTCTCTTTCTATTAAAATAAAGGGGTTAATTATTTTTACCGACCATTAAATGAAAGTGGTAAAAAAATTTGGGGTACATTTACTAAATCTTATTCTCAAAAAGGCCTAGTATATCAAATTCTCCCAATCCATATATGATATATATGGACTTTAAAAATTACTAATTCGATTAAAGCTATAATTTCATAAACAAAATTTTAAATGAATCACCTCTTCGTCCAGAATTCCAGTATACGGTTGACGTGGGGATCGGAAAAAAATTCGACTCAAAATATATTTAATAAGATATATTGGGTTAAATACGTAAAAAAAACAAGTTCATCTTCTTCCTCAATTTATACAAGAGAATTCTTGTATGCATTATTGCAAGTTCATTGGTTCGATTTTAACCGATTTCCATATAGATAAATTGATGTGGCGATGATCTTCACCTATTTGTTTTAACAGATTTATATTTAACATTTGGTGACTATTAAAACTTCAAATGCTAAAATCTTGACATTTATTGTGATATTTCTTAATTGGTTTCCACAATATTTACTCATATGGATGGACCCATTCTATTATATATTTAATAAAAATATATATATTTCTAAAAAAAACTTTTAAAACTAAACGAACCACATTTTATAGTTTTTTTTAAGTAAAACCACCTTATATAATATAACTAGTTTAATATTCGTACTTTTTGCAATTTGTTTTTTAAACTTTGACGATAAAATAACCGGAAATTTAGGATGATGTCCCTGCACTTTAGACGTTTTCCAATTATTCCCAAGAGTTTTTTAGTTTTCGGATGGTGTCCTTAAATTTTATAATTTCTTGAAATATACTTTTCTATCATCTATAAGTTAACATTTTGAAAAAAATGATTACTGTTATGAATTATTAATTATTACTAATAGTCATTTTAAATGTTTAACTTCATAAATTGATAACTTCTATTTTTAACCCCTACAAATGTTAGTAAATGTTAACTTTATAGTATAAATGATAGAACGGTATAATCTAGAATGTTGTAAAATTTAAGGGCATCGTCTAAAAACTAAAATTTTTAAATATAATTCATAAAAGTCTAAAATTATCATGGGCGGAGCCAGGTGTGGGCTTGACTAGTCGGTCGCCCACCCCATCCCAAAAATAATAATTTGGCCCAACAAGCTTTTTGCTCAAAAAATTAAAATAATTTACTATGGTTCCTTTCTTTTTATAAAGGATTTTTCCTCTTGGTGCCCTCAAGGTTTGGACTTTTTCTTATGATATCCACTAAGTTTCAAAATTCCTTCTTGGTGCCATCAAGGTTTCATTTGTTTCCTCTTTATAGTCATTCTTAATATATTACATTAAAATTTATTATAAAATAATTAAAAAAAAATCAGGAAAATAAATTTTAAATAGATTATGACCTCATTATATTTTAACTAATAAATTTATAATAATAATATTTTTATAAAATATTTTTCTAATTAAAAAAAGTAAAGTAAAATAAAGATAATTTTTATTTTTGAACTAAAATAAATCAAAAATAAAATTTTTAAATTTTTTTTAAGAGTCCATAAAATTAAATATATTTTTTTAAGTTAATTTTCTATAATTTATTTTAATTTGAAAATAGCAATATTATTTTTTATGTGTTAATTTATTATTTTTTATAATATATTTTTCCATAATCTTAAAGTTAAAAAAACATAATTTTTTTAAATTTTTAGAAATTAATATAAATTATATAAAATTTAAATTCAAAATAAATAAATTTCTATTATATTTTAATTCTCTACATCTTAATAAAATTTCAAAAAAATGTTTTTTGTTGAATTTTATATTTATATTTTCAAATCAAAAGTAAAAAAATATTTTATTTCAAAAATAAAAAAAATATATTTATTTCAAATATATATATATGTATATATAAATTAGTTCTATTATAAATTTATTAATTATATTAATGAGGTCATAATCTATTTTAAATTAATATTTATGATTTTTTTTATGATTTTATAATGAATTTTAATGTAATATATTAAGAATGGGTACACATAGGATATAAATGAAACCTTGAGGGCACTAAGAGAAAATTTGAAACTTAGTGAATACTAAAAGGATTAGTCTAAACCTTGATGACACCAAGATAAAAAATTCTCTTATAAATTTACTTTTTGGGAGCTAGTTGTCCCCACCCTCCCCTCTAAGTTGTCCCCTTCTCTCTCAAAATTTACATCCGTGCATTAATTTTAAAAATTGTTGGATTTTTAAAGTATTTTTTATATCTTTTTATTTTTTTATCATTATTTTTACTTCTACTAATAATATTTAATTATCAAGTAAGTATTTAGTAATTAATATATAAATTTACACCTTAATTTATACTAAACATAGATGGAAAACTAGCATATATAATTATAAAATAGTTAGTCTTATTATTTCTACTTGGTCTAACTTTTAATTCCGTAAAAATTAAAGATATTTCGCTAGTCTAATATATAACATTTGATTACTCACGAAGTTGCAAAGGTAAACGTCACAATATCGTTGCGTTCTTTTTCCTTTTATTTAATGTACTAAAATTTAAATATTTATTATATTGTATATTATATTATGACTAACAAAATCTATGAAAATTTTTTAAAAAAATATTTTAAATCTCGCCCACCCTTTTAAAATTTCAGGCTCTGCCCTGTTAAGTTGTTGAAGTATTTGTTGTCATGACTATTTCAGAGGAAATTACCGAAAATCACCCGTTAAATAGGTCATATTGCAAATAACCACCCGCTCTATCACTATTTACCGGAAACCACCCGTTAAACATACTCCCTTACCAAAAAACCACCAAGTGTTAGTTCCCATCAAATATCCGTCTTGTGGGCCCCATTTTATAATAAAATAATATTATTCTTTCTTTTTTCTGTTTTTCTATTTTAAAGTTGTAATTGTTTCATTTTTCTTTCATTAATAAGATTTACCATTTGAAGATTATAAATAAATTGAAGAGAAAGTTTAACGATTACAACCGTCTACTCATTACTCTTACTCACAATAACCACCCTCTATCACTCCAGGTTTGATTTCGACGAAGAAGAGACTCTTCTCCAGGTTTTCGTTTGCGAAGAACTTTGGCTCTGAGATGGTTCGAACAAGGAATGGAAGATCGCGTTCAAGGGAAGCGACAAAATCAGGTATGTAGCTACTCTTCTCCAGTCCTAATGAGTAATGTCGTATTTAACTCCTTGCTTGTGTGTAACTTCTACTTGATTGAAGTAGTTTTGCATCGTGTGTGTAATTTCGTTTTGATTGAAGCCCTAATTTTGCATCTTCTGAGTGCCTCTCTCTCTCCATTGTTGCATCTGTGTAGTTTGGCTTTGATTGAAGTAATTTTGCATCTTCTGAGTAAATTGCCTTTGATTGAACTAATTTCACCTCTGTTTACAATCTTGCATCTGTGTTGTCTTCTTCTGAGTTTTTTCGTGTCACTTTAACCATCTTAAATGGTATGGCAGAATGTAGGGTCATTCACTGAGTTTTTTGTACAGTAGTGATGTGGAAGAATTTGTAAAAGGAAAGTGAATTAAATTAGGGCTTTTATATTGTTCATACAAGGTGATTCATGTCTGTGTGTAGGACCACTTCGTATTTGTTTAATGGCAAAGTTGACTGAATTAGGAAACATGTGAATGTTATTTAATTAGGGCTTTTCTTATTGTTTTTCCAGGGCTGAATATCAGTTTAAGGGTTATGTATGATGGATAGTTTTACACAGGGCATGATGATCAGTTATTTTATAGGAAATCTAAATTTTATTTGTACCCAAATATTGATCCTGATTTACTGTCCAAAATTGTTTTAGAGAAAATGTTAAAGGAATAGGTTGAGTTGTTAGAATTGAAAGAGATATGGTACTCTAAACCAGGTCAAACAATACATAATGGGTTAACATTTGTGAGAGATGGTAGTGACATTTTGAAAATGGTTGGCTGTGTTAGGAGTGATAAACTGGTCCACCTATATATTGTTCAAGGTAATGAGCCTAGCCCACATTATTTGAGACCCAAAGGCCCAAAAGATAACCTCAACCAACATAGTTCATCCCTAAACTACCCATTGAGCCCAATATCTAATGCCAAAACCCCTATATCTAATACCATAACCGTAGTCAAGGATGCTTCTGGTGAAGAACCAATTGAAAGATATTGCTCAGATGATGAAGGTTCAAAAGATAGGGAAGAGGTATTAGGTGAGGAGTCTTCTTCTTCAGGTGAAGAATTCACTCTTAGAGACAGTGAAGATGAAGATGATGAACTGTTTGAGGATAATGTTGATCCCACTGTTGGTGATGTTGGTGTTGTAGCTAAAGAAGATGGCGTGGATGAGGTTTCTATTGATGAGAAATCACTAGATTTTGATGATTTGCACAGTGTGACAAATTCTGATGGTAAATGATCTTTTAGGTATTCTGAGTTTAATCTAATTGTAGATTTCAAGAGAAAAAAATATGTTTAGTTATGGGGATGAGATTTGGGTCTAATGATATATTTAGGAAAGCATTAAGGCAGTATGCTATAGAGAATGGGGGTGATTATTAATATTTGCGTAATGATAAAACCAAAGTCTCTGTATACTGTAAGAATAAGTGTAATTGTCCTATGAAGCATGCTAGAAAAGTGTATAAGTGTGGAAAGACTTTTTGTAAGTTCAGGGTTTGTGCCAGGAAAATGGGAAAAGATGGTACATTTCAGTTTAAGAGTTTTAACCCTAAACATGAGCGTGGATGACAACATGGAAACACTAAGATAACCTCAATGTGGCTAGTTGAAAGATACCTTGAGCATTATAGAGCTGATCCAGAATGGAAATTGAAAGGGTTTATAGCTGTAGTGAAAAGAGATCATAGAATTCTGATCTCATACAACTAGGCTTGGAGAGCTAGATTTAGGGCAATGTAAATGACACAAGGAGATGCTAGATTATAGTATGGTAGGGTTTGGGATTATGCTGCAACTGTCAAGAAGTACAATGAAGGAAGTTTTGTGTTGTGAAAGTTTGTCTAGATGATCTAGAAATGCCCTTATTCCAAATGTTGTATGTGTGCCTTGATGCTTGCAAGAGAGGGTTTATGTTGGGTTGCAGGCCAATCATAGGTATTGATGGGTGCCATTTAATAGGGGCTTACACAAGAGATGTTTTGGTAGCAGTTGGCAAAGATGTGAATGACAATATCTTTCCAATTGCATTTGTTGTTGTTGAAGTAGAAAGGAAGGAAACATGGGGTTGGCTTATTGAGATTCTGATGAGAGATATTGGGGAAAGCAATCCCACATTTATCTCAGATAGACAAAAGGTGAGTGTGACTGCCTTGCTTATTTATTTCCATTTAAGTTTAATGTTTTTACATTTCTTCCTTTTATTTCTATGTAATTACAGGGTTTAATTGAGGCTCTTCATGAGGTTGATCCAACAGCTGACACTAGAGTATATGTTAGGCATCTCTACAATAATTTCAAGCAAAAGTTTTTTGGGAAGAGTTTTAAGGATGCTCTATGGGTTGTTGCAAGAGCAACAACTGTTGTAGATTTCAACTATGCAATGAATGAGGTGAAAGAATTAGATGTTGCTGCTTGGACATACCTTATGGAAGCAAACCCTACTACTTGATCTAAGCATGGATTCAAATCATACACCAAGTCGTATATGTTACTCAATAATGTGTGTGAGAGCTTCAATTCTTTCATACTTCAAGGAAGGGAGAAGCCTATTTTGTCAATGTGTGAGTCTATTAGAAGGCAGTTGATGAGAAGATTTGTCACCAAAAAACAGGGAATTATCAAGTAAGAAGGGAAGTATACACCAAAAGCTTTGAAGAATATAGAGTTTGCAATGGAAGAAGGTGTGAAGGCTTGTACACCTAGTTGGGATGGTGGAGACAGGTTTGAAGTTGATCATGTGGACATGACCTTTGTTGTTGATTTGGCTCAGAAAACTTGTGGTTGTTATAAGTGGGACTTGACTGGAATACCATGCCCACATGCTATGTGATGTATTGCAAACTACAGAAGGAAGTTGGATGGTTTTGTGCACTCTTACTACACAAGAGAGACTTACATGAGGGCATATGACAGTATTATTAACCCTCAACCTAGAGAAATAGAATGAGAATGCACTAGTTACCTAAAGCCAGGTCCACCAAAGTACATTGTACAACCTGGGAGGCCTAAGAAGGTTAGGAGAAAGTCAATGGGAGAAGATCCACCAAGTGCTATATCTAGGGTTCGATCTGACAAGGTGAAGTGCTCAAATTGTGGAGGAGAAGGACAGTATAAAAACAGGTGTAAAAACCCACCTAAAGCACCACCACCACCAAAGCATGTGAATCATGGTGGGATGCCAAGGAACCCTAACACTGTGGAGGTTGGCTCTCGAAAAAGGAAATACACAAAGAGGGTAACCTTCTTTTAAAGCTCTCAATTGCTCTTCAAATTTTTTGTTCAACCTAATTTGGAATCTGTTTTCTTGCAGCCTAAACAGAGCTTTGTTATGAGCATATTAGGAGGACAAGATGTAGGAACACAATGTTCAACTGCACCTGGAGGGAGTTCATCAAGTCAAGGTCCAGAACAAGCATCAACTCAAGATTTAGGAGGACCATAAAATATGTTTTCTTAGTCTTTTGTGTTGTTAGCCTTTTGTATTGTTATGAATGTGATAGCATTTTGTATTGTTATGACTGTCTTATCCTTTTGTATTGTCTCATACAATTCAAAATATTGTCAATGTGTTGGCCTTTTGTACTGTCATGGTTATTGTCAATGTTATGAATGTCTTATGAATGGTTTGTTATGATTGACATGGTTATTGTCAATTTTATGAATGTCTTGTGAATGGTTTTTTATGTACTGTCAAGATTTCATGGTTATTTGATGAAGATGATAAATTGTCAAGGTTTTTATGTACTTTCAACCTTCTTATATGTACTGTCAAGGTTTCATAGTCATTGTACAGAATTTCATGGATATTTGATTACACTATCAACGTATAAATTTCATGGTTATTTGATGAAGATGATGAACTGTCAAGGTTTTTATGTACTGTCAACCTTCTTTTATGTACTGTCATGGTTTCATGGTCATTATACAGAATTTCATGGTTATTTGATTACACTGTCAAGGTATGAATTTCATGGTTATTTGATTGCATAAACCTTGACAATTTGTACATAAATATCATGGTTATTTGACAACAAACCTTGACAGATTATAGTGTAGCATCTATCAATCTGATAGACATCAATTGGCAATCTGTACATAAATGGTTATTGCATAAACCTTGACAATCTGTACATTGTCAATATGTGAGTCTATTAGTTATTTCATTGTACAGAATTTCATGGTTATTTGACAGCAAACCTTGACAAATTACAGTGTTGAATCCGTCAATCTGAGAGACAACAATTGACAATATGTACATAAATGGTTATTGCATAAACCTTGAAAATCTGTACACTTTCAATGTGTGAGTCTATTAGTTATTTCATTGTACAGAATTTCATGGTTATTTGACAACAAACCTTGACAGATTACAGTGTAGCCTTTGTCAATCTGAGAGACAGCAATTGAAGATTTGCTCATAAACAATTGCCCATACAAACCTTGACAGCAAACAAAAATATCATTCAATACCTTAAACAATTGCATCTATCAAGGTTGGCAATCTAAGAGACAATAAAGTATGAATTTAAGAGACAGTAAACCTTGACAATTGCTCATAAACAATTGCTCTTAAACCTTGACAATCTGAGAGACAATAAAGCTACTAAAACCTTGACAATTGCTCATAAACAGACCTTAAATTTCTATTAAACAATTTCTCATAAACAAGGATCAAACAACTGCTCATTCATTAATTTGTAAACAACAAAACAGTCATATTACATGAACCAAGCTACTAAAAGCTTGACAACCGACCTTAATGACAACAACTAAAAGATTGAACTAAAAGCTTAAACTTCCAACCAAAAATAAACATTTTACAACCTTACAGCTTCACAACAACTACCAAACACAACATCATACACAACAAGCCAATAATTGTCATCATCAAACGACTATTATGTTCATTCTTCAACTTTCTCACAAAATTATCATTTTAAAACCTGCATTGTTCATTCTCCATCTCCAACTCAGATATCAACTTGTTTTTAGAAGCAAGCTCTTCAAGCATCTTCCCAATCTTCTCTTGTTCAACTCTTGTTGATTGTCTCAACTCCATGTTAGCAGCATTCAGTTCTTCCTTCTCTCTCACCAACTATTGGATAACATATGTCGATCTCTCACCAACTGTTGGATAACATATGTCGATCTTGGAGTAAATTTCTCATCATCCCACACAAAATGAATGCACTTTCCTCCTGATTTGTACAAAGGATAACCAAAAAACCTTCTTCCATAATGTTCCTTTGTACAATCAGTAGAATGTCTCTCTGACGAACCATGGTGACATAGCCTAGGTTGGAATATGTCGATCTTGGAGTACAATGTTCTTTCGTAGAGCTTGAGCTTGAGCTTGTCATTTGGAAACCCCAGGATCGAGTTCTTCTCTCCTCCAAGATCGAGTTTTTCTCTTCACTTCTCCAGGATCGAGTTTTTCTCTTCACTTCTCCCTTTCTTTTTTCGATTTAGGGTTTAAGTCAGTTACAAACATTAATTGATAAGTAATTTATTTATTATTTGATTTTCTAAATATGATTAATGAAAGAAAAATGAAACAATTACAACTTTAAAATAGAAAAAAAGAAAAAAAGAAAGAAAATATTATTTTATTATAAAATGGGGACCCACAAGACGGATATTTGACGGGATATTAACACTTGGTGGTTTTTTGGTAACGAAGTATGTTTAACGGTGGTTTCCGGTAATTTTAGAGACTACTATGCACAACAGGTGTTGGAACAATGGCCTCATGCAGAAGAAGCCAAAAAAAAGATATATATTCATAAACTGAAGTTAAATGCTGTGGAAGCCATCGTGGGTTGATTTGGCTACTCCTAGAACTTCTCTTATATAAGGGAACCTGGAGATGATAACAAGTATTCTACCCCCAACTCAATACAAAATAATAGTAATATGTATACTCAGTGGCGGCCGCAAGATTTTAAAAGGGGGGGCGAAATTTTATTTTCGATAAAAATATTTATGAAAATAAAATTGCGATAAAAACAAAGTCAATATGTCATCTACTTACAATAAACAACAATACAAAAAAAATTATAAAAACATTACACTTAAAAGGCGCGGTCTATATATTTTAAAAAAAAAAAAGCTGTCCTATAGGTGCGGTCTATAACCGCGCCTCTTTAGTTTTTTTTTTTTCAAAAACGTTACACTATAGCCGCGGTCTAGGACCACACCTCTATTTGTGTTTTTGTTATCTTTATTTCAGATGTTAAAACGTTGTCCTCGACAACGCTTTTTACAAATAAGAGTGTGATGTAAGACCGCGCTTCTAATCCAAACAACAAATCTCGTGCATTTTGGTGAATTATTTCACTCTAGAGTCTAAAACGGGAAATACTTATAAAGTTTCGTTCACTTCGACGAAATATCGAAGAAAAACATTTAAATATAACACAATAATAGTGATATTTAAAAAAAATAAATTGTAGAAAATTTTTATAAACGAGAGAAGCACAACCCATTTTAAAACAATTTTTTTCAAAAAAAAAAAAAAAAAAAAAAATTCTTTTTTTTTTTTTTTTCTCGGAGGGGGGCGGCCGCCCCACCCCGCCCCCCTTGGGGCCGCCCATGTAGTATACTCGCTTTAGGAATTTGCTGATATAGGAAGCTTTCTCCTTACCACAATAGATTAAACAGACTCATGCTACCTGTTATTCATCACATAACTTTAGAATATAGATTTACATATGCTAAATTTGCGCAAAAAATGGAGTGCTGTGACTCTCACCTTCCACCTTCAAAACTTATACTATAAGTAGAAATTGGCAAACAAAACAGTATACAGTGACGTACTAAATAAACATTTATATTTTATATTTCACAAGTCACAACCAACTTTACTATTCTTATAATGTATCGATGCTCCATTGCGACATCATCAATCAAAATAAGTCATATTTAGTTTAGAAGAAACTACTTCCTACTATTTTAATGTATCCCGAGACATTGACATATAAGACCCGAAAAATATCCTAACTCACAACTAATGAATATAACAATTTTGATTATAATATATAAGGTCAGTGGACTACTACTCGTATTGTCAAATAATTTTAGTATGAAATCTCGTTAGATTTATGTGCTGTATTTAAATCTATAGGTATTTATACATGAATGAATCAAGCTGTAATAAAAGTCATTTGTGATGCCCCTATTGAGATCACAAAGATTCAAATAAATGAACCTTTGAGTAAAATTTAATGATGTTATTAGCTTGCTGTGCTGTGCGCCCACCACGCCGCTCTAATTGTCGCCCTTTGTTAACTATTTTATTTTTCTGTTCCCTTTTTTATTTGTTGTGATCTTCAAATATTAATTCATTCAATTCCCTTGATATGATTTGCTTTGTGCTAAACATCCTTCATTTCCCGATTGAAGATTATTAGAAAGATCATTGTTGATTCTACAAAAGCATATCTACTTTTGGCCTCTTATGCGTTGAATAACTGCTTCTACAAATCTTTCCGGCTGCAAATTCGCCTTGTTCGGGTAGGTACAAACCACACTTGCGGATTAGATTTGAGTTATCCTCTGCTTGATTGGAGGTCATAGCTAATTTCTTGAAAAGGGGAAGTTTCTGGTTCAGCTACACGGCTTTCGATCTCAGTATCATTATTCTGTTCATAGTTCTACGATTTATTGGATTAGGTTTGTGATATCAACCACAATTCTTCTCCTCGTAATCTCCAAGTCTTGATTAGGTTTGGGGATTCAGATTACAGATTTAGGTTTTAATAGCCTAGCGGGTTTAATTGGAAGACTGGTTAAGCAAAATAGTTTGCAACAGTGGATCTTGATTCTGGTAATGGAGGATGCTCAAGCGAATTCAACTTTAAATTCCTTGCCACCGTTCATACTCAAGACGTATGAGATGGTGGATGATTCAAGCACGGATTCGATTATCTCGTGGAGCCAGACCGGTAAGAGCTTCATCGTGTGGGATCAAGCGGTCTTTGCTAGAGATCTGCTTCCCAAGTTTTTCAAGCACAGCAACTTTTCGAGTTTTGTCAGACAGCTCAACACTTATGTAAGTGATTCATTCGTATATCACAGCGTATATGATCCTTTCTTGTGTTTGATTGTTTTCTTATAATTGGATGATGAAATAGGGTTTCAGGAAGACCGATCCAGAGCAATGGGAGTTTGCGAATGACGATTTCATCAGAGCTCAGCCACAGCTCCTCAAGAATATTCACAGGCGTAAGCCTGTTCACAGCCACTCCATTCAAAATGTTCATGTCCAAGGGAACTCCAACTCACTAACGGAATTGGAAAGGCAAGGATACGAGGAACAATTAGATAGGCTGCGACGTGACAGAGAGTCGCTTGCTAACGAATTACAAAGGCAAAGCGAGGAGCAGCAGAAGATTATCGAATCGGAAGCTAAGCAATTGAAGGATCATTTGCAGCATATGGAGGAGAAGCAGACACAAATGTACTCATCATTAGCAGAAAAGTTTGAGAAACCGAATTTAATGATTAACCTCATGCCTCAGATTGAAAACCAGACTGATAGAAAGAGGAGATTGGCAAGATTTGAATATGAACGGTATGAGGAAGGTGGAAGCTCGGTGTTGGAATTTGATTTGAAGTTGTTGGAGCGTCTTGAGTCGTCTCTATGTTTTTGGGAAAGTGTTTTAAGTGATATTGAGAAAGTTGATGTTCATCAGCATTCATCCATGGAGGTGATTGAGCCTATAGTGTGTGCTGAAAGCCGTACTATATCGTATACCCAACTTGATGTTGATCTGTCCATTGCCAGTTCTTCAGCCATTGACATGAATTCCGAGCCTTCTGCTCCTACAGTTCCTTGTTATACTACTACAGATCGTCCAAGTAGCCCAAGGGGAGGCAATGTCACCACGGTAGCAGCCCATGGGGCGAACGATGTGTTCTGGGAACAGTTTTTGACTGAAAATCCTGGATCATCCGAGGAAAGAAAGGATAAGGGTAAAGAGAAGGAAAATGAATCAACAGAATACAGGAAGCATTGGTGGAACATTAGCAATGGAAATAGCTTTCAGGAGCGAATCGGGCAACTTGCAGCTGGAAAGAGTTGATGTAGACTAATCTTTTCAGGTATGGCTTTTTGCTAGCTTAATGCTGGATGTTTGTATGTAGCCATAGATGTATGATAATTCCTATATCTGTAGAAATGCAAACAGTAATTCATCATTTGATCAGCCTTCTTCTTGAAACTGTATGTGGTAGTTATAAACTTCCTGTTATGATTGTTCATTTTTGTTGCTTCATAAGTTGCCTCTTTTGTTCTTTAATTTCTGTTGAATTGGAAGTTTAGGCTTTTGTAGGCTTTGCTTCTTCCAAAACAGGATCAGTTAAAATTGAAGATTAAACAGTTTACAGATGATTGGGGAGAATTAGGAAAATTGTAGCAAGTTCTGACTTTGTGCAAAAGTGGGTTTGGTAGTAAAAGCTGCAGACAATTAGAAGCCATTAAAGAGTCAAATCAATTATTTATTTGAAGAAGCAAAGTAAACTTTGATTGCATTGATATGGTAGTGGAACTGATTCGCCTGCATTTTTTGACATTAACTTTAATTAGGTCATTGCTGTTCATATTAGTACAGCAAAGTATGAACATCAAAGGGGAGAGTAAATAAAAAAACTCGAGTTTTTTCAAAAGATTTGTCCTCTTTTTTCCAACATGTTCATTTGACTTTAATTAGGGTTGTGCTTACTGTGCAAGCCATTATAGAACACTGAATGATAAAGAAGTATGTTTATTGAGGAGAAGTTGAGTACGTATACACAGGAGATAGATAGAGATACTAGGGTTAACAACAATTTCTTGATTTTTTTCTAACTTTCTAACTATACTTTGAATTAGATAATTTAAAATCTAAGTAACTACTGAGCAATATTGTTTACATTCGCCCTCAAATTAGGCTGGTATTTGGTAAGCCTCTACTTGTGCAATAAAAGTTGGAAGCGTGGACAAATATTTTGGTGAGGATATCTGTCAGATGATCATCAACAGAACAAAGCTAACTCAAAGCATCCCCTTTTAAAGTTGTTCCCTCACAAAGTGATACGCTAGCTCAATTTTTCAATATGTTTCATCCAGGAGTAAAACACTAGGGTGGCACTCAAACTTGTTGCTTCCAAGTTATCACAGTAAATGACGAGTTTCATGCTAGTAGGCTGCCGGAGTTCTCCCAGTAGCTGAGTAACCCATAGAACTTCATATGTCGTATCAATATCAACCTTTTACTCGGCCTCAGTAGAAGAATGTGGAACAAATCTTTGTTTATGAGAGCTCCAACGGATATGAGTAGTTCCTAGGTAGAGAATGTATCCCGTAGTTGAGACATAATAATCCTTATCCCACAACCCAATTGGCATCAGAGAAAGCATTGAGTGTAGGAGGCGGTGTAGTAGAAATTCTAATTCACAATTCCATTGATCCAACGAGATAACAAATGAGACATTTTAAAACCGTTCATTGAGTGGTTGTTGATGTCTGCATAAATTGGGAAAGTTTATTTGCCGTAAAGCCAACATCAAGCCGAGTAAGACATAAGTATTGTAGGCTACCAATCATGATTTTGTAATCTGCTAGTGAGGGTACATGAGTTCCGTTGAAGCAAGTCTATAAGGGAGATAGGCATTGAGACAACACGAGAATCATTCATACCATTCTTGAGCAGGAGGTCTTGAACATACTTTCTATAGGATAGGAAGACACCACCAACAATAGGTAATACATCAACTCCCAAAAAGTTCCCACCAAAAAATCAACTCCCAGAAAGTAAGACAAATTACCAAGGTCCTTAAGAGAGAACTTTGACGAAAGAGAAGTAATCAGTTGAACCACCTTATAGCTTGAGAGTTGCAAAGTTTTATGCTTCCAAACCATAACCTTGAGGAGTTGGACAAAACCTATTAAAAAATCTTTTGTAATAAAGGAGACCAACATAGATCTATCATTAGTTGGGATAAAATCTGTAAACCAAAGAAGAATGGTGGTCTCGGCTTGAGAATAGCTAACATCATGAACAAAGCCTTGCAAATGAAGCTTCTGTGGAAAATTCTAGCGGAACCAAACAACGTGTGGGTAAAAGTCGTAAAAGAAAAATATATGAAATTTTTTGACTTACTTCATTACCAATGGGATGGACCAAATTCATGGGAATGGAATAACCTACTGAAACTTAAACCCGACTTTAAGAAAGGACTCCTCTAGCAGATTGGAAATGACAAAATAAACAATTTTTGGCATGATAATTGGGTTACCACGTCGCCACTCATAAAATTGGTTCAAAATATAAATCAAATTAATACTAACTCTAAAGTAAGTCATTATATAAACAATTCCAGGAAATAAGATATTAATAAAATTAACAACGAGCTCCAAGATACTATTAGCCTGGATATTTTTGGAAAAAATAAAGCAAACAATTGTCCCAAAAACTGAAATACAAGATAGACTATACTAGCGATGCAACCAAAACGGGTGGTTTTCGACCAAGTCTGCTTCTAAGCTGCTAATGGAGGATGAGTATTTATTTCTTGTAAATGCGTGTGACTGTATTTGAAAACTTTGAAAGATGAGGATGAATGTCACATTAGACCACCACCAAAAAACAACAATATCAAACGGAAAAAAATAAAATTAAATGGAAAAAATAAAGGTTGAATTTCACAAACTTAACTTCGATGACTCTAAACTTGATTATGGAATTACCTCCATCTATTTTGTTATTTGAAATCACAATGGATAGTTTATCAGTATTGGTGAATTTTTTTTTACTTTAACTCGGTCCTAAATACAAAAGCTTATGCTCTTATACCGGGCTCGCAAGAAGCTATCCAATTGTAATAAAAAAGATCGAAATTGAAGGTGACATTTTGTGAGCCATCAAGATACTCCAAGGTCTTTGGAGTTGCCTTTGAGAGATCGATATGATTTATCCAGCTCTAGATTGAATCAAATTAACACTAAGTCCAAAGTAAGTCATTATATAAGCAATTTCAGGAAATAAGATATTAATAAATTAACAACGAGCTCCCAAATATTTTGGAAAAAAATAAAGCAACAATTCTCCCAAAAATAAAATACAAGATAGACTATACAAGCTAGCGATGCAATCAAAATGGATGGTTTTCAACCAAGTATGCTTCTGAGTTGCTAATGCAAGATAAGTGTTTATGTCTTGTAAACACGTGTAACTAGAATTGGAAAATAAACACACAACCAAAAATAAAGAACTTCCTATAGAAAATTTCAAAAAAAGGATTATTAACAAAAGTAAAACTTGACGAAAGAAAATTTTTGATTACTCGACAGTGTGAGATGTGTAACCATCAACTTGAGTAGGTGTGCTACTATTTGGTGGAACATCTGGTTCTCTAGGAACAACATAATTTTCAATAATTAACATCTTGACTCAATAATAACACAAGTGCTTTCATCAAGAACCAAATCCACGAATGACAAAATACTATGAAAGATAATAATGAATGTGACAGTAATCCACCACCATAAAACAACAATATTAATAACATCAAATTGGAAAAACCAAAGGTTGAATTTCACAAAATTAAGTTCGATGACTCTAAACTTGATTTTGAAATTACCTCCATCAGTTTTGTTATTTGAAACCACAATGAGGAGGTTATCAATCTTGGTGCAAAAAAAACTTTAACCCGATTCTATAAGTAGATGCTTTATGATTTATTGTCTTTATGAAGCACACCAATCTAACTTCTTTCCCTTTTTTTTCTTAAAAAAAACAAAAAAGGTATAGAGGAGTTTACTATCAAGGTAGCTAGTGAGGTAAATGGACGCGAAAGCATCTTCAGGGCCGGTTGGACTGCGAGAAGAAAGGGACTTCACGATTAGAGGCAACTTAAGAGATAGCATGCTAGAGGAGATGTAGATGTGATGCCTTCATCCGTCGGGATTTTTCGGAGTGAGGTTAGGAGGTAAAAAATTAAAAATGGCCAACGAATTTTAGTTCTATTTTCATGCGCTTTGTAAGGCGTAAGCTCATGCGCCTTATGAGACTCACGTCTTGCACCTATTAGGACGCACGAATTTTGTATACACATTGTGAAGCTTATATATTTTGGCGAGACTACAGTAATACAATGGCTTGTCTAATGTCTGCAGTCAAAATTACAGTCCTAGATCGATCGGACTGTTAACCAAACACTGGACCACAGACTGAACGGATGTTTAGGGTCCGATCCGGCCTGATTTCTCAGTCCGCAACTTTGCACAGCGATAAGCAGGTTAATGACTAAAATCCTGAAAATAGTGCAGTTGTTAAATTCTGGGCGATGATGGGATATATTCTTACATTGGCCAAGTACTTAAAATTGTAGTTAGGATAGCTTCTTTGAGAAAACAGCAGAAAGGTAGCTGATTTAGGACATGCTTGGACTCAAAGCTCTGCTGTCAGTAAACCCACCTTTAAGTCTCATCATCTGGTTTCTTCATCTTCCCTTTACTCGAAAGCAAACAACACTGTCCTTAATTTAGTATATAATGAAGTTACAATGGGGGCACCTATATAAACCCTCAACCCCTTCTCCCTTTTCATATCTCATTCTTCTTCTACCTAGAAACAATTTAAACCAAGCTGACAACATGGCTATGAAGTGGCTCCTACTCATATCTCTATCAGTTTTCATGTGGGCCAATTGGGCCCAAGCTCAAGCCCAGGCCCATCAAGACTTCTCAATTGTTGGTTATGCTCCCCATGACCTTTCCTGCATAGACAAGCTCATAAGACTCTTTGAGTCTTGGATGGAAAGGCATGGTAAGATCTATCACTCTATTGAGGAGAAGCTTCACAGGTTTGAGATATTCAAGGACAACTTGGAACACATTGATGAAACCAATAAGAAGGTTAAGAGCTATTGGCTCGGTCTCAACGAGTTTTCCGATATCACACATGATGAGTTCAAGAGCAAGTTCTTGGGTGTCAAGGTTAACTTGCCCAAAAGTGGCAAGGCCTCTGAATTCACTTACTCACATGTTAAGGATCTTGATTTGCCTAAGTCTGTTGACTGGAGAGCCAAGGGCGCCGTCGCTCCTATCAAGAACCAAGGCAATTGTGGTATAGTAACTCTTCATCACGCATATATATATATATATATTATAAGCTCAGTGAACTATTCCTCTTATTACTAACCGGTAAACGACTAACACAACAATGCAGGAAGTTGTTGGGCATTTTCGACAGTAGCTGCAGTGGAAGGAATAAACCAGATAGTGACGGGTAACTTAACGGCTCTTTCCGAGCAACAACTCATCGATTGTGACACTACCTATAACAATGGATGCAACGGTGGCCTCATGGATTACGCTTTCCAGTTCATCATGAGCAATGGCGGTCTTCGTAAGGAAGAAGACTACCCTTACCTCATGGAGGAAGGCACTTGTGAGGACTCTAAGGTACCAAACTTTGTTTAAAATTGATTGATTTTTTTTGCAAGAAATGTTAACTTCAGTTGACTGAATGCTGTAAATTGATCAAAATATGACAGGATTTAAGTGAGATGGTTAGCATTGATGGTTACCATGATGTTCCTGCTAATGATGAGCTGAGCCTTTTGAAGGCACTTGCTCATCAGCCTGTGAGTATAGCTATTGAGGCCTCTACTAGAGACTTCCAGTTTTACAGTGGGGTAAGTTAGTTTGTTTTTACTCATGCTAGGAATGTACATTGTGCTTATGTTGTGTATTGTGTACTTTAGGGTGTGTTTGATGGACACTGTGGGACGGATTTGGATCACGGAGTTGCGGCTGTAGGGTACGGAACAACAAGCAAGGGCGTCGATTACATCATAGTGAGGAACTCGTGGGGAAGTCGATGGGGCGAAAAGGGTTACATTAGAATGAAGAGGAACATTGGAAGGCCAGAAGGCATTTGTGGTGTGTACAAAATGCCTTCTTACCCTAGTAAGAAGAAGTGATCAGGTGATACCTTTGATTGTTCTTTGATGCTTATTTGCTTTGCTTGTTGATCAACAAGATTGATCATGTTGATGTTTTTATTCCTTATTGTTTTACTATCTTGTATTGTTGTTGTTGAAGTAATAAAAAGATTATGATTCTCTTTTCCTAAAAAGTCATGGCTTCTCCTTCTCATGTTCAATATTGGAATTTGTCAAATACCAAATTGATATTTGGGTTGAATCCAAAGAGAATATGGATTCTGAAAAACCAACAAAATAAAACCCGAGGAAAAGAAGGAAGATCGAAAATCTTTCTTGGTCAAGACTCTTAATTAATTTTTTTTTAACTCAATTTTGATGGATCTAAATTGTTTAATTGATCATGAATTTTTGGATTCATCATCTGAGACTCAACAACCAAGATTATAGTTAAATAAATTGGAAGAATACCAAACATGTGTTTTTTTAACGGAATTAGTAACTAGGGGTGGATATAATCCCGGTTAATCCCGTCCAGTCCCGATCCCGGCGAGATTTGAAAAAAAAAAGTGTATCCCGTCCCGTGACAAATTTGCGGGACGGGACACGGGACGGAAACTTTTCATCCTGGTTAATCCCGTCTCGTCCCGCATATAGATAAAAAAAATATTTTTATATTTTAAAAAATATTATATAGATATATAATATATATAAATTATAATTTTATATTGATAAGAATTATAAAAGTAATAAAATAATAAAAGATAACTTCCTTTACACGTTGTGATTAAAATAATGTTATTTTTTTTTGTAAACTATATTTAGTGTAGTGCAATGCTAGATTTTTTGAATGTGAATTGGTAACACACACTTTAATGTAACTTGTATTCATTTTGAATGTATTAACTACTAATGTGGGTCTTTTGAATCGGTAAGTTGTTGTCGAGTTTTTTTTTTAGGATTTTTTCTCTTTGTGCCCTTAAGATTTGGACTTTTACTCTTGGTGTCCACTAAGTTTCAAAATTCCTTTTGGTCACCTTATGGTTCCATTTGTTTCCTCTTTATACCCATTGTTAATATATTACATTAAAATTCATTATATAATAATTAAAAATTTTAAAATAAATTTAAAACTAATTATGACCTCATTACATTTTAAACTAACAAATTTAAAATAGAAGAATTTTAAAAAATATTTTTCTAATTAAAAAAAATTAACTCAAATCAATGATAATTTTTTATTTTTGAACTAAAACAATTTTTTTTATTTTTGATTTAAAATAAAAAATATATAATTAAATCAAAAATAAATTTTAAATTTTTTAAGAGTCCCAAAATTTAAACATATAGTAATTTTTTTTAAGTTAATTTAATAATTTATTTTAATTTGAAAATAAAAATACTTTTTTATGGTTTAATTTTTTACAATATACTTTTCCATACTCTTAAAATATTATTAAAAATTTTATAAATTTTCGAATTAATTTAAATTATATAAAATTAAATTTAAAAATAAATTAAATTTTATTTGATTTTTAAATTTATAGACTCTTAATAAAATTTTAAAAAATTGTTTTTAATTATATATATATATATATATATATATATATATTTAAAATCGAAAGTAAAAAGTAAAAAAAATTAATTCAGAAATAAAAAAGGTAAATTCCGGATGGCACCCTTGTGCTTTGGAGTATTCCGGATTTTGCCCAACAGTTTTTTCTTTTCCGAATGGTACACTCATACTTTTGTAATTTTCCTGATTATGCCCTAAACCGGTTCATTGAATAAGGATTTAAACACTACAATATATCAATTTAAAACTCAACTGGTTTAAAAAAAAACCCTAACCCAAACTCCTACTATCATCTTCTTCCATTATCTACGCCATTGCCAAAGTTACAATCAGCAACCACAAATCACAATTGAAAACCCCAATATCACACTGAACTTCTCCTTCTCGATCAATATTTGGTTGATTTCCAAATGAAATCTCTTCAATTTCAAACCTGAGACCTTAAAACCTATGACACACTAACCGTGGCTCCCATGTCCATCTCATTGCTGCCAACAAAATTCCGAATCGGAGCGAAGGAAGTGCATAGGACTTGAAATCGTAGACTAGGGCACTCAATTTCTCCCTTTTGACGCGTAATCCCCTATCGATTTCTTTCTTAATATGCTTGATTATGTTTTGTCTTTGATGTTTTAATTCAGGTGGTTTGTTTAATTTTGGCTTTGCATCTCGGTTGTAGACGTAGCCATGGCGGACGGATGAGGCAGGCATCACATTATATGAAGTTGACTAAAGTACAAGCACCATTGGAGGAGATTAATCTCGGTGAACTTAACCGGCCAATTTCGATTTCTCAAGTTTTGTTCTCTTTCTCCCCCCAAAATGTCGATTTAATATGCTCAATTACATAGGCAGTGGGTTTCTTTGAAATTAATATGGTTTAATTGGATTTCCCCAAGGATCTCGATCTCTAGTCACAGTGTTGCGTGTGTTTTCTTCAATGAATAAGGGTAAGCATGCATTTTGTGACACTAACCATGACTCCCATGTCCATCCCTGTTTTCATCATCCTTGTTTCACTCCATTGCTGTCAACAAAATACCTTAAAACCTTATTTGAAAATCAACCAAATATTGATTGAGAAGAAGTCCATTGATATTGGGGGTTTCAATTTTGATTTGTGGTTGCTGGAATGTCACTTTGACAATTGTGTAGGTGATGGAAGAAGATGACAATGGGAGTTGGGTTAGGGCTTTTTTTTTAAACCAGTTGGGTTTTAAATTGGCATAATCTAGTGTTTAAGTCTTTATTCATTGAACCGGTTAAGGGCATAAATATGAAAGTTGCAAAATTACGGGGGTACCATTCGGAAAAGAAAAAACTGTTGGGCAAAATCCGGAATACCCCAAACCATGAGGGTACCATCCGGAATTTTTCAATAAAAAAAATCTTATTTTAAAAAAAAAAAAAAATATATATATATATATATATATATATATATATATATATAAACTATTTTTATTATAAATTTGAATTCAATGAGGTCATAACTAGTCTTAAATTTTTTTTATATAATAAATTTTTAATGAAATATATTAAGAATTGGTATAGAGAGGAAATAAATAAAACCATGAGGGTACCAAGAGGAATGTTAAAACTTGGTGAATACCTAGAGGAATAGTCCAAACCTTGAGGGCACCAAGACCAAGAGGAAAAATCCTTTTTTTTTTTTTTTATCATTTGTGTCTTTAAAATGAGAGAAAACGGGTACAAATGTGGGATATAATCATTGTATAATTCTTGCGGGATTAGGATCATCCCGTCCCAGGTGGGGCAGGGCCCACGCGGGACGAAGAAAAAAAGTTGTATATTTCGTCCCGTCTCGGTTATAATTTGCGGGACGGGACACGGGACGACCTCAATCCCGTCATATCCCGTCCCGTGCCCACCCCTATCAATAACCCTTCTTAATAGACTATCTGGACTAAAAAAAATAGGTTGCCGGAATATTGAAACCGAAGAGGTTGACCTAAATGTGATCAAATGTATTTTAGGGCATTATGGTCCTTTTGCAATGTTTAAAGAAGTTTATATGAAACATGTATTCCGGAAAGTCAATTATTCAATGGTTGATGCACTTGTTGACCGTGTAATTGCCTCCTATTTTCCGTGTTGATATCTCCTATGCATTGAAAACCTTATTAGGAAGGATGCTCTTCATCGGTTGGTTCATAGAACTTTTGTGCCTTGACGACTCCCCTGTTTGTCACTTAGCGGACTCTTGGGCTACTAGGTATATCTAGTACCCAACGTCTTTTTCTTTTCAAAAATGAATTGAAACTTTTTCAGACGTTGTTCTTGTACTTTAGCTTTTTCCGATATAAGTCCAAGGGTCTTTTAGTTTTGAAATGGTGTCCTTGAGCTTTATAACTTTCTTCAGTATATCCTTCGACAATCCATAAGTTTTTATAAATATTTTAAGTAAAAAACATTTAGTCAAAAAATTGTCCGAATATTTAAAATGATTTTTAAAATAACTAGTAAATAGGGGTATTATACGAGTCGAACAACCCGAACATTGTCATACTCAAGCTCGGCTCGTTTAGAAAGTCATCAAGCTCGAGCCGAGCCTAAATTTTATACAAGCTTTAAAATGTATTCATATTTGACTAATTTAGAAAGTGAACGAGATCGAGTTGAACCTACATTTATTTATACGACCTTTAAAATGTGTTCATATTTAACTAATTTAGAAAGTGAACGAGATCGAGTTGAACCTACATTTTTGTATACAACCTTTAAAATGTGTTCATATTTGGCTCATTTGGAAAGTGAACGAGTTCAAGCCCGAGTAGCTCAGCTAAGATGATGCGCTTATAGTGTTATTTTAGCCGAACAACACGTGTTTCACCCGAACAAGCTGCACATTGACATGTTCAAGCTCGGGTCATTTACAAACGAGTCGAGCCTAATTTATGCAAGATATATAATGTCTTCATATTCGACTCGTTTGGAAATTGAACGAGCCCGAAGTAAACTTTTGACAAGTCAGACCCAAATAATTTATCTCGTATTACAACCCTAATGGTAAATGATAATTGATTTTTCCTCAAAATATTAACTTATGAGAGTAAAAAGGTATGTTATGAAATTATAAAAACCATGTCGGTACCATTCAAAAACTATTAAAACGTTAAACATACTTCCAAAAAGATTAAAATACTAGGGCACCTTTCGAAATTTCTCTTCACATGGCAACATAGATTGAAAAAAAATTTATAATTATTTTCGAACTATGTTCGAACACTATTAATAAGTCGTAAAACACCAAAAATGTTGAGGGTACTGTGTAATCAATACACATACAATTTTAAGGGTTGAGTGAGTACCGATACACATAAGCTTAGCGCATAAATTCGATGAAGTTGTCAATCATGTTGAAGCATATAAGTTAATCAATCGTCTTATGGAAATTCCTCGTAATACTTTGAGATTTTGTACTTTTTATATGTTAACTATTCTTTAAAATAATTTCATGTGGTGTTCACGAAGTTTTGATAAATTAAAATTTTAGACTATTTATTATTTTTCTCCATTCTTCACGGATCTTGGTGATTATTAAACTTTAAAACTAATAAATTAAGTTCAAACAGTTTTTTTTGAATGAATTTAAAAAATTTTAATCTAATTAACCTAGATTTTAGTAAAAAAAAAATGGAGAATTTGATATACTAGGCCTTTTTGAGAATATGATTTAGTAAATGTACCCAAAATTTTTTACTGCTTTCATTTAATGGTAGGTAAAAATAATTAACCCCTCAATTTAAAAAAAGGAGGTTTGTTATTTGTTATTTGTTATTTAAGTGTAAGTTTTAATTTTTTAATTACTAAACTAGTATAATACCCGCACCTTGTGCGGGTTTTGAAAAAAATGAGAAAGAATATTGTGAAATAGGTTTTTTTTACGTGTTTTTGTTTTGTATACTTCTCTAATCTAATCCTGCGTCCACAGCGCGTCACATCATCAACTCGTGCTCTGTTTTAGTAAGTATAATAGATTTGGTTTCTATAAAATTATTATTTTAATAATAAAAGATTTTATGGTTTAAAAAATAGTGTAAAAAATAAAGATTTATTGGCTTTAATTGTGGGAGCTCAATTTTAAAAATCCTGCGTCCACAGCGCGTCACGTCATCAACCCGTGCTCTGTTTTAGTAAGTATAATAGATTTGTTTTTTATTTATCTTATTTTATTGTCTTTTTATTTTTTTATTATTTTTTTTATTTTTTGGAATAAATTTATCATACCAGAAATTTTTCATACCAGAATTTTTATCATACCAGAAATTTATCATACCAGAATTTTATCATACCAGAATTACATACCAGAATTTTACATACCAGCATTTACATACTAGAATTTACATACCAGAAATACATTTCAAAAATACATACCAATTTTTTTTTTTGTATCCTTATTTATTTTTTTTACTTTCTGGTATGAATTTCTGGACTGAATTTCTCATACCGGAATTTTCATACCAGAAATCTCATACCAGAAATTATCATACGAAAATTAGATACAGAAATTAAATACCATAAATTATATACCAGAAATCAAATACAAGAAATTTGAGACTAGAAATTTTATCATACCATAAATATGAGTTTTCTGGTATGAAAAATCATGCCAGAAAACTCATACCAGAAATTTCTGGTATGAATTTTCGTACCAGAAAACTCATACCAGAAATTTCTGATACGAAAAATCATACCAAAAAAATTCTGGTATGAGTTTTCTGGTACAACAATTCATACCAGAAAATTTGTATACCAATAAGCATCACGAATCCTGGTAGATTACAAGGACAAAACACAAACATTTACAATCAACAACTTTTTTCAAAGAGCAAGAACGCAATATCAAAGAATTCCCGGAAAGCGACAAAGAGCCCTACTCGAAAAGATGGCCCAGCCAAGGGAAGTAGTGATCATAAGAGCCTCAATGTTTGTTTTTGTATGTGCTAGCAACAGAGTTTCAATTGTTTTTAATCCAAAAATTAGAAGAAACTAGAAAAAAAAAAAGTTGTTGTTCTTTACCAGCTTGTGAAGGTACTTAACAGCTCCTTTGCAAGCTTCTGCAATGGATAAAAACGCCTACTCAGAATATGCAATTTTGACTGCAATATCATACTATAAATTTAGATCTAGATCAAATCAAACATTATACAAGTTAAGACATACTCACATTCTTCTCTCTCCTTGTTCATGCCAGATAGGGTGAGGGCTTTGGTAAATCTCAGCGAAGACAAGGTGTTCGTCGTAAGTTAGGGCTTTGAAATGGGCACTACAACTCCAAATGTGAGGGAGAGGTGAAGGAATAAGTGAGGCTGAGCGAGAGGAAACAATTTCTCACCGGCGAAAACGGAGGCAGCAAAACAACGGTGTAGGCAACCTCAGCGGCAAAGGCGACCTCCAGCAGCGACTATCGAGCCCTCAACGGAGGCGACCTCCAGGCGGCGACTAGCTTCCGGTGGTGCGGCATTGAAGACAGCCGGAGAGTGAGTTGCTACAAATCGTGACTGCAGGCCCGCACTGGTCTCAACTACTCCTTGGTGGCGCGACGACAACAACGGCGGGCCGCACCTCCTCTGGTCTGGCGTTAACGGAGCGACGACACGGGCAACGACGGGGTGACTAGATCTGAGATTTGCTGGTAGAAAACTCATACCAGAAAGGGGAGGTGAGTGAAGAGAGTGAAGGTTGAGGAAAAGTCGTAAGGTGAGAGAAGCGGCTCAGGATAAATTAGGGTTGGAGGGTAAAAAAATATGGGAGGGGTATATTTACTAATTGAAAAACTAATAAAAGCCTACTTAGTGTACAATAAAATAAAAATAGCCTACTTACCTAATTAGCCCAAAAAAAATGAGGTTAGATTCTTAACAAGGGATCTTGAGCTGTAACTTAATTTAAATACTTATAATGACATACAATAATAAAAAGATTATTATCTTAATGATGGCATGAATTATGTACCATCATATTCATGCATATTGCAGCACATTATCTCTATTTACCTTGCATTTAGAGGGATTTTGCATATCTTTTATGTTCTATTCAATCAATTGTCGGAAATAGAGGTCTACACGAGATTTTGATGAATTGCAGGTAAATAGAGTTGAATTGGAAGCAAAAATGGAGCAAGAAGCATCTAAGGATGTTAAGGAAGCTAAAAGAGTCTTAGAAGGATCACAAAGAGCTAAGGAATTGCAAAGGAGAAGCATAGGAGACGAACCAAAGGAAGAGCACTTTCTGTTGAAGAAAATCGTGCCAATATATAGATAAATCGGACGATTTTCATACCTTGAAAATCGAACGGTTTTGCACCAAAATCGACTGGGTCGATTTTCTTCACGATTCGGCCAAATGAAAAGACGACATAAAGCCCAATTAATTTGGGCTAGATGAGAGTTTTGCCAAACGGCCCGTCTGCAAGAAACTATAGAAGAGAACCCTACGAACGAAGACAAGGAGGTCGCATCAGATAATCTTTACACGTTTTGGAGAAATCAACGATTCTTGGAGAGAGATTGAAGAGCTTTTGCCGGAAAGTCATTCTTGATCTTCGATTGTGAGATTTCTTTATTCCATTGCCTTGTTTGTGGTTTGTGAACACGAAATTGAGTTGTTTGAGAGATACATTGAACAGATTTGACGATTGTTTTACAGATTTGAAAGTTATTGAATTTTTCGTTCAAGATTTGGTTTCTTTGCGATATCTTCTTCCATAATTAATTTGATTCGATTTTGAAAATGGTTGGCTAAAAACCTTGTGATTCTGGGGAGAATAGTTGATGATTAAGGCTTAGATGATGATAGACTGAACTCAATTGAACATTAGGACCCTGAGAGTTTAGATTTAGTTTTGCGACAAATAGGAAAATCGGGCTGTTCTTGAGGAAAATCGGCCGATTTTTCTTAAGAATAGGGCGATTTATTCTTCTGACGAACTTTAATTGAATCAATCTTTAACCAAAACTAATCCTTGCCTAAATCCCAATCTTGATTAACCTTTTTACCCTCTAATTGAATGTATGAAGACACTTCAAACCTGATTCTACGTTTATTAGATCAAGATTTCAAGATTTGGGTAATAAAGAGACTCAACATCCTTTATTGAGAATTTAATTGTGCTTGCTATTCTTTACTTTGGAGAGTCATATCCTAGAGTTCTAGATAGTTAGTTTAAACATAATTCTTATCTCTAGATCTTTCTATATTGCAGCCTCAACAACCCTTATAGAGAGAACCTTTAGATTAGTCATATAGGGTTCGGAACTTCACCGTACGAATCCTACCTTTGAGCAATTAATCTTGGCAATATAAACTCTGTCCTATATCTATAGAAGTGTCTTGAATCGAAAGCCGAAATCGGATACTTGAATCCTTGGAATCATTTCACTCTTATTTGATCACAAAAGCTTTTCGCACTTTTTGCTAGATAATTGAAATCGGAATTATTCTCACCAAATCCCTGAGTTCGACTCTGGAATTCTTACCTTACTACAGCTGATCCGTACACTGCGGGTTCGCTTTGCTTTTGAGTTCTAGATATAAATATTAAGATTTTGACGCACACCTTTTTGAGCGACCAAGTTTTTGGCGCCGTTGCCGGGGATTTGGTCTAGATCAAATCCGGTTTTCGGTTGTCTAGCTTGAGAGCTCTTGCTCTTGTGATTTGATTTGTCTACTTGAGTGATCTTCGATTGTTCTTTAGGTATATGCGAAAGACTAGATCCACTAAAGATCTAAATCCTTTCGATCCCGAATTAGAAAGAACTTTGAGGAGAAAGTTGAAGGAGAAGAAAATGGCTGAAAACGATGAGAGAAACTACAAGGCTGAACTGAACGAAGCTCAACGCCAACTCCAGTTGAGTGAGAAGGCTCGAAAGGAAGCTGAAATAAGTCATCAATTTCAGATTGATGAACTGAGAGCTATGATGTTGGACATGAAGTTGGAGTTGAACGACTCCAAGAAGAAGAAGAAAGTCAAGACACCAACTAAATCCATTCGAAATGACTCATCCGATGATGAAGAGATTGATCCGGATATGCCGGAACTTGAAGAGATTGATCCATCACTTCGTCCTACCCGAAACACTCCAACACCTAAGGTCGTCCCTCGCATTACGACTAGGAACGTTAGAGCTGTCAATAACGAAGATAGACCCCGAACTTTGGGGCAACGGATGGATCCAATTCAGCAACCACGCCGTCTAGGTGTGGATTTCGGAGCTGAAGACATCCAAGAGTTTAGCTTCTTACCACAAGTCATCACTATGGTTCGCCAAAGTCAATATGGCGGAGCAAGTACTGAATCTCCGCATCAACACTTGCAGAATTTTGAGATTCTCATGGAGACTATGAAGCCGAAGAAGGCTACTACAAGCAACTACAAGATCAAGCCGTTCTTCTTCTCTTTGAAGGACAAGGCTCTAGCTTGGTACCAAACACTTCCGGCTGCGAAGTTAGCTACATGGGAGGAATTGTCTTCGGAATTCCTCACCAAGTTCTTTCCGCCATCCAAAACGGCGGAATTGAGAGGTAAAATAAATGCTTTTTCTATGAAACCTAACGAAAGCTTGTTTCAATCTTGGGAAAGGTTTCAAGATCTCTTGTTGGATTGCCCACACCATGGCATTTCCAAGCTGGAATTATTGGAGATCTACTACAAAGGGTTGGATGTGGAAACACAATTCAACCTCCAATCTCTATCTTGCGGCACATTCATGGATATGAGAGAGGATGATGCTTGGGACTTCATTGAGAAGCAAGCCCGAGTAATTGAGAAGTATTCCCACCGGAAGGTGGACTCAACTAACTGGAATCAAGGCGATTCGGGGGCTAAGCTGAACCAATCCGCCCAAACACAAATATTCTCCCTCAAGGAGGACATCAACGAATTGAGGGAAGTGCTCAAAACGAGTCTTCAGAAGACTAAAGAGCAAGAAGCCAACTACATGGGGCGAGACAACAATCAAAGGAATGATAACCGGAATTCCAATTGGAGCAACAACAACAATAACAACCGAAACTCCAATTGGAACAACAACAACAATAGGAACTCAAATAACAACAATTGGAGGTCAAATCAGCAAGGTTCAGGTAATCCTTACTCTTATGCTGAAAAGGCTCTAACACCTCCATCTTCTTCTACTCCTTCAACAAGCCAGGGACAATCGAGCGGATCAAGCAAACCCGATCCCATGCTAGAAACGATCCTAGGCAAGCTACAAGGATTGGAGAGTTACATAACTTCGGTTGACAAAGCTCACAAAGCTTTAGAAAACCAAGTATTCAACAAGGCCGGAGAAGTTCCAAGAGATCAAGGGAAGCTTCCCGGAAAGACAGAAGATAACCCAAAGGGAAGGGTTATGGCAATAACTACTAGGAGCGGAAAGACGACCGCCGACCCTCAACCTAAAGTAGTTGACACCTCCACAAAAGAAGGAGAGGTAAAAGAGAAGGAAGAAGTCTATGTCCCTCCTCCCGCTTACAAACCACCTCTACCTTTTCCTCAATCTAGAGCGCGTGCACGCCTAGATAAACATTTCGGTAAGTTTGTTGAACTTATGAGTAAGCTCCATATTAACATACCTTTTATGGATGCGATTTTAGGTATGCCAGCTTACGGGAAATTTCTCAAGGAGATCCTCTCTAACAAGAGGAAGTTGGAAGATATAGGAGAAGTCAAGATGAGTATGGAGTCATCCGAACTCATCAAGACTATGACGGAGAACATGCCACCCAAGCTCCGTGATCCAGGATCTTTTTGCATACCTATCACTTTAGGAGAAGCTACCTATGATGCACTTTGCGATCTTGGAGCGAGTGTGAGTATCATACCTCTAGCTCTATGCAAGGCAGTTGGTCTAGGAGAGCCAAGACCGGTGAAGATCACACTCTACATGGCTGATCGTTCCACCACTAAACCGGTGGGAATATTAGAAGACATTCCGGTAAAGCTTGGTAAGTTTTACATCCCAATAGATTTTGTAGTTCTTGACATACCTGCAGATTATCCGGTTCCCATCATCCTTGGGAGACCATTCCTTGCTACCTCCGGATGCATGGTAGATTGCAAGAACGGCCAGCTATCCTTCCACATTGGTGAAGAAAAGATAGAGTTCACACTCTCCTCCTTAATCAAGGAGCCAGCCTTGAAAGACGACGTTTTTGACATTTTGGATGAAGAAGAGTCTAGAGAGGTAGTAAGTTCAATCTTGATGAAAGACCCTCTCCAAAAGGTTCTTAGTATGAGCATCATGGAAGAAGGAGTAGAGCATGATTGCAATGAGGATGTGAGAGCATTAAATGATGTGGAAGAAGAACTAGGAGTAAAGATTGAAGAATTAGAATTGACTCCGGAAACTGTGAAGAAAATCGACCTGCCAGAAATAAATCGTCCGATTTATGAAGATGCACTCCGATTTTTCTCAACAGAAACAAAAATCGACCTGACAACATTAAATCGTCCGATTCACGAAGGGGTGACCCGATTTTTTCCGACAGAAAGAAAAATCGTGCAGCAGATCGACCGATTTATTACAGGGGAGGTCGATTCAATGAGTAATTCTCTGGATTCTCCAAACTTCACCGCAGCCGCTTCCGAATCTAATGATGAAGTACCCACACCTATAGAGACCTCTTCCACAACACCCGAAGGCCACGATTCATCACCAACAAAGGTACCTCCATCATTAGAATTGAAGCAACTTCCCACGCATTTAAGGTACGCATTCCTTGGCACTAATTCCACATATCCGGTTATAGTCAATGCCAATTTGAACGATGACGAATTAGAGAAACTCATGAGTGTTTTGAAGAAACATAGGAGAGCACTAGGTTACACCATTGATGATTTAGTAGGAATAAAGCCTTCTTTATGTATGCACAAAATATTAATGGAAGAGGATTACAAACCTTCACGCCAACCTCAAAGACGGTTAAACCCGGCAATGAAAGAGGTCGTGAAGAAAGAAATCCTTAAGCTACTTGATGCAGGTATCATCTTCCCTATTTCTGATAGCAAATGGGTGAGTCCGGTACAAGTAGTACCCAAGAAAGGAGGCATTACCGTTGTTGCCAACAAGAACAACGAACTCATCCCTACACGGACAGTTACAGGGTGGCGAATGTGCATCGACTACCGCAAACTGAACGTGGCCACTAGGAAGGACCACTTCCCCCTCCCTTTTATCGATCAAATGCTGGAAAGGTTAGCCCAACATGCTTACTTTTGTTATTTAGATGGATATAGCGGTTTCTTTCAGATACCAATTCATCCGGATGATCAAGAGAAGACAACCTTTACGTGCCCATGAGGTACGTTCGCTTATAGAAGAATGCCATTCGGTTTATGCAACGCTCCAGCCACCTTCCAAAGGTGTATGATGGCAATCTTCTCCGAATATGTAGAGAATATCATGGAAGTCTTCATGGACGACTTTTCGGTATATGGTTCTTCCTTTGATAACTGTCTCTATAACCTTTCACTAGTTCTTAAGAGATGTGAGGACACTTACTTAGTCTTAAACTGGGAAAAGTGTCATTTCATGGTCACCGAAGGAATTGTGTTAGGTCACTTAGTGTCACAAAGGGGAATAGAGGTAGATCGATCAAAGATAGAAACCATTGAGAAGTTACCTCCCCCTTCATCAGTAAAAGGAATTAGAAGCTTCTTAGGACATGCGGGCTTCTATAGGAGATTCATAAAGGATTTTTCTAAGATTTCAAAACCTTTGACTAATCTTTTGATGAAAGATGCGACTTTCGAATTTTCGAAAGATTGCTTAGATGCTTTTTGCAGGATCAAAGAAGCTTTGATTTCGGCACCAATCATTCAACCACCCGATTGGACTCTTCCTTTCGAGGTCATGTGCGACGCAAGTGATGTCGCTATAGGAGCCGTTCTTGGACAGAAGAAAGATGGTCGCACTCATGCCATCTACTACGCTAGCAAAACGCTAGATGAGGCTCAATACAATTATGCAACTACGGAAAAGGAACTTTTCGCCGTAGTATACGCTTTTGAGAAATTTCGTTCCTATCTTGTAGGTGCGAAAGTGATAGTCTACACGGACCATTATGCAATTCGATACTTATTCACGAAGAAGGATGTGAAGCCAAGGCTTCTAAGATGGATCTTACTCTTGCAAGAGTTCGATTTAGAGATCCGTGATAAGAAAGGATCGGAGAACTCCGTTGCCGATCACCTTAGTCGTCTTCCGCAACTCACCGGCGAGTCGGATGAACTTCCGATAGACGATTCCTTCCCTGACGAGCAGCTGCACGAGATTGAAGAGTGTCTTCAACACATATCACAAGGTAACGATCCATGGTTTGCTGACATTGTAAATTACCTTGTTTGTCATGAGATTCCACCCGGACTTTCATATGCTCAAAAGAAGAAGTTCTTGAGAGACGTCCGGCATTTCTATTGGAACGAACCTCTTCTATTCAAAAGAGGTCCAGATGGCATCTACAGGAGATGTATTCCCGAAGATGAGATAGATAGTGTCATCCGACACTGCCATTCTCTACCATGTGGTGGACATGCTAGTTTCCACAAGACTTGTGCTAAGGTACTTCGCTCCGGCTTTTATTGGCCTACACTTTTCAAAGATGTGCAAAAGTCTGTCGTTTCTTGTGATGCTTGTCAAAGGACAGGTAATATATCCAGGAGGAATGAGATGCCTCTCAACAACATACAAGAAGTAGAGATCTTTGATGTATGGGGCATCGACTTTATGGGACCTTTCCCATCTTCATGCGGCAACCAGTATATACTTCTTGCCGTAGACTATGTCTCAAGATGGGTGGAGGCAATCGCTTCCCCTACTAATGATGCAATGGTAGTGGTGAAGTTCCTCAACAAAACGATATTCCCAAGGTTCGGAACTCCCCGAACCATCATTAGTGACGGAGGAACGCATTTCACAGCCCGTCGATTTGAGACTCTATTGGCTAAGTATGGGGTGACCCATAAGATAGCTACACCTTACCACCCGCAAACCAGCGGACAAGTCGAGATATCAAATAGAGAGATTAAAGGGATTTTAGAGAAAACCGTCTCTAAAACGAGGAAAGATTGGTCAATGAAGCTCGACGATGCACTATGGGCATACAGGACAACCTTCAAGACACCAATAGGTACGACTCCCTATAATCTTGTTTATGGTAAATCATGTCATCTTCCTGTAGAGCTAGAACACAAAGCTTATTGGGCTATCAAGTGGCTCAACTTCGACATGAAAGAAGCCGGAGAGAAACGGCTCTTAGACATCAATGAGCTGGATGAGATCCGGCTAAATGCGTACGAGAACGCAAGGATTTACAAGGAACGGACAAAGCGCTGGCATGATAAGCACATCATTCCAAAAGACTTGAAGGAGGGAGACCAAGTCCTCCTATTCAACTCAAGGCTGCGTCTATTTCCAGGTAAGCTCAAATCCCGTTGGACAGGACCTTTTGTGATTAAAAGAATTTTCCCCCATGGTGCAGTTGAAGTATGGGGTGAACAAAGCGGAAGTTTTAAGGTTAATGGCCAACGGTTGAAGAAATATACACCGGAAGCTCCGGTCGAGGAGATAGCTCCTATCCTCCTCCATTGAACACAACATCATACACAGTCCAGCTAAAGACGATAAATAAAGCGCTTCTTGGGAGGCAACCCAATGATAGTATAGTTTTCCCTTCTTTCCCTCACTTAGTTAGAATAGATTAATTGCTTTGTTTCTTCGTTTTTTCGTTTTTATATGTTCCTCGATGCACTCTTGGGTTGTCGTGTCATTAATCGCAGGAAACTAGGTTCAAAAGTGAGAGATTCACGGAGAATGGAGTACAATTGAGTTATATCTTCGAGATTCAAGAAAAACAAAGAAGGAAATCGACCTACCATAAGAAGATCGTCCGATTCAGTAACAGAGCAAGTCGATTTTTCTCAACAGAAACAAAAATCGACCCAGAGATCGACCTGCCAAAATAAATCGTCCGATTTTTTCAGTCAGAAAGAAAAATCGCCCCGACAAATAAATCGACCAGAAAAATCGGCCGATTTTCTTCAGAAATCATCGACCCTATATAAGGCAATCACACTCGATCTTCTTCATTCCCACATCTCCAACTCTCGATTTCCCTCTCTCAAGAAAGCCGAAAAATCGCCACACCCTTAAATCCTCATTCCTTAACCATTTCGAGAGATTCTTGGCTCCAAACTGAAGCATTTTCAACAAGGAACAAGGATCTAACAACAACACGCACGGCAATCGACTGCTCCATAAGGAATTCAGGTTTTTCTTTCCAAAACCTAAGTTTCTCACTTGAAATTGAAGTTGCTTAGGAAGTGTTTTGTTGTTGGAATTGATAGAGGAATTTGCTTAGAATTCATTGTGGAGAACTGTGTGTGGTGATAGATTGAACAGAACTTTACAGAATTGTGAGAATCGTTGAAATCGAGATAAAAATCGACCCAGCCCAGAAAAATCGACCGATTTTTGTGAAGAACAGGTCGATTTTTAGGACTTAGAATGGATCTTGTAAAGAGGATAACTAGAAACACGGGGAAGAAGAAGGGATCTTCTTCCAAAGCCCCTGCCCCACCTCCACCACCACCTACCAACATCCCTAAGCTTCCACCTCCCCTATCCAAGCATAAGAAACGCTATGAACGAATTATAGATCGCCCATTCACCCCTCCTCGCTACATAGTGCTTGATGACTTAGATTCGTTATATGTTCGAGAGGACGTTGATATGATGCTTGATAGAGCAGGGTTGAGACAGTTTGCTACGATTAGGGAAGATGCTTATAGGGAGATCACCCTAGAATTCCTTAGTATGTTTGAGCACGATCCTAGGGAAAGGATGGTCACTTTCCGCCTCATGAGCCAAGACCACACTTTGTCCATTGATGCTTTTGGCGACTTGTTTGGCTTTTCTTATTCAGATGCAGGCACATTTACTAGAGGCCTCAATGCTAGTGATTTTTGGGAGGCTATTTCCATAGGAGAGTACGGAGGGGATAAGTGGAGACCCGGAAACTCCAAGGAGACAAGTATGTACAACCTTTCCTTCAAGGTAGTGCATAGGATACTCAGTGAGAGTTTGTTTGCCCGGACTGAGACTCCGCAGAAGCTCAAGGCTGATGAGCTTTTTATCCTCTACTGCATGACATCCACCACCACTCCCGACATCTCCACCATGCTTGCTGACTATCTAGGAAAGATAGCCAACAAAGCCAAGGGTGACATCTGTGCAGGAGGCTTGGTCACTCATGTGGCTAGGACTCTAGGTTATGACTTCTCGGGATGCACTCTAGCTGAGAGTGTCCTTCCTTTAGGCTCACAGAGGTTGGTGGTTCGACAGGTCTTGATTCCTCGAGGGAGAGGAACTCTTCATGTGCCGATGCCATGGCACAGGGATCCGAAGAAGAAGCCATCCGAGATCATATGGAAATCCGAATACACCATTCGGAACAAGAGGAACTGGAAGGAGACCTTTGAGGCGATGCTTGAAGAGTTCTCACCTCCTACTTATTATGATGATGATGCAGGTAATTCAGACGATGAGGATGGAGGACAGGAGACCATGCTCGAGTTTGAGAGTGATACTCATAGCGGGCATGCTACGGACGCCATGGACACTGATACTCATGGTGTAGGACCGAGCAGGACTAGTAGGCAGGATGAGGAGACGGAGGATGACATACAGCCACCTCGACACTCTTATGCACATGCTCCAGGCCCTAGACGAGGACGCCGAGCTCCACGCCACTTCAGGGAGCTAGTCACTAGCTTCCAGAGCCTCAGCACCGACTACCGTGCCCTCCGCACTGATTATGACACCCTGAACACACAGTTCAGGAACTACAGGGAGGAGACGGACGCTAGGCATTCATCCTATGATGGCCAGATGAGGGACATGTACTACCACCAGTTCGGCCACTTCTACGATCCCTCCGCACCGATGTATCCATATCCACCACCTCCACCACCGACAGAGGATTGAGCTTCCACTTCTTTTACATTGTAAGTATTTTTCTTCTTCTTATGCTTGATTTTCACATTGGGGACAATGTGGATGTCAAGTATGGGGTGGGGGTACTTACAATACCTTATGTTTCATTCTAGCACTCTATGTACTTTCCACTACTCTTGACAATTTGGCTTGTAATAACTCTTGCACTGCTTGCTTTCTATTATGACATTCGCATTTGCATGAACTTTTTCAAAACCTATGAATTTTCAAAAATTTTAAGTGCTTCTTATATGGAAATGACCTCTATGATGAAAATTGTGTATATGGATAGGTAAAAAGATGCTTAGTTGTGTTGAGATCTTGATTATAACATGAATGAAATTGCTTTTGTTACTTGAATACATGAATAAGTTATATGATTTAGTTGTTTTGATGAGAGAATGAAATAATAGTCGAAGCTATATTGCAAGTTCTTTTACATCATTTAAGGATGACTAAGGCAATTCACTTCTTTTCTTTTCTCATATCTTGATCATGCTAGCTCCTCAATGAAATAAGTAACCTTTTTTTTTACCATCCGGGAATTAGGGTAGGTGATTGAAAAAGGCATGTTTGATGTGGGAGGGCCAAAGAAAAGTATTAAAAAGAAAGTGTATAAATTCATGAATTTGGGGACGTTGAACATGAGGATGAGTAACTCGGCACCATTCACATAGCCGGGTGTTTGTGTCTTGCCAAAGTCCGATTGAACGACAAGTCCTAACGGGATATGGTATGTGCATCAAGGGTTTGAGGCATCTCGAAATTGAGAAACGCCGATCTCCTAGGCTTCGGTTTTTGTGCACCGCTGTCCATACTCTCAAAAAGTAAAGTGTAATGAAAGCAAAGCTTTCTACATGCGAAGCATGTGCGGTGAAGAAAATTCTTGAAGGTGTTATGTGTTCCTCTTTCCCGGATTAGCACCACAATAGCCAAAAAGAACTCCTTCCCTTAATACGCTTCTTGAACCTTTTCTTTGATTTGAAGACCTTGAGACTTTTATGCATGTGTTTAAGACTTAATGGCTTAGATTTGTTTGAATTTGATTGCCTCTACACCTTTATCATGTTCTTTATTTATGCTTTCAAGAAAGAAAAGGGAGTTTGTTCATCTTATAGTCATCATCGATACATGCTTTGCCCCTTTTATGCCTTGATATATCACTTTGAGAGCGATCCAATGAAAAGGAGCACTACCAAAAGAAAAGTTTTTGAGTTTCATACATGCATAATCCATGACATCTTATATTCTGAATTTGAGTCTTGCTTAGGGACAAGCAAGAGGCAAGTATGGGGTATTTTGATGGCATGAATTATGTACCATCATATTCATGCATATTGCAGCACATTATCTCTATTTACCTTGCATTTAGAGGGATTTTGCATATCTTTTATGTTCTATTCAATCAATTGTCGGAAATAGAGGTCTACACGAGATTTTGATGAATTGCAGGTAAATAGAGTTGAATTGGAAGCAAAAATGGAGCAAGAAGCATCTAAAGATGTTAAGGAAGCTAAAAGAGTCTTAGAAGGATCACAAAGAGCTAAGGAATTGCAAAGGAGAAGCATAGGAGACGAACCAAAGGAAGAGCACTTTCTGTTGAAGAAAATCGTGCCAATATATAGATAAATCGGACGATTTTCATACCTTGAAAATCGAACGGTTTTGCACCAAAATCGACTGGGTCGATTTTCTTCACGATTCGGCCAAATGAAAAGACGACATAAAGCCCAATTAATTTGGGCTAGATGAGAGTTTTGCCAAACGGCCCGTCTGCAAGAAACTATAGAAGAGAACCCTACGAACGAAGACAAGGAGGTCGCATCAGATAATCTTTACACGTTTTGGAGAAATCAACGATTCTTGGAGAGAGATTGAAGAGCTTTTGCCGGAAAGTCATTCTTGATCTTCGATTGTGAGATTTCTTTATTCCATTGCCTTGTTTGTGGTTTGTGAACACGAAATTGAGTTGTTTGAGAGATACATTGAACAGATTTGACGATTGTTTTACAGATTTGAAAGTTATTGAATTTTTCGTTCAAGATTTGGTTTCTTTGCGATATCTTCTTCCATAATTAATTTGATTCGATTTTGAAAATGGTTGGCTAAAAACCTTGTGATTCTGGGGAGAATAGTTGATGATTAAGGCTTAGATGATGATAGACTGAACTCAATTGAACATTAGGACCCTGAGAGTTTAGATTTAGTTTTGCGACAAACAGGAAAATCGGGCTGTTCTTGAGGAAAATCGGCCGATTTTTCTTAAGAACAGGGCGATTTATTCTTCTGACGAACTTTAATTGAATCAATCTTTAACCAAAACTAATCCTTGCCTAAATCCCAATCTTGATTAACCTTTTTACCCTCTAATTGAATGTATGAAGACACTTCAAACCTGATTCTACGTTTATTAGATCAAGATTTCAAGATTTGGGTAATAAAGAGACTCAACATCCTTTATTGAGAATTTAACTGTGCTTGCTATTCTTTACTTTGGAGAGTCATATCCTGGAGTTCTAGATAGTTAGTTTAAACATAATTCTTATCTCTAGATCTTTCTATATTGCAGCCTCAACAACCCTTATAGAGAGAACCTTTAGATTAGTCATATAGGGTTCGGAACTTCACCGTACGAATCCTACCTTTGAGCAATTAATCTTGGCAATATAAACTCTGTCCTATATCTATAGAAGTGTCTTGAATCGAAAGCCGAAATCGGATACTTGAATCCTTGGAATCATTTCACTCTTATTTGATCACAAAAGCTTTTCGCACTTTTTGCTAGATAATTGAAATCGGAATTATTCTCACCAAATCCCTGAGTTCGACTCTGGAATTCTTACCTTACTACAGCTGATCCGTACACTGCGGGTTCGCTTTGCTTTTGAGTTCTACATATAAATATTAAGACTTTGACGCACACCTTTTTGAGCGACCACTTAATAAAAAAATATTAGTAGTCGTAACTTGAGAACAAAGTTGTTATGGAACAACTTTTAACCAATAACAAGATATGCTATTTGAGCCAATTTTCGATACATTTTTTTTCTAATTTGTTTCCAATTGAGTCAAGTAAAAATTTAGTAGAGTTTAGTTTGTATTGAACTTTTCTCAAAATCGGGTCTTAATCGAATTCAAATAGCTCGTCTAATATAAGAAAAGAAATCATTGAAGATTGACCGAGTCATCCGAATAATAGTTAAAGCCAAGTCATGAACACATTTAAACCCGTCATAGACCACTAAATAGTTAGGCCACATTTGGGTAACTTATAAGGACCACTCGTCTTCTAGCATACCTTATTAATTGCTTTTCCAGGATGAAACTCAAGGACAACTTCAATGCAAAGGGTCCATCACAATTCACAAAGGCTTTGAGACCGCACATTAATTTACAGAAGAAGGAATTGTCCATAAAAATGTACAATGACTTCCGAGGAACAGTCGATCTTCAATTCTCTGTCACAACTACTCACCACATCTTACCAACAATATCTAATTCAATCTAACACCCACCTTACTTGGGTTGTGTTTAGATACGTTGTTGGAGAGCTTTCTTTAGATTCATGGTTCGAGTGGTAAAAAATAAGGGTGTTTAATTAAAATTTTTAGGGTTCGGGATGAAAACTAGATTTGTGATTTTTAGGGTTATTTGTGAAATCTACCTAAATAAGATTTTGAGAAAATAATACTTGTTGTACCCTTCTTCTCCAATTCGTCTTCTTCACGATCCCCTTCTCTTCTTCAAACAAAATTCAACTTTGGTATCGAAACAATTAGATTATGTTTCTATTTGATTTTTGTGTGATTCAATTGATTTCCTGGCATAAACAAATGATTTACTTGGTATTTATCTCTTTCTCCATTGAACTGTCTTGAATTCGGGTTTACAGGTAGGTAGATAGCTCAACTTCTTGAGATGAGAAAGAGAATTGTGCGTAATCCCAGCGAATTTGTTGTTATAAATCGGTTTTTATAGGTTGTTATAAATCGGTTTTTACAAGGGGGAGATATATTTAGGGTATTTTGGTCTTTTATCAAATTAAAACCGTTTGACTAAACAAGAATACACTAGTTTTACTAAAAACCACAAAGTCTACAAAACACTCACTTACAACTGCAATCGCAACAACAAATCCGATTTTACTAAACACGTTTTTAATCTATAATTACAAAGAGGAGACCGGAAAATTCAAACCCTAATATAATGAGACTATAATGCACATTTTGCTGCACTTTCTGCAACTCTTTGAGCTTCATGTTTAATGGCTCAGCAGCATCAACACACTTGAATTTCATCATATTATAACCATTTTATGGGGGAAATCTATACCATATGCTTGTATAATATTCTCTTAGCCTTACATATAAATCAAAGAATGTAAGTACTACAAAATGACTCTACACAACTGGAACAGAGATTGATATGGTTGAATACCCAGAATCCCTATTTGCAGCTGAGTTCCCAGCCAATGCATACCCAACTCCCAACCCACCATAATGCAACGCCGTGTGCTCGCGTCTTTGGAACACCCTAGCAAGGGAGGCCGCCTTCCTACGAGCCCTCTTTGTACCCGTAAACAGTAGGGTTTGGATTACGCTAGCCAATGCCGGTGCCCTTAACACTTTATCCATGGTTGCAACCTGACCACTCTTACACAGCTCAAGCAATGCTGCAACCGCATTCTCCTTCCCTCTTGGTGTCCCGGATCTCATCATTCCCATCAGACTCGGAACAGCTGACTCCTCGTTTCCAACCGCTTCTGCCCCGCTTGATTGTCTTACAATCAAGGCTAACACACCTGCAGCCTCCTCCGATACGCCATCAACTTCCAGAGCTCCTACTAGAGCTGTCACAGCTCCAGCCTCAATCATCCTTGCACAATTTTCGGTATGTGTGGAGAGGTTGAATAAGGCAGTCACTGCATCCTTTTGTCCTCTCATTGTCCCTTCTTTTAGAAGATTTGCAAGGGCTTCAACAGCTCTTTCCTTGTCTGCTATTATCTTCTTGTAGTCATGGATGGCTGAGAGACTGAACAACGTCGCCGCTGCGTTTTCTCTGGCCTCAGTTGTGCAACCGAATTGTAATACATTGATGATCAGCTCCAAACATCCTTCTTCTTCCACTATCCTTCTCTTGTTCTTCTCGTTGATCGACAAGTTAAGAATTGCAGTAACGGAATTCTCCTGAGCAACTGCATTCTCAGACATCAGCAGCCTGGAAAGGTGTGGAATTGCACCCGCTTCCGCTATGTACGTGCGGTTTTCCTTGCCTGTTTTCGCCATTAAACGAAGCTCCCGGGCTGCAATGGCCTTTGCATCCTCTGATCCCTTCACTAATTGGCGAATAAGCAGTGTTACTGTCGCCTTATTAGCTTCAAAAGCCGCCTTTGAAAACAAAACTGCAGATAAAGTCTCAATTGATGGATCAGCACCATCAGTTGCATCAAGTGTAATACCATTAGCAACACACCACTGCATAATCAGATTCTTCAGAGCTCGATTTGGGACGAGCCGTTTAGAAGTAAGCGTCTGTCCAGTCTTAGGGCATGTGAGATGCCCTTCATCCATCCACCTCCGAATCGAAGACCGGTCATATGTCTGACCAGTTGATACAATCACTGGATCTATCATCATATCCAGTGATATTGGGCAACAGAAATCTTTTGGAACAGTAACAAACGTATTAGCAATCTCTTGAGTAACCAATCCCTTCTTAACCATTCTCTGGTTCTTGCTCACCCTCATGCCTACCATCTCATCTTGCTCAAACCCGAATAACCGAAACCTGCAATATCTTGCAAGAGCAACGAATCCGCTGAGCACTACAGCAGACGGCTCGGTTTCGCCTTCATGGCTGCATATTTGTTCCTCCAAGAACTCAATCTCATCCCTACAACTTCTAGCTTCCCTAATTTCCAATTTATCAACAAAGAATGAATGGAGCTTCACATAATCTGGGGCTATACCATTCTCGAAATCGTTCAAGAATGAGTAGAGCTGACGCCTTAAACCCTCATCCTCCTTATCAACATGCAACTTCGCCTTCCTCAACTGCCTCTGCAACAACTCAATCTGTTCTCTAACATCTACACTAAAATCCAGCTCTTCAATTGGCAAGACATCCAGAATTGTTGAAATCTCCTGATTGAGATCACTAAAATGACCTGAAATAGCCAGATTTTGAAGTAGCAACCACAATGTACTCGATTGGGAGCAGTAATCAAGGAGAATTTTTGATCTGTAAAGGACCAAATATAATTCCTTAAAGCACAAAAGGGCAGTATACGACATATACAATAACCCTCGTTCCTTCAAAGACTCCAAAACAACAGCGATTACCTCAAGCCTTCTAATCAAACACCTCGAATTCTTCCTCTGAAACGCCATTTTCTTGCCTGAAGAGGAAGATACCAATTCTTCGGCGAGAGCCAAGAGCGTCCGCATGAGCCCGCCGCCGGAGAGGTCAACCGGAGCTAAAAGCGCCTCGAGAGAAGGCGATCTCCGGCGGCTCAAGGGAGGAAACAAAGTAGGTGAAGCCATTAACTTTAGGTTGTCTATACGTCGATGTAATTCAAAGGCTAATTTAACATAACCCTCGAAAACCGTATCCCTAATTGAATCAAAATTGGAAATCCAACAGGTAGAAAAACAGAAGAAGGATGAACAATTCAGCAATCAGACACTTCCCTTTTATGTATAACAAAATCGAAAGACGTGCGCTTTGCTCCAGGGGGTTTGATTCGTTTACGTTTGTAAAGGTTCGAAGGATAAATTAAGGAAGAAAATGCGATCGCCGACTGAGAAATTTATATACAAACTCAAAAGAAGTGTGTGAATGAGAGGAAAATTGCAATTAGGGGAGGATTGCGCGTTTGAGAGGAGGAGGAGGAGAAACGGAAGTCCACAAAGACGATGCTTCTATAGAATTTCTTCAGTGTTGGTATTGATGTAAGAGAGAGAAAGTAGACTTTTTTGTCACATTCCTTCGTCATCTTTATTTATTATTCATTTATTATTTGTGTGTGTAATTTCCTGGGAAATCCCCCCTATGAAAATGACTTTCCCCTCTCTCTACGATATACTTTTAGTCAATTCATTTTTTTATTTTGTGTTTTCTTATAAAAAGTTTTTGTTGATTTCAAAAAAGAATAAGATTTATAAAAGTAATTTATAATTTTTTATTATAAAACATAACAATAAAGCTAAAAAAATATACTTTTAGTGTTTTTTTTTTTAATTTTCAAATGTTTTTCAATTTCTAAAAATATCTTCGATCTTGATTGATCATCACTAATATAGAAAGAAAAAATTAATAATAGTTATTTATTATTAATTTAATATCTAAATATTTTTTTAAAAAAGTTATATTTTTAACTTGTAGGTGGTCGACAAGTATAGTTTTTGAAGGTAAAAACTATAAAGTTTAGAAAAATCAAACTGAAAAAATACTAATTATAATTCGAAGAAAAATTAAAGTAAAAGATTACCTTGGAAATTTCTCTTAAATGAATATAAATTAAAATAAATAAATAAATATTGTTATAACAAAATTTCCTAATTCTAGAAAGAAGGTTCTACCATGAAAAAAACTTTCCTTGTAGATTAGGAAACTGAATATTTGACACATTTTCTTTTTTCTTTTTTCTTTTTTCTTTTTTTTTATTATTAAAGATAGAAATTGTAGAGCTTTTTCTTTATGAATGTTCTTGAAGTGGTAAACAAAAATATATAACATATGTGTACATAATGAAAAAAAATTCCAAAAAAAAAAGAAACATAAATTTAATTCTCTTGATAATACAAGCATTGTTTATAATTGATTAAAAATGAATTAGAGCATGCTCTCTGCGTTCATGTAGGAAGGTTGTAAATTAAGCTATGCTGAACATTCAAAATTACATAAGTATTTTTCAGAAATTGTTTAACTAACGAGAATTGTTTTATGTAGGAAGGAGAGTTAGTGGTGTTCGGCGTATCTGGACGCTTTTATTAATAAAAAAGGGTAAGTAGTCATCATACAGGGGATAGCCCGACCCCTAACATCATCAATAAGAAAATCATTAACACCCTCCGGCGGGTCACCCAATACAATAAAACCAATAGGTAAGTTTACAGCGAAATTAGCAATGAAATCCGCTACTCTATTCGCCTCGTGGTAGGCATGACGAAACTGGATACTCCAATCTTTTCTCAAAAAGTCGTGGCACATACGTACCAGACTAGCAAGTGGATGGTAAGGGGCGATGTACTTTTTTAGAAGTTGAGTAACCAATTGGGAATCCGTTTCCAGAATAACCGATCGGTATAACTCAACTCCCAAGCAAGCTTAAGGCCATGTGTCACTCCCCACAATTCAACCATGGGGACAGTGCACAACCCTAAGTTAACACCAAACCCACTTAGCCATTCACTTGCAGAGTTTCTAATCAAACGTGCCGCAGACGAAAACCCTTCGTTATTCTTCGCTCCATCCATATTGACCTTCACAAAACCTTTTGGAGGTGGCTCCCAAGCAACATGGACGACTCTTCTCGGACCTCTTCTATCACTTGACACTCTTTTATTCCATATGCCGATGTATTCCTTGGCTCTATCTTGGACAAAATGACTTCTATCTCCAATGGCGGTTGAATTATTAAAAATCTTCTCATTCCTCCATTTCCAGCTCCAGCACAGACCAACTTCAAACTATTAACTCCAAAAATAAATATTTCTATTATGTACGGAAGTGAGAAGATTACCACTTAACCAAGTCGCAACGGGTGTGGTAAAAAAATCTGGAGTTTCACCAACAACATGTAAGGAGCTACACATACTGCGGACTCTAGGGCAATCTCAAAACAAATGGCTTAAGTCTCCAGAAGTCGAATGCAACAAGCGTAGGTAGTTGTGGGACTCATGTGTCGCCGGTATCTTTCCGAGTTGCAAAGAGTGTCCCCTTTTAGTAACTTCCACAGGAACATCTTGACTCTCTTCTAAACTCTCAGCCTCGAGATGGTTCTAAACACACCTTCATCGATATGCTGAAGAGACTCCGACCCCATGAGGAAACTATATCCCATAAGTAGCGTGGTTCCAGCTCAACACGTCTTCTACAGTGGTGATCTGGTTGCCCGTGTCTTCTACAAGCTCCAGCCCGTCCAACTTCAGTGTTGCTAGTTTAAGGAGAGTGGCAATGAGTAGCTTACCACCCAGCTCTTGCCAATCCCATCCTTCTCCTCTAAACAGTAGGATCTCATAGTCTTCCCCAGCTCAACCTCGTTGAGACCTATGAGACTCTCCTTGTGAAGCGGCTTAGTACTAATGCAAGTGTCAACCCAGAACCGGATGTTATTACCATCGCCAACAATCCACCGTGCTCCTCTGGTCACAACTTGTTTGACTCCCTTCACTAATCCTTGCCAAACATATGGCATAGCTGTAGATACTCTCTTGCTGGATCTAAGGTACTTAGTGCGTAGCACCTTAGCCCAGAGGCTATCCGGGTCTTGCAAAAAACGTCACCCCAACTTACCTAGAAGTTCCAAATTGGTATTGCCCATATCACGGATATCTAGCCCTCATTTGCACTTGGGTAGACAGATTCGGTCCAGTTAACCGTATGCATCTTCTGTTGCCCGTCTACATGTCCTCAAACAAAGTTCCGGAAAATTTTGTCGATGTCATTACAGACGATAAAGGAAGAGCTGATGTCATCATCGAGTATACGGGGATGGAAGTGAGGACTGCTTTAGTCAACGCAATGCGTCCGGAAAAGATAAGGGTTTTTCTCCTCCACCCATTTAGCTTACCATTAATCTTATCCAGAAGAGTTGAGAAGGTATCCTTGGAGACTCTCCCTCGTAGAATGGGGACACGAAGATAGTTGCCAAGATTAAGTGTCACCTCCACTCCACTAACCCTTTCAATACTATCACGTAGCTCTCTAGAGACATTAGGTGACACAAAGATCTTAGATTTCGGAATACTGACCTTTAGACCCGAAGCCTTGCAGAAAACCTCAATGTAGTTCACGATGACTCTAATCTGGGTTAAAGAGGCTTCCGCAAATAAGGTGATGTCATCCGTAAAAAAAGAGATGAGAGAGTAGCGGACCTCCTCTAGAGAGGGTAATAGGCTTCCAATCCACTTTATCCACTGCTTTGAGAATGAGATAGCTCAATCTTTCCACACAAAGGACGAACACGTAGGGGGAGATAGGATCCCCTTACCTAATACCTCTTTCCGGGATAAATTGCTCTGTAACTTCACCATTCCAAAGCACTTGCATCCTGGCAGTGGTTACACATTCCTGAATCATCCTCCCCCAATCCTCCGGGAAACCAACTTCAATGATCGTATCCTTGATAAAATCCCATCTAAATCTATCATAAACCTTTTCAAGGTCAAGTTTAAGAAGCATCCATTGCTTTCCTGCTTTCTTCTTTCTCATAGAGTAAACTATCTCCTGCATAAGGTCAATGTTATCCTGAATCAAACGACCTGAAATAAAGTTGCCTTGAGTGGGCCCCATGAGCTTCCCTACAATGTTCTGCATATGTTGAACAATCACTTAAGAGATGATCTTATAACTAACATTGCAAAGAGCAATGGGTCTAAACTGACTTATAAAATCAGGTTTCCCAACTTTTGCAATAAGAGAGATAAGAGTATTGTTACTTCCCTGATACAACTTCTGATTGAGGAAGAAACGGGTCACCTCTTCTTTCATAGATTGTCCCACTGAACTCCAACATTTTGATGAACCACCGGTTGGAAGCCATCAACTCCAAGTGTCTTGTATGCACCCATGCTTCTAACTGCGGACCAAACTTCATTCATACTAACCGGTTTCTAGATATTGATCCAATCTGCACTCTCCACTTCGGGAAAATAAAGGGTATTGAGATGACAATCCTAAAATATGAAGGTTTGTTTATAAACCATAAACTATCATTTAAAATTTAAAATTTATATACTAGAAAAGTTTTAAAAGTTTCATGGACTGACATCTAGTTTATTTATAATCTCATAAATATTTGTTAATTATCATTATAATTAAAGATTCATTATTATAGCAATGAAAACTATTGTTCACTGTCATTTAGTTTTAAAGGTTTTTATATACTAATGGTTCATTCTAAAAATGAAATTAATGGTTCATATTTATTAATTATTTTTTAAAACTTTGATTTTTATAGGAATATTATACATTTAATTGTGTGTAAAGTGAGAATATTTGATAAAAGAAAACATATGGACCTAATATTAATATAACTATACCTAATATTTGTAATCAAAATATTATATGTTCATAACAAAATTTATATATAGTTGGTAACCGATGAAATTAGTAGAATAAGATAAAGTAAAAAATAGAAATAAAAAAGATAAAATTTACATAAACCTAGAGTTTGGTAAGTAAAAGACATCATTAATTAAATAAAGAAAAATGAGGTGATCGTTTACGTATAAAAAAATGGAAAATTGCAAAGATCCAATTGAAATCCGGCCAATATTGGATGAGAAGGATTGATTATTAAAAAATATATGGTAGCATAAATAGTGCAACAAAGTATAGTGGTAGTAGTGGAACATAAATAATGGAGGATTGGATTGACTTTATTTTCTTCTTCTTATATTTGGATTTTTGCTTTTGCATCATCACAAAGGTGTATATGATAATCGTAAGTTGAATTTTTGTTTGTGGGAGTGATGACAGAGTATGAAGACCACGAATTAGGGTTTGTATATTTTTGGAAAAAGTGGAATACTATGAGCCCCTCGAGAGCTCATGAGAGTCTTTCGTTAAGGTTTTAGGGTTGGTGGCCCTATTCAATCAAACTATGTTGAGATCTATATCTTACTAGGTACAACTTTGTCTCCGAGTCCACATTCGAACCTCAAACCTTAAGGTAAAATATTCAAATTTTTACAATTATTGGATTTTTTTTTTTACATATAACTAGATTCGTTATTCCATTTTCGAAGTTAAAATTAAACAGACCGTTAATGTATCAGCTTGAGCTTTGGAAAGTATTTGGTTTGCATTTCAACGTGTGATGTTACTATAAACTCAAGCATACCCTCTACAAGTGTTTCATTTCAAGTGACATATATTGCTTGTTGATTGGCTAATTACTCTATGCAAAATTGCACTTTCATCTCCACAATTTACCAAAATGAGTTACATTTTTAACCAAGACGTACACAAGAATCCATAAACTCTTTACATAAAGTATCTCAGTCCTCCGAGGATACCTTTGTATGCCTTCATAATCAACAAATAATAATATGATCTGATTATAAGAACGCGTGAGATTGATGAATCAACTATAGTTAGGATATATATAACGGAAAGTAAAATGGAGTTATAATAGAGCTTCTCCCGCAAGTTTTACATTAGAAAATAACTCTGAAAAGTTTTATTTTTTATGATTATCTCACAAGTTTTACTACTTTTTTTAATTAAAATTTTAGGTTTAAATCGAGTTTTTCCAACAAGATTGTTATTGATCAAATTATCACGTTACAATGATAGTTGACACAATTATTTGTTACAGTCTAGTTTTAGTAAAAAAAAAAATTTATTGGATCAGTTAGTGATTTAGTATAAAATTTATTCCTAGAAAAATTGTGAGGACGTCACATCAGCGTCACCTACTTTAATAAAGATACTAGTTTTAATACTCGTTCCCTGCACTTCTTAGACGATAATTGTGTGTTGTAAAAAAATATTTGACAATTCATTATGAATGAATTGCCTTACGTGTTATGTATTATTTGTTGTAAGGTTGATTTTTTCATATTATGAATGAAATCAACCAAGAATTCAAGCCCTACAAAACAATCGTGAATGAGAAATCCGGGACAATATTCAATGCGATACTTGGATGCCAAAGTTAGTATCGATTCAAGATAGTATTAAGGTTTAGAATGAGTTGGCTATATAGGTAGTTTATGTAACTTGTAGTATAAACTAGACACTTTTTGTTATGGGTAGACAAACTAGGCACTTCCTATTTTTCACAAAAAAAGATTTATTTGAAAATAATTAAAGATCTTATCTAATTTGTCATCTTTCTCTCGCCTATTTAATTTTAATACTTTGACTAATTAAAGATGCTAATCAATATCCTAAACTGTTAATTAAGGAAGTAATCTATAACTAATGTGGATATCTTGGGTTGTGATATTCTCAACATTTTTTTTACGAAAGTAAGAAATTCAAACCCTCACGCAATTTGTCTACATCGTTCACCGACGAAATTCTCGGAGATCCTGGTCGAAAGAGAATAATAATTACACAAGTTTCGTTTGTTTATGTCATGTACACAAGTCTGTCATTTCCACAAGGTTTGATTACACAAGTCCGTCCTTGACACAAGGTTTGGTTTATACAATCTCATTGCTTATGTCAATTTATGTAGAATTAATTAGGGAAATAGGACCCCTTAAAATTGTCTTTTGTAAACTAGGCATCTGTATAAAAGAAAGAAAAAGTAGGTATGAAAACTAGCAAATAGGGCAATAATTTCATTAGTTGAAATGATGGTGAGTAGATGTTTACTTTTTGTTTAAATATCTTTTTTACATGTTTATCTTTTATTTTTGGTTAATGTAGCTAGTTTGATGAAATTTTCAAGTCCATGAATGTTTAATTTTTTTGGGTGACATTGTTTTCGTTACCCAAATATGAATTATAGTATTTTTCTCATTATTCGGTATATGTTTATTGTTTTTGTGGTATGTTTCTTATTGTTGAGTATGCTTAAAGTGAAATTTTTGGGTATGTTTTATAGTTATACAAACTATGTTACAAGGACCAAATGTCATTTGATATTGATGTTTGTGTACAATATCGATTTGTGTAAATTTTGGTTATGGCAAATTCAAATTGGGTATGGTTTTATACGTGTATTGGCTTTGTAGTATATTTCTTATTATTAAGTATATTTAAAGTGATGTCGTGGTATGTTTTATGGTTAACCAAAATGTGTTATAATGATCAAATGTCAAGCGAATTCTTGGGTAATGACCAAATGTCATTTGATATTGATGTTTGTGTACAATATCGAGTTTTGAAAATTTTGGGTATGACAAATTTAAATTGGGTATGAATTTTGTATTAAGTGATGTTTAAATTGGGTATAAATATAAAATATTATCCAATTTATGGATATTTTTTTATTTTGATATTTGATTTATTGGGTATATTGTTTTCGAGTATGTTTTTGTACTTTGAGAAATTTATTTTTGGGTATGATTGTTGCATTAATTGGGTAAGCGAATTTTTGGGTAAGCGAATTTTTGGGTAAGCGGATTTTTTCTGGGTAGAGGGCTGCGTTTTTTTGGCCTCAAATTCCCTCCAAATGTCAATCAAAATGTCACAATCAACACTCAAATCAGCCATCACTCATTAGTCATCACTTTTGTCAACTTTTTGTGTTATTTATGAGTTAGTCTAGTAAAATAGGAGTCATATTCCTCAATTTGTAATTGGTAGGGTCCTAAATTTCAACTCTATAGTGTAAAAGGTCCTAAGTGCCAATTTAGCCATTTATGTACTTAACACATTCGGTCATTTTTTTAACTACGCAATTGTTTATGTCATGTATACAAGTCTGTCATTTACACAAGGTTTGGTTACACAATTATGTCATTTACACAAGGTTTGGTTACACAATTATGTCATTTACATAAGGTTTGGTTACACAAGTCCATCATTTACACATGGTTTGGTTACACAAGTCTTTTATGTATTAACATTGTGTAATTGAAATTGTGTATGGACATTGTGTAATTGAAATTGTGTATTAACATTGTGTAATTGAAAGTGTGTATTAATATTGTGTATTTGATGCGGGGTTAAGCCAGATTTCCTGATCTAGATTGAAAGTACTTCGACAAACACAAATCTCGGATGGATAGAAGAAATCTCGGACGAGATTTCATAAACAACAATCCGAAAATTTAAGAAACTCAAAAAACGGATTAGTGGATAATATGGAAAGATAAGAGATGATTATGGATTGATAAATGATAAGTATAGGAAGATATGAAATAAGATATTCCCGCAAAGAACCTTGACCAATGATATGCCAAAACCCCTTAATGAAGAGCTTATCTTATCCCTCACTTCTTTAACCTTACACAAGTTTTCTAAGTAAGACAAGCACAAGAAGGGACTAGAATTGACCAGGAACACCAACCTTCAAAAAGATTAACACACACAAGCACAATCTAGCAAGGACTTTACAAATATTCAATCAAAAACTCTCTTTTTGATTGAATAGAAATGAATAAAATACAAACTTCATAAGTACTAACTTACTAGATAAAACTTTGTCTCGAGTCCACGATTCGAATCTCAAACCTTAAGGTGAAAGATTCAAATTTTTACAGTTATTGATTAATATTTGTTTTTTTTTTTGCAGATGAACTAGTTTCATTTTTATTTCGTTTTCAAAATTTGAATTAAACGGGATGTTAATGTATCAGCTTGAACTTTGAAAAGTATTTGGTTTGCATTTCAACGTGCGCGATTACTATCAACTAAAGCGTACCCTCTACAAGTGTTTCATTTCAAGTGACGTATATTGCTTGGTGATTGGCTAATTACTCTATAGTCTTTATGCAAAATTGCACTTTCATCTCCACAATTCACCAAAATGAGTTACATTCTTAACCAAGACGCATTCAAGAATCCAAAAACTCTTTACACAAAGTATCTCGGTCTTCCAAGGATACCTTTGTATGCCATCATAATCAACATATAATAATATTTGTTTATAAAAACGCGAGAGATTGATAAAACCACCATAGTTAGGGCATATATATATATATATATATGTGTATATATATATATATATGAAAGTAAAATGGAGTTATAATAATGTTTCTCCCGCAAGTTTTACGTTAGAAAATAACTTGTTTGAGAAGTTATTTTTATTGTGCTTATCACACAAGTTTTACTACTTTTTTTAATTAAAATTTCAGGTTTAAATAGAGCTTTTTCAACAAGATTGTTATTGATCAAATTTTCACGTTACAAGTGTAACTGACACAATTATTTGTTAGAGTCTAGTTTTAGTAAAAAAAAAAGATTTATTGGATCAATTAGTGATTTAGTATAAAATTTATTCCGAGAAAAATTGTGAGGAAGTCACGTCAGCGTCGCCTACTTTAGTAAATGTACTAGTTTTAATATTCGTGTCCTGCACTTGTTAGACGATAATTGTGTGTTGTAAAAAATGTTTGATAATTCATTATGTTTGGATTGACTTACTTGCTATGTATTGTATGTTGTAAGGTTGATTTTTTTTCATATTATCAATAACAATCGTGGATGAGAAATCCGGGACAATATAACTACTTAGATGCTAAAGTTAGTATCGATTCAAGAGAGTATTAAGGTTTATTATAATAAGAATTATATTGTCTTTTATGAGATGTTTGGTGTAATGACAAATTTCTTACGATATGAATAGACGAAAATTAAACCAGAAGGTTGAGAACAATCTAAGCATTGCAACCTTGCAATAACAACCGTGAGAAGGTTGAGAACAATCTAAGCATTGCAACCTTGCAATAACAATCGTGAGAGAGGATCGTTGGGCACTATCCTCGATGTTGCTCCGATACCAAAGTCAATATTGAACTAATCGAACATTATCATTATATATATATGATGCTTGGTGAAAGGGCAAATTCCTCGTGATATGAATTGACGAAAATGAAACCAAAAGGTTAAGGACAAATTCCTTATAATAGTCAATTAATAACTTTGTAAAAAATATTTATGCAAAAATAAATAAAAGATACATAAACTAATTTATGGAGTAAAATTGATATTAGAAAAATATTAATTTTAAATTTAATAATTAAGTGTAATAAGGTATTCCAGGCAATATGATCAAATATTTTTCAGAAGTTTAGTTGAAATATATGTGTTTCAATTCAAGAAAATATTTTTTTATAATGGGGTTTAATTTATAAAAAAAAGTTGGTTTGTTAAAAAAACGTATAAAAAATGTGTTTTTTTCAAATATTTTTAAAAATATAAAATAGTCACTCCATCAAACAAAATATAACTAAGGGTTTACCTGCGGGTTTATAAACTTCATTTAGTTTATAAACCCGAGTTTTATTTGTTGGTGGGTGTTTACATGTAGATGGGTTTATTTTCGAATGAGTTTATTCGGGTTTATAAACCTCTAGAAAATAACCTCCTCAATCCAAGGTTATTTTTCTTGGATGAGTTTATTTTTTCCATATACCCGAAATTACCCTCATTCGTATCTTTACAAATCCGACCCTAACATTCACACCCATGAAATTCCTTTCTTTCAAAACAACCACATTATTGTCGTCCACAACTATACCTTCGAGAATTAATTTTTCGATTACCCTCCTATTCATATATATATATTGGATATTCTTTAATCTTTTTAGGGGTAAAAATGTATTTTGCACTAAAATAAACCAAAAAAAAACCTTAATTAAACATCTTTATCGAAATAATATATATAAACTGATCGAGTTTATAAACCCGAAAATAAACCATAAACCCATATAAACCCATTTAGTTTATAAACCCATAAAAATACAAAACTACTACTAAACCCGGGTTTATTTTTTGGTGGGTGTTTACTTCTGAACGAGTTTATTTTTGAACGAGTTTATTCGGGTTTATAAACCCGTAAAAAATAACCTCGGGAACCCAAGTTTTTTTTTGTTGTATGGGTTTATAATTTTCTTATGCCCGAAATTGCCCTGAGAACACCATGTTCGAATCAACCCTAACGAGAAAAAAGAGACGACAGGAGAAGCGAGGCTGCCACTGCCAGGGGTGTAGTAGCTAGGATTTCCGAATCCTAATTAATGTTGATTAACTTAATCGTTTATAGTAATTGACATATAACTCACGAAGATTTCGCAAGTGATGAGTATGAGTCCCGCCGTTATGTTCCTTGCGTAATTTTGGACGTTTGGGGGAATTTTTACTTTTTCCCCCAGGTAATTATTTTTACCCTCCAGTGTTATTTTGAGCATTTGGGAGCTCCAATTAATAAAAATGCAGTTGAGAGAAATGATCAGGACATCGGATATGTCCTAGATATGAAATAACATGGAGAGGCAAAACGGCCAAAAAAGTCACTATTTCGTTTCTTAACGGCTAAGTAAGACGGCTTAGGAATACACATTTTCCGAGGCAGATGCGGAATAATTATCCCTACAATATTCCAGATTTAATATTCCAATCTCGAGAAGTTTGGAGAAGGAGGTTCGACACGCCTTTAGATCGGTTAAAGGATAATTATCGACTTTGCTAAAGGATAATTATCGTCTTTACTATAAATAGCGGAAAATCCTTTATTAATTCATTTCTTTTCACGTTTCCCCGTATAAGCTCTGATTTCTCTCAACCTTCAAACTCATATCTACTCTCCGTTTCTAATCCGATTTCAATTTCATTTGAGTTTCTGGATTCCTCTCTTCATTCTCTTCATATCGGTACCGAGTTTCTGCATTTTCGAGCAGATGAAGGGTTGGTCGAGCATATATGTCACCAGGCAGGTTCCTTCGCTCAGATTCCGGTGAATTTGATGTTGTCCATGCATAGCCTGCGTCGCTGTGATTCCGAATCTTTTTTCAGATCGTCAATCGGGTTAGTAACGAATAAATTATGAATTTATTCGTTTTTCGTACTACGATTTGGCCTAAATTGACTTTAGGCTTGTCAAAATGGATAATTAGAAATTCCATTATGGTTGTTGTATTATTTTGGTGATTATGGGTTGTTTGTTTGTTGAAATCTGATGACAGGTGGGTTTAGAAATTACTTGCAGGCAAAACGTTATTCTGGCGAAATCTAATTAATTATTTAAAGGTTAATTAATTAAATTAGGATTAGAATTGAGATTGAGGAATGTTGATTAGATACTACCTTGAGATCTGAGGAATTGTGAGTTATGCTGAGATATTGAGGTTTAGTTGGTTGTGAGGCTTATAGATTGAGTATGATCCTCATGGATTCCTTTGGGTCTAGGTGTGACCCCTTTGATGAAATAGAGTTTGATATATCTTTATGCCTTGTTATTAGGCAGTGCCTCTCTCTCAAGATTGGAGGTTATTGTGGTTGAGCTGAGTACGAGGTTGAGGTAAGTCTGTAGGACTTACTTAGCTACCATCCCTATAGTGGGTGTTTGCATGAGTGGTGTGTGCGTTATATGTTTGCTATGATAGCATGAGATATCGTTTATACTGACCTATGTTTTATTGACTACCCCGTTGCGTGGCTGTGATAACCCTTTCCTTTCATCCTGCCATGGAGTCTGGGAGGTTCTCTACGTCAGGCCGGACTGGTTTACAGGAAAGGCGCAATCCACTCTCATAGGGTACACGGGTTGTGTGACCGATACTCGTACAGTTGGATATAGCACTCAGAGGCGAGGATGTATCGGTCCTCGTGTCACATACTTTCATCTATCTATATATATACGATTTGTATGAATGACTATTATATAAAGATGATAAAATGGGTAAATGTGTGATAGCATGCTGATGTGTTTATCTTTCATGATTGTGCTTGTGCTTATGCATTACCTTATATATGTATGGTTAGTTAACGGTTTCATACCGTGTTGTAGATGTTTGCAGGATAGGCGTTGCTGGGTGATCTGACAGGGTGACAGGCCGAGGACTCTCGTACATTAGGTGGTCGGTTATGGGGTTGTTTATGTTTTCCCTCCTGCGTGAGGATGATGTCATGTTTTCCCTCCTGTGTGAGGATGTCGTTTCATACTCGGCTATGTTGTTGTTTACCTTTTGGTTATACAGTTTATACGGTTTTATGTATTTGTTTTTATATCTGTCAGTGCCATGTTGTAAGGTCCAGTGAACTTGTTGTCAGGATAGGGTCAGAATTCATTGTAAGATCCTAGCCCAATGTGACATCCCGAGTCCCGCGGAATCGGGGTGTTACAAAGGGCCTCTATCGAACAACGGGGCATCAACAATTCAGAATATTTGTTAGTTCTCTTTGTAATTCTTTATCTTTTGTAGGGGCAAAAATGTATTTTGAACTAAAATAAACCCACAAAAAACCCTAAGTAAACATCCTTATCGGAATAATATATATAAACTTAACGGGTTTATAAATACGAAAATAAACTATAAACCCGTATAAACCCATTTAGTTTATAACCCCGAAAAACACAAATTTTTGCTAAACATACCCTAAATAGTTATATCCAAAAACAATTACTTATAAATTTAACAAGCTTAGTAATTGAATTGTTATTTTACTAGTTATATATATATATTGTATAAAACTTTTTTGTTTACTTATAATAAGTGAGGTTTAGAGGATAAATAATAATAATAATAATAATATGTTTTTAGCTTAAAAGTGATGAAAAATTATTATTATGTAACTCTTTTTGTTCTCTTAATAAGTATTTAGACATGGTGATAATATATATTATTTTCTAGTTTGCTTATTGTAAGATATATTCAGTTAAAATTATCGAAGTAATCGTAATTGTAAATATATCAAACGTAATAAAATTTATTTGAGACTTCAGAAAAATAAAAAATATTTAAAATATATTGTTAGATAAATATAACTTAGTAACAAAAAATTAATTCATATATAAAATTGATCAATAATATTGTAGTTTTATTAAATAGACATGGTTTACAATAACAATACAAATAAAATATTTTAAATAATAATGAAATTTAATTTAATTATTGATTGGTTTTAATTATATAATATCAAAAATCAATTTTAATTTTATATGTTTAAAGAAAAAAGTGAAATTTGAATTTGTTAGATCTCAAATTTGAATGAGAATTATTAAGATATTAATTAAGTAAAAGTTAGTATGATGTGGATTAACAAATAGATGACACGTGTAAAATTGATCAAGTGGACACCTGCTTTAATATATAAGAAATATATGGATTCTTGATTAGGAGGACAACTTTACCCGCATTTAATATTTATATGAATTACCTAATTCATAAAACGAGTAAAAACCCGAAAATATGTATAATGGGTACCCGGACAACTTCACCCAAATATTTTGAAATTTGTATGAAAATTGTAAAAATATGATAATTTATTGTTTTGGCATTTAAATTATAATAACATATTTAAAATTGTTTTTTATTAGATAAAATAATATCATTGACGGTCAAAGAAGACATGTCACTGGAAACGGGAAACTCGTGATTGAGGGATAGATAGAAGCCTGAATACGAACATTAAATCTCAGCCGTACAGGCTGTACAGCTGAAGCATGATCAACAGGTTCATCAATCCGATGTCGTATGAAATACTCTCAACCCAATTTATTAAATCAAACTCCGGCTACGATCATGCCACGTTATTAGATAATCAAATTCCGGCTACGATCATGCCACGTTTCAAATTAAGTCAAACCTCAATTACGTTACTAATTTAAAGTCAACGATATGGACATATGACGTCGTCGGACTTATTGTCATTCTCCGGGAGGAGCGGGAGACAAAATATAACAAATAAAAAATCTTTAGTAAATGTTGAAAATGTGTTGGACCCATCTTGTAAAATATTAAAATGAATCTAACTTTATAATTTGATACTTAATGTTAATTTCTTAAAACTACACCTGTATACTATTAAAAGAACAACAATCGAAAACCGAAGTGATCCATATCTATGCATTTGGTGTGTAGTAAAAATTTTGTTTCGCTCGTAAGTGTCATAATATTATTTCATTTGGGATATGACTTTTGAAGCCAAAACTTATATTACAAATCCGACTCCAATAATAGAACATAGTTCTGCATTGGCTCTTGATGAGGGTTAATACATCTATTTCAAATTTCTAAATAATTATAAGACTCAATTGTAGTATAAGGTCAGGATCGGACACATGAAAATTTATGTAATGATTTGAATCATTAACTACAAAACCAAAAATAAAATTACAAATATAAATAGAACAAAATAGGTGAGAATACAAGGTAGAAGAAAGACAAACATATTGGATCGATAGATTTGATGGCCTGAACCAACCGGCTTGGTCAAAGGAGAACAATAGAGATAAATATATTTCTATAGGTTTATCCAATCACATACAACTAGGGAATGTAACAACAACATAAGTGATTAATGAAGTAATTCTAAAACCTAAATCACCACAAAAACACAAATAGAAACAAAATTTACGATACAACCAAAATCATATAGTCATGCTATGAAGAAAACATTCTTACGCAACTCTCACATCTTATAGGAAATTAAGGTTTTAATTCAAGTATTTCTTACTGTAACAATGAAAAATCGAAGATGACCTAATCGAGAATTTTAAGGAATTAAATCCGTTTTAACACGAGATACCTATCGAGGTAACCTCCTCCTAGATGATATTACACCCAGGTGTTATTTGGAGTATTTGGAAGGTTCAATAAATAAAAATGCAGTTGAGAGAAATGATCAGGACATCGGACATGTCCTAGATATGAAAAAACATAGAAAGGCAAAACGGCCAAAAGAGTCGCTATTTCGTTTCTTAGCGGCTAAGAAAGACGGCTTAGGAATATGCGTTTTTCGAGATAATTGCGGAATAATTATCCACACAATATTCCAGATTTATTATTCCAATTTCGAGAAGTTTGGAGAAAGGGACTTAAACCGTTTTCGGATCGGTGAAAGGATAATTATCGACTCCGCTAAAGGATAATTATCGTCTTCGCTATAAATAGCGGAAATAACGTTTATTAATTCATTTCCTTTCACATTTTCTCGTAAAAGCTCTGATTTCTCTCATTCTTCAAACTCAGATCTACTCTCCGTTTCTAATCCGATTTCAAATCCGTTTGAGTTTTTGGATTCCTCTCTTCATTCTCTTCATTTTGGTACCGAGTTTCTACATTTCCGCGCAAGGGAAGGCCTGGTCGAGCATATATGATACTAGGGAGGTTCCGTCGCTTAGATTCCGGTGAATTTGATGGTGTCCGAGCGTAGCCTGCGTCGTTGTGATTCCGAATCTTCTTTCGGATCGTCAATCGGGTTAGTAACGGATAAGTTATGAATTTATTCGTTTTCCGTATTGCGATTTAGCCTAAATTGACCTTAGGCTTGTCAAAATGGATAATTGGAAATTCCATTATGCTCGTTACTTTATTCTGGTGATTATGGGATGTTTGTTTGATGAGATTTGATGATAGGTGGGTTCAGAAATTGCCTGCGGACAAAATGTTGTTCTAGCGAAATTTAATTAATTAATTAAAGGTTAATTAATTAAATTAGGATTCTAGAAAATGTTATAAGCTAATTAAATTCAAAGGAATGAATTTAACTGGTGTTTGAAGCGAGAAGTTTAATACGAGGAATATGATATTCTCAACAGGTGTTGTTGAAGGTTTCGGTCTAACTATAACGTAGTTGCTTTGTGAGCGTATCCAAGCACGATAAAAGAGGATAGTTCGAGTGGGAAACGGACTCAGTAGTTGGTTTGCGAGGCTTTATTGTTCTTACCTGCGAGGTAAGTGTATATGAATTACACTTGCTTAATATATGTTATGTATTTAATATGCTATGATTTTATGCATGCTCGAGTGTATATATATATGTTTGTTATGATTGTATGCATGCTTATATGTATATGAGTGAGACGATGATGATGACTTGATATTCCTTATGAAAGCATGCATGAGGTACATGAGATGATAGTGGAAAGAATGTGATGAAAGAATATGATGAAAGCATGAAATTGAGTTATGATATGAAAGTGATAATATAGGATGGTAATTGATTAATTAGCCCAACTAGGTCCCGCACGGGTTTCCGGGGGACGAGGTCGCTACCTGATCTACAGGGGGCCTCAGAGGTCGCTACCTGATCTACAGGGGGCCTCAAGATAAGAAAAAAAGCCAGAGGTCGCTACCTGATCTACAGGGGGCCTCAAGATAAGAAAAATAGTCCAAGATCGCAACCTGATCTACAGGGGGTCTTAGGACAAGATGACCGAGGTCGCTACCTGATCTACAGGGGGCCTAGGACGCTATCGGGTTGGCCAACCGAAAAGAAAAAAAAGAAAGAAAGAAAGAAAAGAAATACGAAAGCAATGAGAAAATAGATCGTATGATCAGTTGGGGCTAGTTAGTTAATTATCACCTATGCATCGATGCGATCGAGTCTAGCATGTTATATGTTATGTTATGATTATTTTTATGTGATGAGATGATATGTTTATATGTGATGTGTGATAACATGCTTGAATGTTTATGTGAAATGTGATATGAATGGTTGTGGAATTATATGTGAATGTGGATATGTATGTGTGCTTTGAAATGTGAGGAAGGGTATAGAGTGTCCTTTGGGGACGGGATATTAGATACTTATATATATTGGGAGAGTGCAATTTGTATACCCTTACTGAGCGTGTGACTCATTGTTGTTATATCCACATTTGTTTAGCTACTCAGACTCGGCCTGATCAAGGCAAGGACGTTGGACCCAACACCTGGATTTGAGATCATATCAGGTGGGCTGTTATGGGATGCTACCGCCTAGGATGTTTTGCATGGTTTTAAAACAGTTGTGTTTTGGTTAAACGAAGTTTTATGACGTATGTTAGTATGTGTATATGTTGTGATATGGTTGTAAGATAAAGTTTTAAAATTTCCGTTTTCCGCTTTTCCGCTTATTGCTTTAAACAGGGTTAATTAATTGATAATCAACTAGAAATGAAATAGGTGTCACACTTACATCTTGCAAACAAACACCTTACGTCAGTCATGAATTCATCCTCCATTGCCTTCACAAGATGGGTTTCCTGGGGCACTTCATAAGCCTTATCAAGGAGTGTATTACCACATCTTCATACTCAGTCAACATTAATGGTTCTCTTTGTGGTCACTTTAAAGGTAGTCAGGGGCTGCGCCAAGGATGTCCCCTCTCTCTACCCCTCTTCACCATTTCCATGAACTACCTATAAAAAATGATTGAGATGAGCACCTCAAACCCATAATTCAACTACCACCCTAAATGCTCGTCCCCTTCCATTACCCATCTTTCTTTTGCTGATGACCTCCTACTTCTTTGTAGAGGTGACCTCCCTTCCATCAAGATCCTTAAGGACACCCTTGACCGCTTTGGGGATCTCTCTAGTCTTAAGATAAACCCGGCCAAATCCTAACTCTTCACCAGTGGCATGAGCTCCATTGAGCAAGATAGGGCCACAAATCTCACTGGCATAAACATTGACTCACTGCCCATTCTTTACCTTGGTGTCCCTATTGGTAGTAGGATGCTAGCTATTCTTGATTATCTCCCTTTGATCCACAAGGTCACCAAACGGATACAATTGTGGAGTGCAAAGACCCTATCGTATGCTGGGAGAGCTCAACTAATCAAATCTATACTCTACTCGATCAATCACTACTGGAGCTCCATGTTCATGATCCTTGCTAGTGTTCTCAACACCATTCAAGGTCTCATTCGCTCTTACTTCTGGTCCGGAGTTGAGAATAGCAACCGTGCCTTAGTTGTTTGGTCTTCGATCTGTACTGACAAAGCCAATGGAGGTCTTGGTTTTTCCGACCTTACTGCCAGGAACAAGATTGCCCTTGTCCGTCTCATTTATGACATTGATAGGGGACTCGACAACATCTGGTATCAATGGATTGCTAGACACTTGATTAAAGGCCTTAGGAGTATATGACAATGTGTTCCCAAGCCTCACCATAGTTTCTTCTGGAAAAGCTTACTAAAAATCAAAGATGAGATCCCTCAGCCCCTCCCAAGTTACTATCACTGTGATGCACTGACCAATGCCAATGGTACCTTCTCCCATAAAAAAGCCTACGCAATCTTCAAGTCCGAACCTGCTCAGATTCTTCCCAACCCTTTCAAGGCTATATGGCTCCAGTCAAATATCCCAAAATGCTGTTACATCTCATGGCTAGCAGCTCTTAAGAGACTCTCCACCCTTGCTAAGATCAAGGCTTGGAACTTGACCGACAATGACACTTGTAAGCTGTGCCAAGAAGCAATTGAGAACGATGACTATCTTTGGTCCTTTTGCAGCTATGGGTCCCTGGTGCTCGACATCATTTATCGATGGACTCGGGTTCCCTATCCTACCCCCTATGTTCATAACGTCTGGGTCTGGCTCACTTCTAGGCCCCATCACAAGCATAACCTTATGGATAGTATAAGGATTGCTTCTATTACATCTTTCATCTACCATGTATGGAAAGCAAGGAACACTCTCCTCTATAGCAATACTTTCATACGAGTTGTGGACTTTGCTGGTGAGGCCATCAGCTCTATCAAACTCCACTTTGAGCACACCTGGAAGGATCGTTCTTTTGCCTCTCTTGCTACTGCCCGAATGTTGAAGTTGAACCTTGTCTAGACTCTCTTATTCTCTTAACCGACTCTTTGTATCTCTCTCTCTCCTTATGAAGCTGGTGTTATCCTTGTAACCCTTTGTACATCATTCCTATCAATACAATTAAATTTTCAAAAAAAAAGTAAGGTACTAATGCTCACATCTCACATACAAATAGACCTAGGACTCCATGAGCAACTCTCGCATTTTGCAGAAAATTAAGATATTGATTCACGTAGCTCTAGCATCTTGCAAACAAACATCATATGTACAAATAGACCTAGAATCCATACCCAACTCTTGCATTTTGCATTGGATGATCATCATACTATCATAACATATGAATTAATACATATACAAAGAATAAAGATAACCCTAAACATCATATAATCATCATACAAATCAGAATCTCCAAACCCTAAAATAACGATAAATCAATAAGACATACTTTGACCCGATCACTATAGTAGTTGACTTGAATTTTACAATGCTTCGACCCTAAAATAACTAGAAGTCAATAAGGCATACTTACAAAACTTCCACCTTTATTAATCATAATGAAACCAAACCGGTTAAAAGAGGGCACTGTAGGAGTCGGCCTGATTGTTATAGTGCCCACGACTGGGGTGATGGTTTTTCGCCTATGAAGGATCGGAGCCGAATTGAAATAAGAAGAAAATTAATGGTTACAACAACTTATTTATAGAGAGGAAGCTAAACTTAATTCTCCTAGTGTTTGAGGCTAATCCTCCTAAACCCTATCTATAAGGAAATAAAACGATAAAAGTCTAACCCTATTTTCCAACTAACATTATTTCTAGGGAAATATAAGATGAAGGGAAAATAAAGATCAATCTTCCATTCTAATATAGATTGTAGAAGTCAGTCTGATTGTTACAGTGCTTCGACCCAAATTTGTACAAAACGCATTGTTTCAAATATATGGTCACAAACTCATAAAAAATGGACCATATCGGCTCGACCAAAGGAGAGCCACTATAAGAGTCGACCCAAAAAATGGACCATATCGGCTCGACCAAAGGAGAGCCACTATAAGAGTCGACCCGATTGCTACATAGAGAGAAGAAAATGACAAAGCAAAAATAAACATGAATGCAAGAAGTTTTATGCTCATTTGGATCGAATCATAAGGACAATTGGACCAACTTAGGGCTGAGCAACCAAACCGACCTGTAAGACCCGATGTAACAGTCAAAAATCGAAGATGACCTAATCGAGAATTTTAAGGAATTAAATCCGTTTTAACACGAGATACCTATCGAGGTAACTTGCTCCTAGATGATGTTACAACCCGGTGTTATTTGGAGCATTTGGGAGCTTCAATTAACAAAAATGCAGTTGAGAAAAATGATCAGAACATCGGACATGTCCTAGATATGAAAAAACATGGAAAGGCAAAACGGCCAAAAGAGTCGCTATTTTGTTTCTTAGCGGCTAAGAAAGACGGCTTAGGAATACGCATTTTTCTAGACAATTGCGGAATAATTATCCATACAATATTTCAGATTTATTATTCCAATTTCGAGAAGTTTGGAGAAGGGGTCTTAAACCGCTTTCGGATCGGTGAAAGGATAATTATCGATTCTGCTAAAGGATAATCATCGACTCCGCTAAAGGATAATTATCGTCTTCGCTATAAATAGCGGAAATAACGTTTATTAATTCATTTCCTTTCACGTTTTCTCGTAAAAGCTCTAATTTCTCTCAATCTTCAAACTCAGATCTACTCTCCGTTTCTAATCCAATTTCAAATCCGTTTGAGTTTTTGAATTCCTCTCTTCATTCTGTTCATTTTGGTACCGAGTTTCTACATTTCCGAGCAAGGGAAGGCCTGGTCGAGCATATATGATACTAGGGAGGTTCCGTCGCTCAGATTCCGGTGAATTTGATGGTGTCCGAGCGTAGCCTGCGTCGTTGTGATTCCGAATCTTCTTTCGGATCGTCAATCGGGTTAGTAACGAATAAGTTATGAATTTATTCGTTTTCCGTATTGCGATTTAGCCTAAATTGACCTTAGGCTTGTCAAAATGGATAATTGGAAATTCCATTATGCTCGTTACTTTATCCTGGTGATTATGGGCTGTTTGTTTGATGAGATTTGATGACAGGTGGGTTCAGAAATTGCTTGCGGGCAAAACGTTATTCTAGCAAAATTTAATTAATTAATTAAAGGTTAATTAATTAAATTGAGATTCTAGAAAATGCTAAAAGCTAGTTAAATTCAAAGGAATGAATTTAACTGGTGTTTGAAGTGAGAAGTTTAATACGAGGAATATGATATTCTCAATGGGTGTTGTTGAAGGTTTCGGTCTAACTATAACGTAGTTGCTTTGTTAACGTATCCAAGCACGATAAAAGAGGATAGTCCAAGTGGGAAACGGACTCAGTAGTTGGTTTGCGAGGTTTTATTGTTCTTACCTGCGAGGTAAGTGTATATGAATTACACTTGCTTAATATATGTTATGTATTTAATATGCCATGATTTTATGCATGCTTGAGTGTATATATTTGTTTGTTATGGTTGTATGCATGCTTATATCTATATGAGTGAGACGACGATGATGATGACTTGATATTCTTTATGAAAGCATGCATGAGGTACATGAGATGATAGTGGAAAGAATGTGATGAAAGAATGAAATTGAGTTATGATATGAAAGTGATAATATAGGATGGTAATTGATTAATTAGCCCAACTGGGTCCCGCACGGGTTTCCGGGGGACGAGGTCGCTACCTGATCTACAAGGGGCCTCAAGATAAGAAAAACAGCCAGAGGTCGCTACCTGATCTACAGGGGGCCTCAAGATAAGAAAAATAGTCCAAGATCGCAACCTGATCTACAGGGGGTCTTAGGACAAGATGGCCGAGGTCGTTACCTGATCTACAGGGGGCCTAGGACGCTATCGGGTTGGCCAACCGAAAAGAAAAAAAAAAGAAAGAAAGAAAGAAAAGAAATACGAAAGCAATGAGAAAATATATCGTACGATCAGTTGGGGCTAGTTAGTTAATTATCACCTATGCATCGATGCGATCGAGTCTAGCATGTTATGTGTTATGTTATGATTATTTGTATGTGATGAGATGATATGTTTATATGTGATGTGTGATAACATGCTTGAATGTTTATGTGAAATGTGGATATGTCTGTGTGCTTTGAAATGTGAGGAAGAGTATATAGTGTCTTTTGGGGACGGGATATTAGATACTTATATATATTGGGAGAGTGTGATTTGTATACCCTTACTGAGCGTGTGGCTCATTGTTGTTATATCCACATATTTTTCAGCTACTCAGACTCGGCCTGATCAAGGCAAGGACATTGGACCCAACACCTGGATTTGAGATCATATTAGGTGGGCTGTTATGGGATGCTACCGCCTAGGATGTTTTGTGTGGTTTTAAACAGCTGTATTTTGTTAAACAGAGTTTATGACGTATGTTAGTATGTATATATGTTGTGAATATGGTTGTAAGATAAAGTTTTAAAAATTTACGTTTTCTGCTTTTCCGCTTATTGTTTTAAACAGGGTTAATTAATTGGTAATCAACTAGAAATGAAATAGGTGTCACATTTGGTTGGTATTACAGCAGGGATATGATTCCTTGGCTTGTGTTGTGGGAAGTTTTCTGAAAAGCTTTTGAAAGTTTCTTTTTCTTTTAGACGGCGGAGCACAACCATGAAGGGTCGACTGAGTCTATACATGCTCAGGGTATAAATGATCAAGAGCACCCTAAGGTGCCAGTTTAACCAGTATCACTACCACCATCGGATATGGCTGGTATACCTGGTTTAGTAAAATATTTGAGAGAAGTTATACAACCACAGACACAACAGTGTCTCAGGCGGGTATTATTCTACTAAAGATGGACAAGAATTTCAAGAAGATTCGCCGCCAAGGGGAAAGTCGTTTGAGGGGACTATTGATCCATTAGTAGTGGAGGAGTGGTTGAGGAACACTAAGTCCATTCTAGATGGATTTATCTGCGCTACTAAGAAACGGTTACAATATGATATATGCTTGCTTAAGGGAGCAGTTGGAGACTGGTGGGACACGGTCCCTAATGGCCATAGTATACCACCTATGCTGACATGAGATGATTTCTTGAGAGAGATTGATGTGATATTGGGTATGGATTGGTTATCCACCCACAGAGCCTTGATAGATTGTTATGCGAAGAAAGTAATCAGGGAGATAGATGGGTTGAGGGAAGTGATTTTCACCGGTGAGAGGAATGTTAGTCCTACTTGCCTCATATCTGCAGTAACAACTTTTAGATTACTTCGGGAAGGGTGTCAGGCTTATCTGGCTAGTGTGTCATATTTTGCTATTGTTAGCCCCGGAGTATCTGAGGTGGATGTTTTCAGAGAATTTCCTGACGTTTTCCTTGATGATTTACCTAGATTACCTTCGAGTAGAGAGGTAGACTTCAAGATTGAGACATTACCAAGTGCAACACCGACATCAATTGCTCCTTACAGGATGGCTCCATTAGAGCTAAAGGAGTTACAGAAACAACTAGAGGAATTACTCGAGAAAGGTTTTATACGCTCGAGTATTTCTCCTTGGGGTGCACCAGTGCTTTTTGTGAAGAAGAAAGACGGTAGTTTACGATTGTGCATAGACTACCGTCAGCTGAACAAAATCACAATCAAGAACAAGTATCCCTTACCGAGGATAGAGGACTTGCTTGATCAGTTAAGGGGTGCTACAATGTTTTCAAAGATTGACCTTCGATCGGGATACTAGCAGTTGAGGATAGCAGAGAATTCAATACCGAAGACAGCTTTTCGTACTCGGTATGGACACTATGAGTTTACAGTTATGCCTTTTGAATTGACGAATGCACCTGCAGCATTCATGGCATTGATGAACTCGATCTTCCAACCTTATCTAGATCAGTATGCGAAGTTCAGCAAGTGCGAGTTTTGGACGGATCAAATTGCCTTTCTAGGGCATGTGATATCACGAGATGGTATACAACCTGATCCATCCAAGATCAAGGCTATTACAGAATGGGAAATTCCGAAGAGCATTACGGAGATTCGCAGCTTCTTAGGACTTGCGGGTTATTACAGGAGGTTTGTAAAGAACTTCTCGATTATCGCGTGCCCATTGACTAACTTGCTAAAGAAGAATCAGCAGTTTATATGGGATAACAGTTGTCAAGAGAGCTTTGAAGAACTTAAGAAAAGATTGACTACGTTCCCTATTCTGGCTGTACCCTCAGATAAGGGTAACTTTGTAGTTTACACTGACGCACCTGAGAGTGGCTTAGGAGGAATTCTAATGCAGGAAGGGAAGGTAATAACATATACATCTAGACAGTTGAGACCTCATGAGCAGAACTATCCTACACACGACCTAAAGCTTGCTACTATAGTTCATGCTCTTAAGACCTGGTGACACTATCTTTATGGTGATACATTTCCGGTGTTTACTGACCATAAAAGCCTGAAGTATATTCCCACTCAGAGGGATCTGAATCTGAGGCAGAGAAGATGGATGGAGTTACTCAAGGATTATGATTGCACTATAGAGTACCATCTAGAAAAGGCGAATGCGGTAGTTGACGCTCTTAGCAGGAAGAGTAGTGACCAAGGCAGTAAGGTCAACTACAAAGTTGAGCATCTATTAACTCTCAGAGTTATGAGAGTAGAGATGGATGTAAGAGGATCCGAGTTGATAGCGAACATTCAGGTTAGACCGTTGATTCTTTGATGAGATTTCAACTAGACAAGATGAGGATGCTACACTGAAGAAGTTGAAAGCTAAAGTGGGAGATGCTACCACTACACACTTCCAGTTGTCTGATCAGGGAGTGTTATATAGAGGGGCACGAATATGCGTGCCAAGCAGAGGAGTTAAAGAAGAAGCTACTTGAAGAGGCACATTCCTCGAGGTATTCCATGCATCCTGGGAGTACAAAGATGTTTAATGACCTGAGGAAGATCTATTGGTGGCCCAGGATGAGATGAGAGGTAGCTGATTTTGTAGCTCGATGTCTAGTGTGTCAGCAAGTGAAGGCTGAACACCAAGCACCAGCAGGAAAGTTACAATCTTTATCAGTTCCTGAGTGGAAGTGGGAGAGGATTACAATGGATTTTGTGGTTGGACTTCCTAGGACTTTCAAAAGGAATGACACGGTATGGGTGATTGTAGACAGATTGACAAAATCTGCTCACTTTCTACCGATGAGACAAGATAACTCCTTAGATGAGCTGACAGAGTTGTATGTGAGAGAGATTGTTCGACTGCACGGAGTCCCTATATCGATTGTATCCGATAGAGATCCGAGGTTTACCTCGCATTTCTGGGGAAGTGTGCAAAATGCCTTAGGTACAAGATTGCATTTCAATATGGCATTTCATCCTCAGATAGACGGACAATCAGAGAGAACGATTCAGACCTTGGAGGAGATGTTGAGATCTTGTGTTTTGGAGCTTAAAGGTAACTGGGATTCTAACCTGCCATTGCTCGAATTTGCGTATAATAACAGTTTCCATTCAAGTATTGGTATGGCCCCTTACGAGGCCTTGTATGGAAGGAAGTGTCGCATACCTGTATGTTGGGATTTTGAGGGAATGCGACAGATAGAGGGTCCTGAACTTGTACAACAGACAATAGAGAAAGTACAAGTAGTAAAGTAGTGCTTGAAGGCAGCACAAGATCGTCAAAAGAGCTACTTTGATCGCCATAGACGAGAGATGACATATGAGATAGGCGATAGAGTGTTTTTGAAGGTATCTCCTTGGAGGGGAGTTATGAGATTTGGTAGGCATGGGAAGTTAACACCGAGATACATTGATCCATATGAGATCTTAGAGAAGATCGGACCACTTGCGTATAGGTTGGCGTTACCACCAGAGTTATCAAGATTGCATGACGTCTTTCATGTATCGGTGCTACGGTGGTATAGGTCAGATCCTAGTCATATCATTCCCGAACCTGAGATAGAAGTATCTGAGAACTTGTCCTACCCAGAAGAACCAGTTGAGATTTTAGGCAGGCAAGTTCGAAGATTGAGAAACAAGGAGATTCCGATGGTGAAGGTCAGATGGGGACATCATTCAGCTCGAGAGGCTACATGGGAGACCGAGCGGGATATGAGAGCGAAATACCCCTATCTTTTTGAGTAAGAACCTCAAGAAATTGTGATCCGGTTGTGTATCCTTTTGATATATCTACAAGTTTGGTTCTACGTCCTTTCTTAAATTTCGGGACGAAATTTCTTAAAGTGGGAGATATTTGTAACAATCAAAAATCGAAGATGACCTAATCGAGAATTTTAAGGAATTAAATCCGTTTTAACACGAGATACCTATCGAGGTAACTTGCTCCTAGATGATATTACAACCCGATGTTATTTGGAGCATTTGGGAGCTTCAATTAACAAAAATGCAATTGAGAAAAATGATCAGGACATCGGACATGTCCTAGATATGAAAAAACATGGAAAGGTAAAACGGCCAAAAGAGTCGCTATTTTGTTTCTTAGCGGCTAAGAAAGACGGCTTAGGAATACGCGTTTTTCTAGACAATTGCGGAATAATTATCCATACAATATTTCAGATTTATTATTCCAATTTCGAGAAGTTTGGAGAAGGGGTCTTAAACCGCTTTCGGATCGGTGAAAGGATAATTATCGATTCCGCTAAAGGATAATCATCGACTCCGCTAAAGGATAATTATCGTCTTCGCTATAAATAGCGGAAATAAAGTTTATTATGTAATAGTTAGGATTTCCGAATTCTAATTAATGTTGATTAACTTAATCGTTGATAGTAATTGACATATAACTTGCGAAGATTTCCCAAGTGATGAGTATGAGTCCCACCGTTATGTTCCTCGCGTAATTTTGGACGTTTGGGGAAATTTTTACTTTTTCCCCCGGGTAATTATTTTTACCCTCCGGTGTTATTTGGAGCATTTGGGAGCTCCAATTAATAAAAATGCAGTTGAGAGAAATGATCAGGACATCGGATATGTCTTAAATATGAAATAACATGGAGAGGCAAAACGGCCAAAAGAGTCGCTATTTCGTTTCTTAACGGCTAAGAAAGACGGCTTAGGAATACACGTTTTCCGAGGTAGTTGTGTAATAATTATCCCTACAATATTCCAGATTTAATGTTCCAATCTCGAGAAGTTTGGAGAAAGAGGTTCGACCCGCCTTTAGATCGGTTAAAGGATAATTCCGAGGCAGTTGTGTAATAATTATCCCTACAATATTCCAGATTCAATTCCGTTTGAGTTTCTGGATTCCTCTCTTCATTCTCTTCATAACGGTACCGAGTTTCTGCATTTCCGAGTATATGGAGGGCTGGTCGAGCATATATGTCACCAGGACGGTTCCGTCGCTCAGATTCCGATGAATTTGATGCTGTCCATGCGTAGCCTACGTCGTTGTGATTCCGAATCTTCTTTCAGATCGTCAATCGGGTTAGTAACGAATAAGTTATGAATTTTTTCGTTTTCCGTACTGCGATTTGGCCTAAATTGACTTTAGGCTTGTCAAATAGGACAATTAGAAATTCCATTATGGTCGTTATATTATTCTGGTGATTATGGGTTCTTGTTTGATGAAATCTGATGATAGGGGGTTTAGAAATTGCCTGCGGGCAAAACGTTATTCTGGCGAAATCTAATTAATTAATTAAAGGTTAATTAATTAAATTAGGATTAAAATTGAGATTGAGGAATGTTGATTAGATACTACCTTGAGATTTGAGGAATTGTGAGCTATGTTGAGATATTGAGGTTTAGTTGGTTGTGAGGCTCATAGATTGAGTATGATCCTTATGGATCCCTTTGGATCTAGGTGTGACCCCTTTGATGAATAAGGTTGATATATCTCTTTATGCCTTTTTATAGGCCGTGTTGTCCCTCCAGTGTAGAGGTGATCATGGTTGATTTTGTACGAGGTTGAGGTAAGTCCGTAGGACTTACTTAGCTACCATCCCTATATTGGGTGTTTGCATGAGTGGTGTGTGCTTTATATGTTTGCTATGATATCATGAGTTGTCGTTTTTATCGACCTATGTTCTATTGACTGCCCCACTGCGTGGCTGTGATAACCTTTCCCTTTCATCCCGCCGTGGAGTCTGGGAGGTTCTCTGATGTCGGGCCAGACTGGTTTACAGGAAGGGCGCAATCCACTCCCATAGGGTACACGGATTGTGTGACCGATACTCGTACAGCTGGACATTGTACTCAGAGGCGGGGATGTATCGGTCCTCGTGTCACATACTTTCATCTATCTATATATATACGGTTTTTGAGTGAATGGTTATTATATAAAGATAATAAATGGGTAAATGTGTGATAGCATGCTGATGTGTTTATCTTTCATGATTGTGCTTGTGCTTATGCATTACCTCATATATGTATGGTTAGCTAACGGTTTCATACCGTGTTGTAGATGTTTACAGGTTAGGCGCTACTGGGTGATCTGGCAGGGTGACAGGCCGAGGACTCTCGTACATTAGGTGGTTGGTTTGGGGTTGTTGTGTTTCCCCTCCTGCGTGAGGATGATCTTTTGTACCTCCTATGTGAGGATGTCGTTTTATATACTCGGCTATGTTGTTGTTTACTTTGGGTCGTACAGTTTATACTGTTTTATGTAGTTGTTTTATATCTGTCAGTGCCATGTTGTAAGGTCCAGTGAACTTGTTGTCAGGCTAGGGTCAGGATCCATTGTGAGATCCTAGCCCAATGTGACATCCCGAGTCCCGCGGATTCGGGGTGTTACAGAGTTGGTATCAGAGCCCAGGTTGACAACAATGGCACTTGCTACCTACAATGAGGTTTGATAGGTAAAATGAACAGAGCCCACATGGGATTTGACGTTTTCAAAGGTTTTGGTTTTAAGTGTGGTTTTGGGATAGAATGTACGAGAAGTCGTCACCTCTGCCATGGATCTCTGTAGCGTAGATATGTATATATATATATGTGTGTACTATGGATTATGTGGATGTATTATATACATATCGATACCTATGGCATATATATAGCCTTATAAGATTAGGTGCGTATATCCTACAGATGGCTCAGACTAGAGTAGTACCTGTAGTGGGACGAGGTAGGGGTACACCCCCTCTTCCTCTAGTGGTGATAAGTCAGGGACCAGTTTCCGCTGTTGTTTCACCTATGGCAGAGAACGAGTTTGAAGAGAATGATCATGTCTCCATGAGTAGATCCGAGTTTCAAGAATATATGCGCCAAGTATATGAGGCTGTACTAGCGGGTAGACCTACACCGGATTTACCAACATCTGTGAGATCAACTGAAGCTTCTGGATAAGAGAAGAAGCAACGGATTTAATTAGTTAGTGGAGAAGCAAAGATGATGAATGGTGAACCAAGTCAGATACAAGGACAACCAAGTGGTCCTTTGGCCATGAAGACGACTGACACGGAACTACAATGTTTTAATTGCGGGAAGTTGGGACACTGGCGAGCTGTGTGCCCAAAGACGCCCATCATATGCTTTACGTGTGGTAAAGTAGGGCATAGAGCGAAGTTTTGTCGACAGGGCAAGACATTGCCTTTACAGGTTCCCTTCAAGAGTGAGATAATTCCAGGTGGACGACGAAGGTCGAGTTACCCTTCAGTTGCACATGTTGCAAGGATGGGATGATTATGTTTCAGTTGTGGCTATCCAGATCATTTGCGTTCTGTGTGCCCTTTGGCACTGATAGCTTGTTTCACTTGTGGTGAGCTAGGCCATCTGGCCCTTTCTGTCAGCACGGTGGTGTTTCTTCCTAGCAAGACCTTCCTCTTTCCGGTGCAGAAAGAGTGGAAGTGGAGGCTATAGTAATGACCTCAGTGATACCTGAGGAGCATGGATCTGACATTGAGTGATGATATGTAGTGGAGCTACGAGTGTTAGCTGTTATAGGTACCATTCTCGTTAATGGTTTACCTGGTGGAGTTTTGCTTGTTGTGAGTGCTATGCACTTCATGTCTTTCGATGCATGCGTTAATGGTTGACTTTTTGTATATAGTAGAAGGTGGATTTTCCTTTACAAGATTACCTTTTTGGGTTTGAGATACTCGTGAGATGTGTGTTTGTTCCCTTATTTCAGGGACCCGTGTATGGTTGTAGACTTCTTTGTCATGTCGTAGGTGCATGAGGAAGTCATTATGTGTATGGTTTGGATGAATAGATAACATGTGGTGTTAGCTTTTAATAGTAAGACTATTATAGTCTTTACTGAGTTGAGTTAAATAGAGGTCTTCTGAGGTTAAGACCTTTGAAGAGACGGGTTTGTCATCAGGACTGTACGAGCAGCGAGCTGATAGCACAGGGATGTGACGCCTTCTAGTTTTATACCATAAAGGAGCGAGATAGTCCAACAATTGAAGGTATTCCAGTTGTTTATGAGTTTATAGACGTGTTACTGAACCGTCTAGTTGCCACCTCAGCGGAGTGTGGACATTGTTATCGAGTTGAAGTATGATACAAGATTGAATGGGAAAGCCACACTATATGGTGCTTGTTGAGATATTGTACTGATAACTTGAAAAGTTTACTGAAACGGGTTTACCCTAGTGGGTTCCATGTTCCGTATTGACGACCTGACGAGTTAAATTCAAGAAGCAATTGTGTTTTCGGGATTCCTTTATGCTCAAGATATCCCTAGTCATGGATGAGAGAGCAGCATGTGTATGAGATAGCATCCCATACCCGTTATGGACACTACGAGTTTGTAGTGATGTCATTTGGATTGACGAATGTTTTAGTAGTTTTTATGGAGTTGATGAATAGTATCTTCATCGACTTCCTTGATTAGTTGGTGGTGGACTCCATAGATGACATGTCGGTATACTCTCATAGCAGAGAATAGTAGACCGATCGTCTGAGGACCGTTCTACAAATTTCGAGAGATAGAGGGTTGTATGCTACACTCTCTAAGTGTAAGTTGAGATGCCAGTGGTAGCCTTTTTAGGCCATGTTGTCTCCACCAGTGGGATCATGGTTGACCTGGCGAGAATTAAGTATGTTGTAACATGGGAGATACTAATGAACATTAAGGAATACGTAGTTTTCTCGGCTCAGCCGATTGCTATCAATGCTTTGACGAAGGATTTTATATGATTATGTATTCATTTGTGAGTCTTTTGAGAAGACCACCATAACAACGTGATGAAAGCAGTGTGTCTATGTTCTGAAGAGTTGAGGAGGCATTTGACCTCTGCTTCCATTCTGTTGTAGTTAGAAGATTTTTGGGATCCCGTGATTTACGGTGATACATCCCAGCTAAGTTTGAGATGTGTATTACTACAAAGGAGTAGGGTTATTGATATGTGTGTTTACAACTGAGAACGTATGATGAGAACTACTCGACTCATGATTTAGAGTAGTTCAAGCCTTTAAATTTTGAAGACCGTACCGGTGTGATCTTCATGTCAGATTTCTATAGATTATAGAAATCTGAAGTATATTTTATGCAACAGGGGTTGAATAACCGCCAGTATTAAGAGCTTAAGTTGATCAAGACTTTGACTTGAAGATTTCATATCATTCAGAGAAGTTGAATGTTGTCGCCGATAACTTGAATGGAAAGACGCTCCAAGAGAAGATGATTGTGAGACTGATAGTTCAACCTCAGCTTCAAAGAGATCTAGCTTGGCTAGAGTTGGACAATCAGTTCCTTGATAAGGATACCCATTTATACCTCAGAGGTTCTACCTGGTCTGTTGGATGAGGTCCAACAGAAGCAGGAGACCTGTCGGGCCTTGACAAGGTTTAGAGAAAGGATGTCTCGTACTGAGGCACCATAGTTCTCCATAAGAGTAGATGGACTGATGAAGAGTCATGACCGCTTTTGTGTTCCTGCTGATGCAGATGGAGACAGAATATTACGTATACCCATTGTACGCCTTATTCAGTACATTCAGGTACGAGTAAGATGTACCGCGAGATGAGACGATTATATTGTATGAAGCCGATATAACCAGATTTGTGATATAGTGTGTGACATGTCAGCAGGTCCAGATAGAGTATTTCCGATCTAGAGATAAGCCCCCACCCACTACCAGTGCAGTAGTAGAATTTGGGAGGACATCTTTATGGACATTATTATGGGATTGTGACCCTGTAGAAGATTGATGTTATTTGGATTGTTGGTAACAGATTAATGAAACCGGCACGTTTCATTTCTATTAGAAGGACGTGGCTAGTGAATGAATTGGTTGAGGAGTACACTAGACAAATAGTGAGACTCCATGGTATACCGAGAACGATCATTTCTGATCGAGATGGATGTTTTTACTTTGAGATTGTGGGCAGCAGATTCAGACTGCTTTGGGGACAAGTATGTACCTCATGACTACACTTCACCCCCTGACAAATGCTTAGTTAGAGAGGATCATCTAGATCTTAAAGATCTATTATAAGTTGTAAGTTGAATGGGAAACATAGAGGGTTATATTACCTTCCATTAATGAGTTTATTATATAACAATGAAGGACGTGCATCTTTTTGGGATGACCCTATGAGTCAATATATAGACATAGATGTCGTATATCCTTATGCTAGAAGTGATCTAGCAGTAGAGTGGAATAACACCTGACCAGACTCAGGATTTTATAGTTCAAGTAACGTTGATTGAAGGAAGAATGTTGGATGTACAGAGTCACCAGATATTATATGTAGACAAGAGGCGTTAACCTCTAAAGTTCAAGCAAAAGTTCATGTCCGGCTGGAGGTATCTCAGCTGTGAGACGTTAGTTGTGTATTATGGAAAGGGGAACTGAGTTTCCAATATGTCGGTTACTTGAGATCTTGATCAGTTTTGTGAAGGCAACATGATGTTTAGCTTTCACTCTGAAGTTGGTGGATGTTCACCCAGTGTTCCTGTGTCTCAACTGAGAAAGTATATACCAGGTTGGAAACACTTTGTGAGTTATAATGATCTAGTGATTAAGTTGAACCACATCGTTGTTGAGCATCTGATTACATTCTTGGAATAAGATATGAAACGCTTGCATTCGAAAGACATTCCCATATTGAGGATATGATGGTCGAGATGAAGACCTGAAGAGGCTATGTGAGAGACTGAGGATAGTGTCCTGAGGAACTATCCAGAGTATATGTTAGGACATACCCATTTGTGGGAGCACGAGTATATCTTAGTGCTATCTTGATGAACGTTGTGCTTATGTGCTTATATGCCTTGATATGTTATTCTATGCTAGTTGTGATGTGATTTATGATCTTAGTAGATCTTGATGTGCTAGCGTGATGTATGCTATAGCTGGAGATGATTACTTCCTCCACGCTACCCGAGTATGATCATATTTATAGCTGGAGATGGTTCTTTCCTCCATGCTATTTGAGTGGGATTAGGATTCAGCTGGAGATGGTTCTTTCCTCCATGCTACCTTGATGGACATAGTTCAGTGGAGATGTGATTCCTCCATGCGATGTATATGTTTATGGGTTGGCTAGAGACGTATTTCCTCTATGCATGTGATATGTTTTGGCTAGAGATGTGCTTCCTCTATGCCTTGTGATGTGGTATGGCGAGAGACGTGATTCCTCTACGCCTTTGGGTAGCGTTATGACCCTGTTTCCTGGAGTGATGATTCCTCCATGTTTATACTTGAGGTTATAGATTGTTATAGGTTGTGATCTTTGGAACGGAGATGTGATACCTCCGATAGAAAGAGTGAGAGTTATACCTCGGCGTATGGGTCCGAGAGAATTTGGGAATTGTTCAAGTTTTGGGACGAAACTTTTTTTAGGGGTGTGTGATGTAATAGCTAGGATTTCCGAATTCTAATTAATGTTGATTAACTTAATCGTTGATAGTAATTGACATATAACTTGCGAAGATTTCCCAAGTGATGAGTATGAGTCCCACAGTTATGTTCCTCGCGTAATTTCGGACGTTTGGGGAAATTTTTACTTTTTCCCCCGGGTAATTATTTTTACCCTCCGGTGTTATTTGGAGCATTTGGGAGCTCCAATTAATGAAAATGCAGTTGAGAGAAATGATCAGGACATCGGATATGTCTTAAATATGAAATAACATGGAGAGGCAAAACGGCCAAAAGAGTCGCTATTTCGTTTCTTAACGGCTAAGAAAGACGGCTTAGGAATACACGTTTTCCGAGGCAATTGTGTAACAATTATCCCTAAAATATTCCAAATTTAATGTTCCAATCTCGAGAAGTTTGGAGAAAGAGGTTCGACCCGCCTTTGGATCGGTTAAAGGATAATTATCGACTTTACTAAAGGATAATTATCGTCTTCACTATAAATAGCGGAAAATCCTTTATTAATTCATTTCCTTTCACGTTTTCTCGTAAAAGCTCTGATTTCTCTCAACCTTCAAACTCAGATCTACTCTCCGTTTCTAATCCGATTTCAATTCCGTTTGAGTTTCTGGATTCCTCTCTTCATTCTCTTCATAACGGTACCGAGTTTCTGCATTTCCGAGTATATGGAGGGCTGGTCGAGCATATATGTCACCAGGACGGTTCCGTCGCTCAGATTCCGATGAATTTGATGCTGTCCATGCGTAGCCTGCGTCGTTGTGATTCCGAATCTTCTTTCAGATCGTCAATCGGGTTAGTAACGAATAAGTTATGAATTTATTCGTTTTCCGTACTGCGATTTGGCCTAAATTGACTTTAGGCTTGTCAAATAGGACAATTAGAAATTCCATTATGGTCGTTATATTATTCTAGTGATTATGGGTTCTTGTTTGATGAAATATGATGACAGGGGTTTAGAAATTGCCTGCGGGCAAAACGTTATTCTCGCGAAATCTAATTAATTAATTAAAGGTTAATTAATTAAATTAGGATTAAAATTGAGATTGAGGAATGTTGATTAGATACTACCTTGAGATTTGAGGAATTGTGAGCTATGTTGAGATATTGAGGTTTAGTTGGTTGTGAGGCTCATAGATTGAGTATGATCTTTATGGATCCCTTTGGGTCTAGGTGTGACCCCTTTGATGAATAGAGGTTGATATATCTTGATAGCATGAATTATAGTCTATATTTTGGGGTTTGTTTGGACGTTTTATCTTTCATAATCTGCATGTTTGTATGTATATTATGTGATTTTACTACCATTTCATCTACCTTTGCGAGAATCGAGGTCTACACCTAGTTTTGTTGTAATTGCAGGTAAAATGGTACGTTTCGCATTAAAAAGGAGCAAAAGGAGTCATGAGTCATTTGGAGCTACATCCAGGGAGCATAGCTATGGATTAAAGATTTACTTTGGACCAGTTTTGAGAGATTTCACATTCAGTTGTGACTCACCTCGGTTGACCAGAGATTCATCTCGACCGAGGTGATCCAGAGACGCTGACTCGACCGAGGCGAACACCTAGGACGCGGCGAGAATATTTTATTCTTGGCTGAGATCTTTTAAAATTGGAAAGTGATCTTATATTTTTGGGCTTGGCTCCTGGAAGGAAGGAGATATGCAGAATCATATATTTTACCTATATTTATGGGAAAATATTTTTCTAAGATTTATTATCTTTGGAGGGTTATTTTCCTATAAAAAGGGTTGGATTTCCACAATTCCGACATCACGCTATACCGTTGATCTTGCTTACGAGAAGATCACGCAACAGCAGCATACTCCAGTTGGGAGAGATTCGAAGAACCTTTTTGAAGGTTGAAGGAAGGTTGAAGTCCATAGCTTTTATAGCTTTTTGGAGGGTTTTTGTAAGATTATCTTCAATTCCCTCACTTGTTGTCTTGTTTTGTTGGATTGCTATCCAAGGAATGCTTTGTTGTGATATTTGATTCAGTTATTAAAGTCTTTTCATTAAATTCTTCTTGTTCAAATATTCACCTCCTTCCCATATATTTAATACTTTCATAATGATGATGAGTGGCTAAATTCCTTGTAAGATTCTAGGGTGATTAGCTGAAGGTTGTGGGAAAAACAATGATAGAATAATCTTAGATTCCAGTAGGATCCTGAAAGTTCGAGTCTTTAACCTTAACCCTAAGCGTCTCGTTCAGTCGATGAACATCTCGGCCGGGGTGGAAACTGGCTGACCGAGGTGACTTATCTGATCCATAACTGAGAGTTAAGTGTTAGAGTTTGCCAAATCCTATTCTTATTACACCTTTCCTGGTTCAAAGCAAGCTTAGGATGAGACTTACCCGGTAATTCCTTAGTTTGTGTACCAACGATCATAAGTGTAGGTAATAAAGATTTATCCTTTATTGGGGTTTGAGTGTGCTTCCATCCCATCTTTGTGAGTTAGCCTGAGACTTACCCGGTAAAGGTTGATTCTATTCCCTTAGATGGTGTGTTAGTTTGAGGTTACAGTTCTTTATCTTGATTCCTTGAGACTTACCCGGTAATAGGAGTTACGGTTTAGGATTAGTGTGTAGTGAGACTTACCCGGTGATCTACTCCACTTTAGTAACACCTTCCCCACGCAAAAATCTCAGCTTTGTCCGCTTATCTATAGATCTTGAGTTGGAACCACAACTAGATGCTTTAATCCCTAGAATTGCATATTTGCTTTATTGACTTCTTATTCATCTTTGATTGTGTTAATTGCTCTTTGTGGTTAGTATTCACGAAGCTTACCGTTATTGACTTTGTTTCACCGAGTCCCTGTGATCGACCCCTGGAATTTTATTACTTTTACTACGATTGACCCGTACACTGCGGGTTCGCATCCTTGTTTTAAGCTTAAGTCTAGGGTTATAAATTTAAAGCTTGCACACACCGTTTGGAGCGAACAAGTTTTTGGCGCCGTTGCCGGGGACTTGGTCTAGACCGAGCCGGTACGGTTTGCTCTTGGGGCGCTTGCCCCGTGTCATCTAACCACTCTACTTGAGTGACTTTTGCAGGTTCTTTTTTTTTGGTATATGCGAAGAACCCGCGCTGGGAAGGAAATCGTTCCTTACGATCCCGAACCAGAGAAGACATACAAGCGACGCTTAAGAGAAGCAAAGATGGCCCAACAAGACGATCGCGATCTTGCGGCCGAATTGAAAGAGGCGCTAGAGCTGCTACGCCTCAGCAAGGAAGAACTTAGACAAGAGAAAGAAGAGAATCGCACCAAGACTACAGCAATCGAAGCTGAGATAGCAGTCATACGAGACCAGATTCTACTTCGACCGAGGGAAGATCCCCCTGTTGATCCTCGACCGATGCAGGATCCAGTAGCTGATCTTCGACCAAGGCAGATTCCAATACCTGTCGCCCCGGCCGATGTACCTCCACCTCGGATGCCAGTCCGAGATGTTCTTCTTGCAGGAATCCCACAAACCCTAGGTCAAAGGATGGACCCTAATCAACAACTGAGGCGTCCAGGAGTGAACCTAGAAGATCCAGCAGATCATGACTACGAACTTCGACCGCAAGTTCTAGCCATGATTCGCCAATGCCAATTCGGAGGGCTAGAGAAGGAGTCGCCGCATCAACATCTTCAAAACTACGAGATCTTGATGGAAACCTTGCGACCTCCTAGAATTGAGAATAACAACTACAAGCTAAGACCTTTTTACTTTTCTTTAAAAGATAGAGCTCTTACTTGGTATCAATCTCTTCCTCCAGGAAAAATTAGCACATGGGAGGAGAAGACTACGGAATTCTTGACCAAATTCTTTCCCCCCTCAAAGACCGCTGAAATGAGAGGGAAGATCAACGCTTTCATTATGAAGGACAAGGAGAGCTTGTCCAAATATTGGGAGCGGTTCAAGGATATCCTCTTGGATTGCCCACATCATGAGATTCCAAAGATCGAGTTGTTGGAGATCTACTTCAAAGGACTGGACGGAAGCACCCAGTTCAATCTCCAACTACTCTCCGCCGGTACCTTCATGGACATGGCGATTGATGAGGCTTGGGACTTCATTGAGAAGCAACCCTTGCACATGGAGAAATACACCCACCAAGGAGCTGAAGGTGGAGTTAAAAGAGTCAACTTTCAAGAGACTCAACCCGACAACAATCAACTCACGTCTTTGAAGAATGACGTGAAGCAATTGAAGGAACTCTTGATGGCTCAAACTAAGAAGGAAGAGCAAGGGAAAAGTAGGATCCAATAGCAACAACTGGAGGGCGATAACCAAAATCACGGTAACAATCATTCAAACTCCAACTCTAATGATTCCTCTAACCCTTTCCTCTCTTCTCCTTCTTCTTCTTCTACTCCATTAAAGAGCCAAGGGCAAGGATCAAGTTCGTCTCAACCAGAAAAGAAAGACGCAGTTCTGGAGGCTATCTTGATCAAGCTTAGCGCTATGGAAAATTCTATGACTTCATTTTCGAGGGCCCAAAAATCCTTCGAATAACAACTTGCTAATAGGGCGAATGAGGCGCCAAGAGATCCAGGGAAGCTTCCAGCAAAGACGGAAACTAACCCTAAGGGCCAGTGCATGGCCATAACAACGAGGAGTGGACTTAAAACTGCAGATCCAGTACCTCGCTCGACGCAAACCACCTCGGTCCAGATCCAGTCGAAGAACACCTCGACCGAGATGCCAACCGAGGTGGAGCAACAGAAAGCAGGAGGGACAACTGAAACTTATACTCCACCTCCAGCCTACAAACCACCACTCCCATTCCCTCAGTCCAGAGCCAGAGCACATCTAGACAAGCACTTTGGTAAGTTTCTTGACTTGATGAATAAGCTCCATATTAATATTCCCTTCCTTGATGCTATTCTAGGTATGCCCGCCTATGGGAAGTTCTTAAAAGAAATCTTATCAAGGAAGAGGAAGCTGGAGGATGTTGGTGAAGTTAGGATGACATCTAAATCCTCGGAGCTTATCAAGATCATGAAGGAAAAGATGCCACCTAAGTTGAGAGATCCCGGCTCGTTTTGCATCCCCATTCAAGTTGGGGATGTCACTTGCGAAGCCCTTTGTGATCTAGGAGCCAGCGTGAGCATCATCCCGCTAGAGCTATGCACGAAGATCGGTCTTGGAGAGCCCAAGCCGGTCAAGATTCGACTTTATATGGTGGATCGCTCCATTACCCATCCCGTGGGCATCTTGGAGGACGTTCCGGTCAAGTTAGGTAACTTCTATCTACCTATAGATTTTGTTGTACTTGACATTCCCGCAGATTATCCTGTTCCTATTATTCTCGGGAGGCCATTTCTAGCAACTTCGGGTTGCAACGTGGATTGCAAGAACGCCAAGTTGAAATTCAACGTTGGTGGCGATGAGGTGGAGTTCGCACTACTTGCAGCCATGAAAGGGGAGCAACTAACTGATGATATCTTCAACATCTACGATGAAGAAGAATCAAGATAATTGGTGAGCTCTATCCTTATTAACGATCCACTCGAAAGAGTTATTAGCTTCAGTTTAATGGAGGAAGGTATAGATGCTTTTTGTGATGCAGATATACGGAGCTTGAAGGCACTGGAAGAAGATCCAGGAGCTAAAACTGAGAAGCTAATTCAGGAGACGAAGATCTCTAGTCTCGGGCCCAGTAGCAGCACCTCGACCGAGGCACCTTCTGGTCTGAGCGAGGCGACTGAAGAACATCTCGGTCAACGCCTCTGCGCCTCGACCGAGATCGATGGCGAGATGATGTCAACTGAGATTGCCGAGAATAACAAATTTCTTACTCCCCTCTCTGACATTCACCCACTGTTGGTGGAACATTCCATCCACCAACTTTCTGATAATAAAGGTCCTTGGTATGCTGATATTGTGAATTATCTTGTTTGCCAGGAGATACCGCCCGGATTGACGTACTCTCAAAAGAAAAGATTCTTCAAGGAAGTACGACATTACTACTGGGACGAGCCGCTGCTATTCAAGCGCGGACCGGATGGGATGCTTCGAAGGTGCATTCCAGAGGATGAAGTTAATAGCGTCATAAGGCATTGTCATTCACTCCCTTGTGGAGGACATGCTAGCACCGATAAAACATGCGCTAAGGTATTACGTTCTGGTTTCTTTTGGCCTACATTATTTAAGGATGTGCAATCTTTTGTTGTCTCTTGTGATGCATGCCAAAGAACAGGAAATTTATCAAGGAGGAAGGAGATGCCACTTAACAACATCCAAGAAGTGGAAATCTTCGATGTATAGGGGGTTGACTTCATGGGACCTTTCCCATCCTCCGGAGGAAACCTCTATATCCTTCTTGCGGTTGATTACGTCTCTAGATGGGTTGAAGCCATTGCTTCTCCCACTAACGACGCCAAGATGGTAGTGAAGTTCTTGAATAGAACTATCTTTCCACGATTTGGAACTCCACGTATCATCATTAGCGATGGAGGAACGCATTTCATCAACCGGAATTTCAAAGCACTTCTATCGAAGTATGGGGTAACCCATAAGGTATCAACTGCTTACCACCCTCAAACTAGTGGACAGGTCGAGATCTCGAATAGAGAAATCAAGGCAATTTTGGAGACGACCGTCTCTAGAACGAGGAAGGATTGGTCCATGAAATTGGACGATGCTCTTTGGGCGTACAGGACCGCATTCAAGACTCCCATAGGTACCACTCCTTATAATTTGGTATATGGGAAGTCTTGCCATTTTCCCGTTGAATTGGAACACAAGGCGTATTGGGCTATCAAATGGTTGAACTTTGACATCAAGGAGGCTGGTGAGAAGCGACTATTGGAACTTAACGAGCTGGAGGAGCTGCGTTTGAACGCTTATGAGAATGCCAAAATCTACAAGGAAAGGACGAAGAGATGGCATGACAAGCGCATCGTCCCAAAGGAGCTTAACGAAGGAGACTTAGTTCTACTCTTCAACTCCCGCCTCCGCCTTTTTCCAGGTAAGTTGAAATCTAGATGGACCGGGCCTTACGTTGTGAAACATGTTTTCCCTCATGGTGCAGTTGAGATATGGGGCGAAACTAGCGGAAGCTTCAAGGTCAACGGTCATAGGCTTAAGAAATACCAACCGGAAACGCCGGTTGAGGAGGTTGCACCAATATACCTCGTATGAGACGCAGTATGGTCCAGCTAGCGACCTTAAACCAAGCGCTTCTTGGGAGGCAACCCAAGGTATTGCTTTCTTTTTTCCCGTTTTCTAGTCTAGCTTAGATAGTTTTTGTTTTTGCTTTGCTTTGCTTTGTTTTTGGCGTTCTAGACAGACAACAGGGAATATCTAAGGAAGGAGCATAACTGGAAGGACAGAATTTCGAGATTTTGAGAAGACAGAAGCATCTCGGTCACTGTCAAAGCATCTCGACCGAGTTGATTCTTGAGCAACCGAGGCGACTAGGGTTTCTGCAGAACCACCTCGGTCCATACCACCTCGGTCCAGTCGAGACCATCTCGACCGAGGTGACAGCAGATCCAGGAACAGTATAAAAAGGAAAAAAAAATTACTTTTCACTTTTTATCTTCTTCACCTCGACCGCGGCGACAGTCCACTTCGCTCTCTCTCGTTCCTTGCTCGTTTTCGAAGATTTCCGCTTCCAAACTACGATTGAAGGATAGAGGAACCTTTTGCAACAACAGATCTGCAAAGAAATCGAGCGAATCGACCGAAACGAGGTAAAATAAGTCGAAACCCTAACTCGTTCATTCGCTTCGATTTGGGCTTTGGTTGCCCCTGATTCTGCTGAGAAAGGATTTAAGTACCCCATAGGAAGCAATTGTAGTGATTTTGGGGGGAAAAGAACTGAATTTCTGAGAATTGGAATCGTAACTGCTGCGCCTCGGTCCGGTCGAACTGCATCTTGACCGAGGTGATTCTTGAGTCTTGTCAGCAACCGAGGTGGTCTGACAGTGTTGAGTGAAAATGAGTTCCGATCGCCGTCTAGCTCTGAGAGACAGATCCTCACCCTCCCCTTCTTCCTCTTCCTCCCGTCCTTACCGCCCGGTTATCCACGAGAGATGCCGGGTAGACTATGAGCGCATAGCTAGCCGTCCAGTTATCGCACCTCGATTTCTGGACGTGTCGGCTTTTGATTGCCTAGGGTTAGATGCTGACCTTAGGAGGATGATCGCTACTGTCGGGCTGGATCAGTTTACTGAGATCCGAGCCCCAGCCTATTTGGAGCCGACCTTAGAGTTTGTTAGCTCCTTCTCCTACCTTCCCACAAACCAGTCTGTGAAGTACCGGTTGATGAACCAGAACTTCATAGTTCCTTTAGAGATATGGAGAGAGATTTTTGGCTTTTCTGAGCCCACCGCCACCGACTTCCCCTCCCGATCCGTAGCTAGGGAGTTCTGGGGGCAGATTGCCCATATTACCGAGCATGCAGACAGATGGCGCCCTGGAGATTCGAGGGAGAAGGTCATCTTCCATCCAGCCTTCAGACTAGCCCACAGGATATTTAGCGAGACACTTCTGGCGCGTACTGAGACGCCTCAGAAGATCCGACAGGGCGAGCTCTTCAGCCTCTACTGCATAGTTACAGGAGGTTTCCCAGACTTTGGCTTGTTCTTGGCAAAGGATCTGCACAAGATCAAGGCCAAGGCGAAGGGAGACATTTGCTGCGGAGGTCTAGTCACCCATATTGCTACCTATCACGGGATGGACCTCAGTGTATGTACGATGGTGGCGGCTCCGAAGCCGCTCGGATTACAGGAGATGATCACACGGAGGATTCTGGTTCCCCGTGGTTTGACCACTCCATACGTTGTTATGCCTTGGGAGCGGACTGCGCCACAGGGGATCCGCTGGTCTGCTCAGTTCACAGTCTTCGATCCGCATTACTGGCAGACAACTTGGGCTCCACTGATGGAGGATCATAGAGAGGCAGCAGCTGCCCCAGCTGAGGAGGAGGAGGATGACGACGACGAGGAGACGGTGGATGAGAGAGATGGTGGAGTCCCGATGGATACAGGGACAGATACTGCAGGGACGAGCGCACCACCGATCATAGATTTGGATGATGAGGAGGATACTGAGCCTGCACCTGCTGCACCTCCTGCTAGATCTGCTAGGCGTCGGACACGCCGTCATAGAGACACTGAGGATCATCGTTGGATCGATGATTTGACTGACCAGATGATAGATTCTTATGCTGCCCTTACTGTGGACATGCATGAGAGATTTGCCGCCCAGCACCGACACCTTGACAGCTGGACTCAGCAGATGTTAGAGGGGCAGCACTATCAGCGTAGGATGATGGAGCTACAGTTCCAGCAGACTATGGGCTATCCTTTCGACCCGACACAGTATCCGTACGTACCACCACCACCACTGCCGGATCAGGATTACTGAGGAGCTGCAGGATTTTCTTATTATATTTTTTATGCAGTTCAGCTATTTATCCGGTGAGTTCTCTCATTTTCTAGACTTTTATTTGACCCACTGGGACAGTGTGTCCCAAGTATGGGGTGTTTGTATTATTTGACTACCTTTTGATGTATTTGACTACTTGATGTATTATATTTCATCGGATATTTTATTTATGCATCACTTCTGCATTTATATGATTATCTGATATTACATGCATACCTACAGGTTATTTGATTGAGAAAAACGTCGAAACTGAAAAAAAATGGTTTTAAAAAAACTTTTCGATCTCGACCGAGTCAGTCTTGGCCAAATGAGGCATTTCACCTCGGTTGAACCAAGAACACCTCGACCGAGGTGTGTTAACTGAGAGTTTTCGAAAACGATTTTGTGTTACTTATCTGGATATGATCTCAGTGAAGATCTTGTTTACTGACTGATTTTGAATCCTTTATGTGTTTGAAAGGTTTTATAATATGTTTAAGTTGCTAAATGCTTTGTTTGAAATTATTAGCATGTTTAATACTTTGTTTTTATCCAAATTATGTTGAATTTGAAGGTTGACACTGCAGGTTAAGTTCTCTCACTTTCTTCTTGGAAAGACCAAGGCAATTCATTCTCTTCTTCTTCTTCTTCTTGATCATGCTTAGCCCCTCATATACATTTTGCCTCCCTTTACCTATCCGGGAATTTGGAAGCAAGCGAAGTGGCGAAAGCAAGTGAAGTTGAGAAGTGGCTGGAAGTGAAAGTTTTAGAAAGCAACAATAGGTTTGGGGAAGTCAATCATGAAGATGAGTAACTCGGCACCATTCACATAGCCGGGTGTTTGTGTCTTGCCAAAGTCGGATTGAGCGATATTCCTAACGGATCATGGTATGTGCATCAAGGGTTTGATGCATCTCGAGAAATTGATGATTGCAGATTTCCTAGGCTTCGGTTATTGTGCACCTCTGTCCATGCATCCCAAAAAGTAAAAAAAAAAGAAAAAGTGTGAAATAAGCAAAGCTTATTGGTGGAAGATGTTTCAAGTCGAAGTGAAAGTGAAGTTCATCCTTTTCCCGGATTCTAGCACCACATTACCTTACATACATCCCTACCCTACACGTTTCTTGACCTTTTCTTTTGGGAAGTCCTTGAGACCTTGAGCTTGTTGATTGACTTAGTGGTTTAAACTTGATTATACATGATTAATTTTGATAATTATGATTTATTATGCATTCTATGATTTTATGCAAAGATGAACAACTTTCTTATATTTATAAAATGTTTTGAGCATATTGAGTTTTTAATTCCATGAAGTATTCTCTTAGAGTGATCTATGATAGTTGCACACAATAAAAATGTTTTTGAAAGACTTTTCATTGATTTTCTTGACTTATAATCCATTCTATCTTGTCTTCTATATGCGGAACTTGCTTGGGGACAAGTAAGGGCTAAGTATGGGGTATTTTGATAGCATGTATTATAGTCTATATTTTGGGGTTTGTTTGGACGTTTTATCTTTCATAATCTGCATGTTTGTATGTATATTATGTGATTTTACTACCATTTCATCTACCTTTGCGAGAATCGAGGTCTACACCTAGTTTTGTTGTAATTGCAGGTAAAATGGTACGTTTCGCATTAAAAAGGAGCAAAAGGAGTCATGAGTCATTTGGAGCTACATCCAGGGAGCATAGCTATGGATTAAAGATTTACTTTCGCCCAGTTTTGAGAGATTTCACATTCAGTTGTGACTCACCTCGGTTGACCAGAGATTCATCTCGACCGAGGTGATCCAGAGACGCCGACTCGACCGAGGCGAACACCTAGGACGCGGCGAGAATATTTTATTCTTGGCTGAGATCTTTTAAAATTGGAAAGTGATCTTATATTTTTGGGCTTGGCTCCTGGAAGGAAGGAGATTTGCAGAATCATATATTTTACCTATATTTATGGGAAAATATTTTTCTAAGATTTATTATCTTTGGAGGGTTATTTTCCTATAAAAAGGGTTGGATTTCCACAATTCCGACATCACGCTATACCGTTGATCTTGCTTACGAGAAGATCACGCAGCAGCAGCATACTCCAGTTGGGAGAGATTCGAAGAACCTTTTTGAAGGTTGAAGGAAGGTTGAAGTCCATAGCTTTTATAGCTTTTTGGAGGGTTTTTGTAAGATTATCTTCAATTCCCTCACTTGTTGTCTTGTTTTGTTGGATTGCTATCCAAGGAACGCTTTGTTGTGATATTTGATTCAGTTATTGAAGTCTTTTCATTAAATTCTTCTTGTTCAAATATTCACCTCCTTCCCATATATTTAATACTTTCATAATGATGATGAGTGGCTAAATTCCTTGTGTGATTCTAGGGTGATTAGCTGAAGGTTGTGGGAAAAACAATGATAGAATAATCTTAGATTCCAGTAGGATCCTGAAAGTTCGAGTCTTTAACCTTAACCCTAAGCGTCTCGTTCAGTCGATGAACATCTCGGCCGGGGTGGAAACTGGCTGACCGAGGTGACTTATCTGATCCATAACTGAGAGTTAAGTGTTAGAGTTTGCCAAATCCTATTCTTATTACACCTTTCCTGGTTCAAAGCAAGCTTAGGATGAGACTTACCCGGTAATTCCTTAGTTTGTGTACCAACGATCATAAGTGTAGGTAATAAAGGTTTATCTTTTATTGGGGTTTGAGTGTGCTTCCATCCCATCTTTGTGAGTTAGCCTGAGACTTACCCGGTAAAGGTTGATTCTATTCCCTTAGATGGTGTGTTAGTTTGAGGTTACAGTTCTTTATCTTGATTCCTTGAGACTTACCCGGTAATAGGAGTTACGGTTTAGGATTAGTGTGTAGTGAGACTTACCCGGTGATCTACTCCACTTTAATAACACCTTCCCCACACAAAAATCTCAGCTTTGTCCGCTTATCTATAGATCTTGAGTTGGAACCACAACTAGATGCTTTAATCCCTATAATTGCATGTTTGCTTTATTGACTTCTTATTCATCTTTGATTCTGTTAATTGATCTTTGTGGTTAGTATTCACGAAGCTTACCGTTATTGACTTTGTTTCACCGAGTCCCTGTGATCGACCCCTGGAATTTTCTTGCTTTTACTACGATTGACCCGTACACTGCGGGTTTGCATCCTTGTTTTAAGCTTAAGTCTAGGGTTATAAATTTAAAGCTTGCACACACCGTTTGGAGCGAACATATCTCTTTATGCCTTTTTATAGGCCGTGTTGTCCCTCCAGTGTAGAGGTGATCGTGGTTGATTTTGTACGAGGTTGAGGTAAGTCCGTAGGACTTACTTAGCTACCATCCCTATATTGGGTGTTTGCATGAGTGGTGTGTGCTTTATATGTTTGCTATGATATCATGAGTTGTCGTTTTTATCGACCTATGTTCTATTGACTGCCCCACTGCGTGGCTGTGATAACCTTTCCCTTTCATCCCGCCGTGGAGTCTGGGAGGTTCTCTGATGTCGGGCCAGACTGGTTTACGGGAAGGGCGCAATCCACTCCCATAGGGTACACGGATTGTGTGACCGATACTCGTACAGCTGGATATTGTACTCAGAGGCGGGGATGTATCGGTCCTCGTGTCACATACTTTCATATATCTATATATATACGGTTTTTGAGTGAATGGTTATTATATAAAGATAATAAATGGGTAAATGTGTGATAGCATGCTGATGTGTTTATCTTTCATGATTGTGCTTGTGCTTATGCATTACCTCATATATGTATGGTTAGCTAACGGTTTCATACCGTGTTGTAGATGTTTACAGGTTAGGCGCTACTGGGTGATCTGGCAGGGTGACAGGCCGAGGACTCTCGTACATTAGGTGGTTGGTTTGGGATTGTTGTGTTTCCCCTCTTGCGTGAGGATGATCTTTTGTACCTTCTATGTGAGGATGTCGTTTTATATACTCGGCTATGTTGTTGTTTACTTTGGGTCGTACAGTTTATACTGTTTTATGTAGTTGTTTTATATCTGTCAGTGCCATGTTGTAAGGTCCAGTGAACTTGTTGTCAGGCTAGGGTCAGGATCCATTGTGACATCCTAGCCCAATGTGACATCCCGAGTCCCACGGATTCGGGGTGTTACATATTAATTCATTTCCTTTCACGTTTTCTCGTAAAAGCTCTGATTTCTCTCAATCTTCAAACTCAGATATACTCTCCGTTTCTAATTCGATTTCAAATCCGTTTGAGTTTTTGGATTCCTCTCTTCATTCTCTTCATTTTGGTACCGAGTTTCTACATTTCCGAGCAAGGGAAGGCCTGGTCGAGCATATATGATACTAGGGAGGTTCGGTCGCTCAGATTCCAGTGAATTTGATGGTGTCCGACGTAGCCTACGTCATTGTGATTTCGAATCTTCTTTCGGATCGTCAATCGGGTTAGTAACGAATAAGTTATGAATTTATTCGTTTTCCGTATTGCGATTTAGCCTAAATTGACCTTAGGCTTGTCAAAATGGATAATTGGAAATTCCATTATGCTCGTTACTTTATCATGGTGATTATGGGCTGTTTGTTTGATGAGATTTGATGACAGGTGGGTTCAGAAATTGCCTGCGGGCAAAACGTTATTCTGGCAAAATTTAATTAATTAATTAAAGGTTAATTAATTAAATTGGGATTCTAGAAAATGCTAAAAGCTAGTTAAATTCAAAGGAATGAATTTAACTGGTGTTTGAAGCGAGAAGTTTAATACGAGGAATATGATATTCTCAACAGGTGTTGTTGAAGGTTTCGGTCTAACTATAACGTAGTTGCTTTGTGAGCGTATTCAAGCACGATAAAAGAGGATAGTTCGAGTGGGAAACGGACTCAGTAGTTGGTTTGCGAGGTTTTATTGTTCTTACCTGCGAGGTAAGTGTATATGAATTACACTTGCTTAATATATGTTATGTATTTAATATGCCATGATTTTATGCATGCTTGAGTGTATATATCTGTTTGTTATGGTTGTATGCATGCTTATATCTATATGAGTGAGACGACGATGATGATGACTTGATATTCTTTATGAAAGCATGCATGAGGTACATGAGATGATAGTGGAAAGAATGTGATGAAAGAATATGATGAAAGCATGAAATTGAGTTATGATATGAAAGTGATAATATAGGATGGTAATTGATTAATTAGCCCAACTGGGTCCCGCACGGGTTTCCGGGGGACGAGGTCGCTACTTGATCTACAGGGGGCCTCAGAGGTCGCTACCTGATCTACAAGGGGCCTCAAGATAAGAAAAATAGTCAGAGGTCGCTACCTGATCTACAGGGGGCCTCAAGATAAGAAAAATAGTCCAAGATTGCAACCTGATCTACAGGGGGTCTTAGGACAAGATGGCCGAGGTCGCTACCTGATCTATAGGGGGCCTAGGACGCTATCGGGTTGGCCAACCGAAAAGAAAAAAAAAGAAAGAAAGAAAGAAAAGAAATACGAAAGCAATGAGAAAATATATCGTACGATCAGTTGGGGCTAGTTAGTTAATTATCACCTATGCATCGATGCGATCGAGTCTAGCATGTTATGTGTTATGTTATGATTATTTGTATGTGATGAGATGATATGTTTATATGTGATGTGTGATAACATGCTTGAATGTTTATGTGAAATGTGATATGAATGGTTGTGGAATTATATGTGAATGTCGATATGTATGTGTGCTTTGAAATGTGAGGAAGGGTATAGAGTGTCCTTTGGGGACGGGATATTAGATACTTATATATATTGGGAGAGTGCGATTTGTATACCCTTACTGAGCGTGTGGCTCATTGTTGTTATATCCACATATTTTTCAGCTACTCAGACTCGGCCTGATCAAGGCAAGGACATTGGACCCAACACTTGGATTTGAGATCATATCAGGTGGGCTGTTATGGGATGCTACCGCCTAGGATGTTTTGTGTGGTTTTAAACAGCTGTGTTTTGTTAAACAGAGTTTATGACGCATGTTAGTATGTATATATGTTGTGAATATGGTTGTAAGATAAAGTTTTAAAAATTTACGTTTTCTGCTTTTCCGCTTATTGTTTTAAACAGGGTTAATTTATTGGTAATCAACTAGAAATGAAATAGGTGTCACACCCGAGGTCTTAGGGATGTTGTCCTCATGCCAACCATACTCGCGCAAAAACTTCCCAGGAGGTCACCAATCCTGAAATTTCTCCCGCACGAGCACGCTCAACTCCAAAGTTATTTGTCCTCACTCTACCACTGGAAAAGAAGAATTCTTGTTGACATGGGTAGCAACCCATCCACCGAGCCGAGTGACCGCCTACTAGGGCGAGCACACTTGTAACTCAGGGTTTGCTATGATACCATCTGTAAGACCCGAGGTCTTAGGGATGTTGTCCCCATGCCAACCATACTCGTGCAGAAAATTCCCAGGAGGTCATCCATCTTGAAATTTCTCCCGCACGAGCACGCTTAACTCTAGAGTTATTTGTCTTCACTCTACCAGTGGAAAAAAAGAATTCTTGTTGACATGGTAGCAACCAATCCTTATAAGTGAACCATAAATCCTCATTCATATGATGCGAGATGACAATTTTACGGGGTGTTACACGAACCGAGTGATTTCAGTTTCGACCAAATCCACAAATTTAAGTTCGGTTTTCGGTTTGCAATTTTCGAAATTAGGTTTAGTTTCGGTTTTCAGATAATAACCGCAAAATCGATGGTCTAAAACGAAAAACAAAATTTATTTTATAAACAAGACCGGTTCATATTTGTTATCTTTATCGAGATAGATTTAGATTTGGATAATCAATATTTGATATTATTATCGGGACATATGGGAGTGACTACATTTGTACTTTGTATTGTACTTTTTATTTTTTTAATATTATTTTAAAATATTTAGCTTTACTTTTTCGGTCGATTGGTCCAAAACCTAAATCGAAACGAAACCAACCCTAATAGGTTCGGTTTTCGACTCTCATATTTTTAATTTTCGGTTTTAGGTCCAAACCGAAACCGGACCTACTTTTATAGGTTTGATTTTTGGTCCAAGGTTTCGAAAAAGACGGTTTTAGTTTCAGTTCGGTTCGATTTATTACAGTTCGATTCGATTTTGGATAAACCACGCTAGATGTTAAAAACACAGTGATCGAGAGTAAAAGATATTTTAATTGATTAATTTAAATATTAAAAAAGGCACATGAATTTTCAATATGTACACATTTTTATCCATAAAAAATGCAGAAAGCCATCAATTGGAGAAGTTTAAGTGGTGTACGTTAGTGGATGCATGCCGACCAGGCTAGGATTTAATAGGTAAATTCATTGCACATGAAACTTGGTTTATAAATACGCACCGTTAGAGAGCAACTACAAATATGTAATGAATGCAACTAAACACACGTCTTTCTACTAACCTACTTACCTACATATTAATAGTGTAATCTAAACTCATTATAATGCTTTGCTTACACACTAGACAAATTTAGGCCTATATAAGTTCACATTAATCACAAACAAATATATAATATAATATATGATCCTTGGACTATTCATCATGCTTATGAAATAGGTATCTCACATAGCATACATGCACCTATACAGAAACGTAAAACCTTGACCCGCGACATATTTAAGACGTTAGGGTTTGTTTGGAAGTGCTAAAAATCATTGTTGATAAGGGAATAATTTCGAATCAATAAAAAACTATATTTGTTTAGAGGTCTTTTAACACATGAAAGTAATTTCATAATTTATATTTTCTTTTCTTACCATTATCCGATTTCTTTCCGTTTCTATTCCACCGTTCCAACCAAACGGATAAGTACTACACTACATGATCAAAGAAATTAAGTTTTCTAACGTAAAAACCCTAGAGGCGATTGGGCGATTCGTGTTGGGCTTCTCTACGATGTACTATGAGGGCTAGGCGTTTTACCACCTGAGTGTGAAATGTTTGGAGGTAGTGGGATTTATGGAGAAAGGAAAAGGGAAGATTCACCTTACGGAAGAGGAATGTATTGTCGTCATGAAAATCGTGCTTAAACAAAGGTCTTTCAACTCCTATGCCTTAAATGCTACCATGAATGGGGCGTGGAGGCTTTCTCAAGGTTTCATCTTTCGAGAGTTAAATCATAAACCATTCATATTCTAGCTCGCCATAGTTGAGGACAATGATAAGGTAGGAAGTCCTTGGACATTTTGTAAATTAAGCTTTGCTCGCACTTGAGGAGCTGGGGACTACACAACCTTCTAAGATGGAATTTTCGGATGTCCTATTCTAGATTAGGGTTCAAGATTTACCTATTAGGATTGTGCTTGGATCTTTAGCCAAAGTGTTAGGATTTAGTTAAACCCGATTCGTGTCAAACCGTAGATTAGTGGGTCTGAGTTTGAGTGTGAGGCCGGTTGGGTTTGATGAAGGGTTGGACAGGGTACTTGTGTTATATTGGTGATGGGCTGATTGCAGGGCCAGTTGGGCCTAGTTGATCGAGGCTCAATTGTAAGTGCTCCAGTCCATCTCACCTATTGATGAAGCGGAATGTACAAAGCGTTGAATGGTTAAACGCTGCGTTGATGATGTTCACTTCGTGGCACTGAGTACTTAAGCTCTCTTCCTTGTCTTCAACCCTAAGGCGGCCGAAACACTTCTACTAAGAACCCTAGATCTGAAAGTGAGCATACAGAGAGAAACATAGAGAGAGAGAGATCCGAGTCGAGTGCTTCGTCCAAGAGTTGTCTTGAGACGTTCTGTGTTGTCTAGATCTTGCTTTGCCTCAAAGCACAGATCAATACCTTGGTGGTTTACAAACCTCTCATCTATCCCTGTTCTTGTTATCTTGTTCTTTGATCTCGTAAGGTTTTCTATAGTTTTGTTTGTTCGTCCTGTAACCGTTCTACACTGTAACTCTACCTAGTGGATTGGGCTGGCTCTCCCCTCCTGAGATCCCGCAGAGTAGAGCTTATCTCGAACTGCGTCATCAACCTTTTTTTGTGTTCATCTGGTTTTGAAAGACTGGATCGCTCTAGATCCAGTCACTTTTGAATCGAACTTGTGATAGAGTTTTATCAAATTGGTATCAGAGCATGGTTTTTTCGATTTGAAGTTGGAGATCTGGTTTTCTCAATCGATCTTTCATTGTTCTTACAAATCTTTTTATTCTTTTTTGAAATTTCCTTTTAAAACTGCTTCCGCTTGACTCTATCGTTCTTTTACGTTTCTTCTCAAAACTGTCTTTGAAAATCTTCCGGTTCTTCAAAAACCCCAGAAAAGAGGATAATTCCTTCAAGCACTTTTGCTTAAGGAACCCTAGATACGAGAAAAATCAAAAGAACCCAAAACTTACAGTGTTTTGAGGATCTTTGATTATTTCTAAAAGGACGGCAAGTTCTTTGGTTCTAAAGACTGCCCTTACATAGACCCTAAGTACGACATCTGGGATCGTGTCTTTTTAGATACGGGACTATGTCGGAAAACACAGTGAGGATTAAGCCCTTTGATGGCACCTCTGACTTTGCCATATGGCAACTGAAGCTAAAAGCGATCCTAATCAAGGAGAAGTGCTGGACCACTGTACAAGGAAAGTTCCCTCCGGATACTTCCCCAGATAGGAAACAAGAGCTTGAGGAGCAAGCTCACTCTGAGATTTTTATACGGTTAGCTGACGACGTGGCTCGTCAGGTTGTAAGTCTCACTAATCCTTCTTTGCTCTGGAAAAAATTAGAAGATCTTTCTCTTAAAAAGTCTTTGCCTAGTCGTATATCTCTGTTATGTAGATTGTTCAATTTTAGAATGAATGTCAACTTGTCTTTGCATGATAATCTAGACATTTTTCCTAAATTGACACAAGACTTAGAAAGATGTAATGATAAGATCTTTGATGACCATTCTGCTATACTTTTATTGAATGCCTTGCCTAGCCAGTTTGACAATTTTAAAGATGTTATCCAGTTTAGTCATGATGAAATATCTAAAGACAAAGTACTGGAACAAATAATACAGAAAAATGAAAGTATAAAAGTCTTTAAAACTAATCATAAAACTGATGATAAATCTGAGGCCCTCATGATGAAAGGAAATAAAAGAAACAAAACAAAATATAAGCAGAAATATGAACCAGAAAAGAATAAAAATACATACTCTAATGATTTTGATAAAAAGAATAAAAAATGCTTCTATTGCAGTAAACTAGGACACTACCAGGAAGAATGTAGGAAAAAAAAGAAAGATGAATCCAATAAAGATAAATCTACTCATTCTGCATCTCTATGTGTATCTGATTATCCTAATGAACTGCTTGTATGCTCATCTAAACATGATTGTTCTAAGTATAATATGCCTTTGCCTGCATGTTTATATCATCATGAATTACTGGTGTGTGCTTCCAATTCTAATACCATGAATGATTGGATTCTTGACTCTGGATGTACTATGCATGTTACTTCTAATAAATCTGTATTTAGTAGTATCAAATTGTATAATGCTGGAGAAGTTATGCTAGGTGATAATACTAGTTTAGCTATAAAAGGAATTGGAAATGTACCTTTATGTATGCATGATGGTGTTACTAGAATTTTGCAAAATGTTAGATGGGTTCCCAAACTTAGGAGAAACTTATTATCAGAATTTGTCTTTGATAATTTGAATTGTACCATTGTCACCAAGAATGGTGTTAGAGATGTGATTAGAGATAATGTTATGTTAATTAGAAGAATTAATAAAGGAGGATTATACCATGTTATTACCTCACCTAAAATTAATCTGTCTAAAACAACTAATCAAATGACTCTAGCTCAAACTACTCTTCTTCACAGTAGACTAGGACACATGGGAAATAAGGGAATGCTTAGTTTGTACCAACACGGTTTGATAGATAATAAACCTGCTTATCTAGATATATGTGAAACTTGTATTTTAGGAAAGAAAGCCAAGCATAGTTTTACAACCTCTAGTTATGTAGCCAAACAACCTCTGGAGTACATCCATTATGATCTTTGGGGACCTACACAGGTTGATACCATAGGTGGAAGGAGATATTTTATCTCTTTTATAGATCACTTCTCTAGGAAAGTTTGGGTCTATCTTCTTAAAACCAAAGATGAAGCCTTTGAAACTTTTAAGAACTAGAAAAACCTTGTTGAAACACAAACTAATAAGAAGATTAAATGTCTAAAAACTGACAATGGACTTGAATTCTGTAACAAACATTTTGATGAATTTTGTAAAGAACAAGGCATTAAAAGACATTTAACCATCCCTGGAACACCTCAGCAGAATGAAACTGCTGAAAGAATGAATAGAACCTTGCTTGAAAAAGCAAGATGTATGCTTGTTAGTGCTGGTCTCAAACCTTCCCTATGGGGAGAAGCTGTTAAAACAACTTCTTACCTCATCAATAGATCCCCTTCCTCAACCATAGGTTTCAAAACCCCTTATGAGTTGTGGTCTAATAGGAAACCTAATCTTAACTACCTTAGGCCCTTTGGATGCACGGCCTACACTCATGTGAGTGAAGGCAAGCTGCAACCAAGAGCTAAAAAGGGTATTATGTTGGGTTACCCAGAGGGTGTAAAAGGTTACAAACTTCTCCTTATCCAACCTGGAGGGTATAAGGTAGTTGTGTCTAGGAATGTTACCTTTAATGAAACAGACTTTCACTTTAAAAACAAACATTCCAGTCAGACTAGTAGCACTGCTGGTGAGTCTGAAGAGAATTCCAGTGGTGGAATCTCTTTTTACATGCCCAATGCAAGTCACAACAATGTTGAAATAGAATTCGACATTGGTGACTATTTTGAAGGTAGTGATCTACCTAATGATGATACTTCTACTAATGAAAGTAATAGCTTCCCTCCACAACCTGAAAATAGTAGTTATTCTCATAATCACCAATTAAGGGGGGTAGATGAGCCTAATATTTCTAATAACCCTAGTATTCCCATCTTGTCCTCCAGTGATGGAACAGGTCATGAAATCCATAATGACCTGAGTTCCCCTGGTACAAGACAAGATCACACCAACTCAGGTCATTTTGGCTTTCATGATCTGTACCAGCTAACCAGGGACAGGGCTCCTAGAACTATCATCCCAAATAAGAAATATGCTAATATTGCTGAATATGCTCTTATTACTGCTTCAGTTGTGAAAAATCCCTACACTCCTGAAACTTATGAACAAGTTGTTAACTGTAAGGATTCAAAACTTTGGATAGCTTCTATGAAAGATGAAATTGACTCTATGCATACTAATAACACTTGGACCTTAGTTAACAAACCTAAAGATTCTAAACTAGTTCAGTGTAGGTGGATTTATAAAATCAAAGAAGGTCTATCTCCTAATGAACCTGATAAATATAAGGCTAGACTTGTAGCTAAAGAGTTTACACAAAGAGAAGGAATAGACTACAATGATATTTTTGCCCCAGTAGTTAAGTATAAAACTTTGAGACTTATGCTTGCAATGAATGCCGTGTTTGACTAGGAATTAGAACAAATGGACGTTAAGACTGCTTTCTTGTATGGTGATTTGAATGAAACAATTTACATGTCACAACCTAAGGGCTTCACTGATTCTAAAAATACCAATGCATGTTGCTTGCTTAAAAAATCTATCTATGGATTGAAACAATCTCCTAGACAATGTAATTTAAAATTTGATTCATGTATGTCTAAATTGGGCTTTGTCAGAAGTGAATATGATACGTGTTTATATTTTAAGAATGTAAAGAAGCATGATCCTTTGTATGTGTTACTCTATGTTGATGACATACTTATCATATCTCCTTCTAAAGATCTTAAAAATCACTTTGACATGAAAGACCTGGGACATGCTAAGAAAATATTAGGTATTTCCATATCTAGGGATAGATCTAAGAAAACCATGTTGTTATCTTAGACTGACTATGTGCATAAAGTTCTGCAGAAGTTTAATATGCTTAATTGTAAACCTGCACATGTACCCTTAGGAGGGCACCTTGAGTTGTCTAAAAGGGATTGCCTTACCTCTGATGAAAGCAAAAATAAAATGTCTAATATACCATATGATGTTGCTGTTGGTTCTGTAATGTATGCCATGTTGTGCACGAGACCTGATCTTGCTTTTGGAATATCTGTCTTAAGTAGATATATGTCTAATCCTGGTATGCCTCACTAGGATGCTATGAAATATTTACTTAGATATATGCGTGGTACAAAGGATAAATGTCTTGCATAAAGAACATATCTCTCGTACTAACCTGATTGGATTCGTAGATTCTGATTATGTTAGTAACAAGGATAATAGGAAGTCTACTATAGCTATTTACTTCACTTGGGCTGGAAATTGCATTTCCTGGAAGTCTCAACAACAATCAGTGGTAGCTTTGTCCTCAACCGAAGCTGAGTACATGACTGCTAATGAAGCTGCCAAAGAAGCTACATGGCTCAAAGGATTGTTAGAAGAAATAGAAAATAAGACCTATATTCCTGTTATATTTACTGATAGTCGAAGTTCTTTGTACTTATGTAAAGATCCTATGTATCATGAAAGAACAAAACATATTGATATCAGGTACCACTACATAAGGAAGAAGATCAAGCACAAGCAATTGATGATACAAAAAATCAAAGGAGATGTAAATCTAGTTGATTTTGGAACCAAGATTGTCCCAGCTGACAAGTTCTCATATTGTAGAGATTCTTTGCACATTGAGATTGGCTAAGGAGGACAACAACAATTGGATTGAGGACAAACAGGAGTACCACTAATCCACTACTGGTAGTATGCAGTTGTAGAACCTGGTTTAGGAGGGCATTTGTTAGGATTTAGTTAAACCCAGTTCGTGTCAAACCGTAGATTAGTGGGTCTGAGTTTGAGTGTGAGGCCGGTTGGGTTTGATGAAGGGTTGGACAGGGTACTTGTGTTATATTGATGATGGGCTGATTGTAGGGCCAGTTGGGCCTAGTTGATCGAGGCCCAATTGTAAGTGCTCTAGTCCATCTCACCTGTTGATGAAGCGAAATGTACAAAGCGTTGAATGGTTAAACGCTGCGTTGATGGTGTTCACTTCGTGGCACTGAGTACTTAAGCTATCTTCCTTGTCTTCAACCCTAAGGCGGCCGAAACACTTCTACTGAGAACCCTAGATCTGAAAATGAGCATACAGAGAGAAACATAGAGAGAGAGATCTGAGTCGAGTGCTTCGTCCAAGAGTTGTCTTGAGACGTTCTCTATTGTCTAGATCTTGATTTGCCTCAAAGCACAGATCAATACCTTGGTGGTTTACAAACCTCTCATCTATCTCTGTTCTTGTTATCTTGTTCTTTGATCTCGTAAGGTTTTCTATAGTTTTGTTTGTTTGTCTTGTAATCGTTCTACACTGTAACTCTACCTAGTGGATTGGGCTGGCTCTCCCCTCCTGAGATCCCGCAGAGTAGAGCTTATCTTGAACTGCGTCACCAACCTTTTTTGTGTTCATCTGGTTTTGAAAGACTGGATCGCTCTAGATCCAGTCAGTTTTGAATCGAACTTGTGATAGAGTTTTATCACAAAGAAATTGGAGAGTTGATGGGATACTTGAACCACAAAGATGATATATCTCAAGGTACTAGTAGCATGATGCGGATTAGGGTTTCTTTGGATCTACAAAAGCCATTACGAAGAGGAATCTTATTGTTAGTCCAGGGCCAACACATATGGGCGCCGGTGAAGTATGAGAAATTGCCAATTTACTGCTATACATGTCGAAGGTTGGGTCACATGGGTGAATTTAAAGACGAACAAGCAAAGCATTCTAAAATGAAAATGGGGAGGACTTACATACCATCAAAGAAGAAAACACAAAATCTAAGGCAAGGAACAAGGTAAGAAGATTTTGTTGTGCAACAAACCCATGAAGTGAATGTTAATGAGGGTTGAGCGAATAGAATGCTGGAAAAACTTCTTCATGACAAAGAGGATCTCTTTAAGGTATGGCTGGAGGAGGAAGAGAAGACGAGAAGACAAGTTTGTCCAAAGAAGTCCATATTATTATTCATTTGAAAAGCAAGGAAAGTGCTTTGGGAGGATAACTCAGGGTATAAAAAGACAAGTACTCAACAAAAAGACGTAGTAACGAATAGTATGCAGTCGAGAAAAAAATGGAATAAGGTGGCAAGCGACACTATGATTAGAATCTCTACTACAGGAAAACAAGGATCCCAGATATGTAAGAGAAAGGAGATGGATTCACATGAAATGATGGAGGTCCATATGGAGTTATAAAGAAGAATAAGGGAGAGTCCACTAACTCTGCATCGGAGGAGAGATGTGATGCCTTTTGTGTCGGGACCAATAAATATGGGGGTTAATAGACGTACCGGCGAAAATCTATAATTGTCACCCCAACTACGCTATTCGCGTGCGTAGTTGTTAGGGTCCCAACTACGCTTTTGAGGAGCGTACTTGAAGTTCCAAAAAAAATAAAAATATCAACTACGCTTGTGGGGAGCGCAGTTGGAGTTCCCAAAAAACTTTTAAATTTTTTTTCGGGAACTCCAACTACGCTCCTCAAAGGAGTAGCTAATATTTTTATTTTTTTTGGAACTCCAACTACGCTTCCCAAAAGCGTAGTTAGGGACCTTATCAACTACGCACACGAAGTGCGTAGTTATGGTCACTAATAGAGATTTTCACCGGTATATTTAAAAATCACGATAAATATCATCAACTTTAACTGTCGGGGACTGGGCAACGGCCCGACAATTATGAGACTACCTACACTAGTTAGAGAAATGGATCCCAATTTGCTTTTTAAGAGAAAATAAAAGTGATAGGAAGAGGATGGAAAACATTAGACAAAGGCTTGTTTTGATAGTTGTTTTGCGGTGAATAGTGTTAGGACCACTAGTGGGTTGTGCTTAATGTGGAAAGAGGGTGTTGATGTTCATGTCCATTCCTATACTCAAAATCATATTGATGCTCATATTGGGGATTGGAGGTTTAATTACTGGTATCTACGGATGGTTTAGGTTGAATGAAAGACATCTTACTTTGCAACTACTTAAACAGATGTATGAAGATGTGAATGAACCATGGGTGGTCTTGGGTGATTTAACCAGGTGCTCTCGTCTTTAGATAAATCGGGAGGTAACTCTCCTATTTTTCGAAAACTAGTTATGTTTTGGGATGCACTGGACTTTTGTAATCTCCGGGAGCTAGTTTTTGATGGCCCAAGATTTACATGGAATAATGGACAAGAAGGTGCCAACTTCATTCAAGAATGAACCTGAAGAACTGAGTAGGGGATTATAAGGATATAAATACTCTAGAAAAAGGGGGGAGGGGTTTGAATAGAGTATGAGAACTTTTCGCAATATCGGATATTAAGACTTTGAAATGAATCTCAAGGCCTTGAAGTTGATCTTTGTGCTATGTGACAAAACTGTTTCTCAAGGTCTTGAAGTGAATCTCAAGGTCTTGACTTCGAAACCTGCAGAAAGTTGTTAGTCACAATATAAACGATATAAGATGCGGAATTTAAAAGATCGACACACAATATATTTATGAAGTTCATCCCTAACAACCTACTCGCTGCCTAGGGTTTCCGACCCTAGGATTCTAACTATCTATTATATGCTTCGTATAAGTCCTAGATACAACCTAGAAGAACTTTCCTTCTTCTCTCAATGTAGCCTCACTGCTAAGATCTAGTCAACTACTATCTAGCAATAATAGGCTAGTTACTTCGTAGAGTAACACACTTGAGTATAACACTATAAAGATATACCAATGTAGCTCTTGTATTTATCTCACTCTAACAAATAAAACTAAGTACGCTCGAATAGGAAGATAAATTTTGGATCGATGAAGAAGACTTGGATGTTCACTTGTAATCTTGGTTTCTTCTTCTTCCATCGATGTATCTTTTATAGTCTTCTATGGAGGTAACTTCTTCTAGCCGTTATCTTCTAGCCGTTGCAACGTCTTCACTCCACAGAATCCTTGTTGGTTAAATGAGATCTTTGCTTGTGAGTTTTAGCCGTTTGAGTAAGTCTTCAAACAAGATATTCTCATCGCAAGATCTCCGATTCTTTGTTGTGGCCGTTTGAGTATATCTTCATAAATATATTCTCCGAGATATTCTTGTTTAAGCGTTCGAGATCTTCACTCTCCTAGATCTTCTTGTTAGCCGTTCAAAAACTTCAACCACCTTTAGATCGAGATCTTCTTGTTGTAGTCCAAAATGTTAGATCCACACAATCTGCATTAAATGTAACAAACAAAAACTATAATATCTTATCGATATTTGTTAGTATAAAAACCGCATTTTATGTTAAGTCTTCCATCATTTAATAAATAAAATAATTAACTATTAATGTGGAGTTATCAGAACCAATCTCGGTTTTGTAACCAAGGAGTGATTGTCTAATTACCCTATGACAAAGGTTAGACAACTTGCTCGCATTAACTTTGATCATGTCCCTATACTCTTGGATGTGAGTGGAGAAGAGGATGATCACACGTCAAATTGGATTAAAAAACCATTCAGAATGGAAGCAATGTGGCTGGTTGAGGAGTGTGATGTGATCATTCAGAACGCTTGAAGCAGCCGCGGATGTTCAACAACTGAAGACGAGATTATGGGGAAGTTGAGTAGATGCGGGTAGCGATATGAGGGACTGGGGGAACTTTACCTGCGGGAATATAGGGTTAAAATTCAAAGCAATAAGTAGAGAACTCCGAGTTTTGCATCAGCAAGTTACGAGCGGGGTTCTATTGGACAATGAAAACAATTGGAATCGAAAGAGAAAGAACTGATGGAAAATGAGGAAATCATTTGATATCAGCATGTTAAGGCGATTGAGCTCTAACGGAGAGACCAAAACACAACTTATTTCCATAACACGACTAACAGTAGGAGACGTATGAATAGGATCTCAAAACTTATCGATAATAACGGGAGGTCTTGGAGGTCAATTCTGGGGAAAATGAAGGTAGACATGGGTCCGGTTTGGGCTAAACCGTCAAACCGGCCCAAATTGGCAGTTTAGGTTTGCCGGTTGGGCCAAACCGTGGGTTACCGGTTTAGGTTTAAGTTTGGCCTTCGACCAATTTTTATTTTTTTTTAAAAAAAGGGACCAAACCAGCCGGTTTTGGTCATCAAACCGTCGGTTAACCGCCGATTTGGTCCTCAAAACCGGTGGTTAACCGCCGATTTGGTCTAGTTTTCCAGTTTTTTTTTTTTTTTTAAACCGCCGGTTTGGGCTTTGGCCGGTTTAGGTTTAGGTTTGGCCTTTGGCCAAACCTAAACCATAGGTTCCGAAACCTAAACCGGCGGTCTAGGTTTCGGACCATCTCTAAATGAAGGTTGCTACTGACTATCATCTCTCTTACTCTCGGCTGGAAAAGATTCTGACGTGGTCTTGGAGCGATATAAATCGGGTGTTTCTTGTGAAGATAGTGATATGCTGCTTGGTACGTGTACGATGGAGGAGATCAAGGATGCCCTTTTCAACATGCATCTGATTAAATCCCCCGATCCGGAAGGCTTGCCGACATTGCTTTTCTATAAGCATTGGTGTGTTGTGGGTGATGGTATCTCAAAGCTCATTATTGGTATTTTCAACGGGGATGAATTCGTGGAAAGGTTTAGCCACACTTTTATTTCCTTGATTCCTAAAGTTCTCTCTCCTAGTCATATGAAGGATCTTAGGCCTATTAGTTTGTGTAATGTGTTATACGATTTTCTCTAAGATTCTTGATAACAGGCTAACAAATTGTTTGTGGAAATTGATCTCTCATAATCAAAGTGCTTTTGTCCCTAGTAGGCTTATTACTGACAATGTTTTAGTAGCGTTCGAGATCTTTCACTTTCCGAAGACCAAGGGAGACAAGAAAGGTTTTATGGCCTTAAAATTTGATATGGACAACACATATGACCGAGTTGGTTGGAGCTATTTGGAATGTTGAATGCGTTCTATGGCCTTTGTTGAGAGGTGAATTGAGCTTATCATGTGTCTCTTCGGTGTCTTTCTTTGTGCACATGCATGGATGGTCTTCCTCTCCTGAGTTTGTGCCGACAAGAGGACTTAGACAAGGTGATTCTTTGTCTCCTTTTTTGTTCATGATGTGTACCAAGGGGTTATAAACTATGATTCGGGCCAGCGAGACTGGTGGGAGATTACATGGGATCAAAATTGGTAGAAGTGCCCATCGGGTGTCTCATCTCTTCTTTGTTGATGATAACATCATCTTTGCTAAGGCTTCTTGTGAATATAGTATCAAAATTAAATAAAATCCTTCATGAGTATGATGTAGCTTTGGGACAACAAGTTAACCTGAAAAAGTCGGAGTTACCTTTTAGTAAGAATGGGGATCACCTTAGACGGGCTGATTTGCAAGAGCTTTTGGGAATCAGGGAAGTCAATGCTCATCAGAAGTATTTGGGCCTACCAACAATGTTGGGAAGATAAGAAGGTGATTTTTGTGAATGTTGGGAATAGGTGTGGAAAAAACTCAAAAGGACGGAAGGAGTCTACCTTGAATAGGGCCAGAAAGGAAGTTCTACTCAAAGTTGGTGTGCAAGTTATTCACAAATACACCATGTCTTATTTTGAGATGCTCGAGGAAGTTGATCATGAAAGTTTTAACCTAAATAGTTAACAACAACCTTCCACGTAAGTATTACGGGATCAAATGTAGTATATTCGGGTATCGAATTCTCAAGGATCACACATGTATTGATGGGAATAAATAAACATATATACTAAGCTAAAAAGAAATGAAATAGAGTAAAACAATTTTGTAGGAATCATATGGTGAACATAGAACAATAGGTAACAAGATATGACATGATATAAATGAGATGAGTGATCTAAAGAAATGAATATCCCACTATAATAAATCAAATAGCAACCACATATGTGAACAAGATGAGCTTCAATAAGTAATAATGTAGTTAACCATCTAAAATAGTCTTTATCATAGAAAAACAAAGACCGTGCTTTCCAAATCACATATGCACGTAGCTCTCAATCTAGCTGTTCGACAAGTATAGGAAAACCCATTAAAAGAAATCTGAAAAAGACCAAGAATAACCTTCTCTTGTGGATCTTTAGTTAGAAAAGGTACAAAGACCAAAACTTTCTACGATAGTTAGAAATCCTTGAGGCAATAATGAAGCGCTACTCTCAAAACCAAGTTCTTTTCAATAAATACAATAAAACAACCTTCACTTTTGGTTCTTCAGTTATTTTATCTAAACCAGTTTCAAAGGTAAATAAAAGATGAAAAATGAAGCACTTTGAAAGTAAACATAAGCCTGCTGATATCAATTTAGTAATTCTCATAAACAATCACCATCGATCCATCATACGGTTCAACAAATCCCTAGATCGAAGGAGAATGAGCTAGACCAAGAGCGAACAGTCTTTGCATATTAAATCACTCAAATCTAGAGAATAGAATAATAAGTCTAACCGAGGCCAGGGTTCCAAGGTAAAGTTTGGCTGTAAAATCCGTGTGTCGTAGTCAATGACCTAACCCTAGAAGTCTACAAAGAAAAATATATAGAAAAAGTATCGGGCTAAAAATGATACAAAAGTCCCAGGAAAGTGATAGGAAAATAGGTCAAATAGCAATGTTGTCGCCGCAGTCCAATCGGCGTGGTGAAACGGACATCAAACACCCAAGGAACAACATGAAAGTCGTATGGCTTCCCGTAAGGAGACCGCATGGGATACGAAGGGCTGATCTTGCATGTGAGTAGTGGGTTGATCTAAACAGCCAACTTACGACTTGTAGGCCGTTTCACATGTGGTTTCAGCTCGTTTGGAAAGGCCGCTTTGTAAGATCTTATGCTCCTTTGTAGGTAGGTTCTTGACTTCAATACAAGGTTGTTATTGAGCTGATTGAGTAGTTAATCCTTAGTAATATGAGATATTTTCATTATGATGCTTGACTTCAGTGAAGATCGAGCTCCTATGCATGATTTGGTGAATGTATTAGTAAACGCCTCAAATTGAGCCTTGAATGCCTGAAATGTCAAATAACCGGAAGTGGATACTAACAACACAATATGAACACATTATGCATTATAAGTCTATATTTCTTGCTAAAAAATGTGTAAAGCACCATGAATAATATGGTAGAAAACACGTTTGTTTCGATGCTATCAAAAGTGTGTAAGGACTTTGAGCTTATGATGAATACATTTTGGCGGGGAAGTTGTGGGAGTAGGAAACAGATCCATTGGATGTCGTGGAAGAGGATGTGTGTTTCTAAGGAGGATGGTGATCTTGGATTTCGGGATATGAAGGCTTTCAACTTGGCTCTTTTGCCAAAAAAGGTTGGAGATGAATGAATGATCCTGATTCATTGATTGCTAAAATACTTAAGGCGAAGTATTTTCTCCATTCGTAATTTCTTCTAGCTGATATTAGTTTCCGCCCGTTTACATCGAGAAGTATTTTGAAGGGAAGGAGCATGCTAGAGTTAGGGTTGTGATGGTCAGTGGGTAGTGGTTCTAATATCTCGGTGTAGAACGATGCTTGGATCCCCCGTCCAGATATATTGGGTATTCATCTCCTTTCGTGTGGTGTGAAGGACGATTTCAACTGGTTCCGTAGACATTTACTCTATGAGCTCGGATTATCATTGGGTGATGAACTTAACGAACGTTAGTTCAAGTGATGGGATCTGCTCTTTGCGAACTTGACGAAGGGTTTCTGGAAGTCCTTTTGGAAGGCTAAAGTCTCTCCTTTTTGTGAGGTCTCTAATGCAACATTATTAAAATATAGATTGAGTATGAAATGTATTGAGATACCTTTTCCTTCCCTCTTCAATTTTCCTTTTCTTTGGGACATCTTCTTTCTTAACAACCTTTTGTGGTCTTGGCAACCTCAAAATATGACGACGACGAGGAGGAGGAGGAGGAGTAGCAAAGTCATCACTCTCGGATTCCTCCTTCTTTGGGACTTCCTGATAGCCTTGACATTATGCCCTCCAGGCCTGGATACACGTACATCGTGGAACCCTACTTTGAAAAGATGACAAAGATAGCCAGCTGGGTCCAAAACTTCATCCCCCCCAACCATTTGCAGTCATCCTCGGTTTCTGGGTCATCTAGGTTGAGGGGGATAGTTTGGATGTCATCTTGAGCCACCGATGACGATGTATCCTTTATTGTCTGGAAGCTGCATTTCATCTTCCCCTTTGTTGATGAAACCCACTTAAGACAAAGTGGGGTTGCTTCTTCATTAACACATGTGGCAAACAAAGATGCCAGTGTGGGGAGAGAGTCAAGGATGAAAACCTGCATAATATAGACAGGAAACAAATGAATAAACCATACCAGAAACTCAAACCAATAAATAATATAATACTAATAAAATAATATCATACCAGAAAATGAAACCACAAATGCATATCAGAAAACCAGAAATCAAGTAAACTCAATTATAAAACACAAACTAGAAAGATATACTAGAAATGCTATTGAAATAAAGCATACCATAAATCACAAACTTAATATTTCTGGTAGCTAATTGCTCATACCAGAAAGCAAGTAAACTCATACCAAAAAGTATAAAATTCAGAACATACCAGAAACAAAACAATACTTCACAGAACTCAATTATACAACATACACAATCATACCAGAATCTAATACATTAAAACAAAATACAAGAATAAAAAACCATAAACAAAAACCAGAAATGCTAATGCAATAAACCATACCATAAAATCACAAAAGTATCATTTCTGGTAACTAATTACTTATACCAGAGGAAAATAAATGAATAACAAGCATACCAGAGACGTAAACCATAACAAAAATAAAAAATATAAACATACCAGAGGCACATAAATGGAAAACCAGAAGCATACCTGGAATGCCAAAGGGAAACCAGAAAGGCAGTAATTTCCAGATGCCCTATACTTTGTTGGCTCGCAATCCCTCAGGTTGTCAAGTGTCTTATTAAAGACAAGGCGCCCCCATGAATAAGAATTAAAGGCATCCATGTCCTTCAGAAGCGATAGAGGAAGATTGGAGACGAACTTCTTCTTGTCATTGCCAAGCAAAACAAATTCAATAAACAGCAATAGAGCCATCTTGAATTTCCTTTCATCATTTTTTTTCAGCTTTGAATATTTTTCCTCTAATTGCTCCAATTTGCACTTGGGCATGCCGAACAACTCCTTCATGTCGACATTTTCTTCTTCGTTGTACACATGGAACCGACACTCAAGGCCGGTAATTTCTGAAAACTCGCTTAAGCCAAACCTTATGAACAAAAATACACAACAAAAAAAAGATAGAAACACATTAACAATAGAAAGTAGAATAGAGGTAACAATCTGAACTGAAAAGGTTAGGTGTATAGTTAATATATACCTAAGCAAGGTTTTGTTGATTGCAAACCACATTGAGTGTTTGCGGTCAGTTTGAACCTCATGCAGAAGCATGAAGTGTATTAATTGGTTTGAAGATTTAAGATTGGTACAGAGGGAGATGACAGATGAAAAAATAGAGTTTTTGAACATTTCTTGCCCATTGGCATCCAACCCTTCAAGTAAAAATTTAACCATGTTGACACGAGACAAGACAGTTATACGTGTTGCCTCGTATTGTGGGTTTCATCAAATCTGTACATTAACTAGTAAAGGAAATAAGATTGTTAATACAAGAAAAACAGTCAAGAACAAACTAGAAACTCATATCAGCCATTCAACTTACATTGGACTCTTCATGTCCATAACTAACACTTTCCTCAACAGCTTGTGTAAACATACCAGAAAATAATGTCAATATATAAATCAACATGAAATACCAGAAAGTAATATAAAAACCTCATATGAACAAATACAAGAAAACATTAATAAATAAAACAAATACCAGAAACCCTAACTAGAACATCTAATACCAGAAACAAATAACATACCAGAATAACATACCAGAACTTCTAATACTAGAAAACATTAAACATCATATGAACAAATAACAGAAACTTACCAGAAACTTAAACTTACCAGAATAACATACCAGAACTTCTAATAAACACTTACCAGAAACTTAAACTAAAGCAAATACCAGAAAACTTGAAACCAATAACATACCAGAAAATGTAATAACATACAAACATACCAGAAAAGTCATGCAAATATAAAGACGAAACAAACATAGAACAAACCATATCAAAACAGATACCGGAAACGATGATTAAACTTACAAACACTAATATGAACAATCACCAAAAACTATAATACCATAAAACATGAAAGAGTATCAAAGCAATACTAACCATAGGTATATCGACTGGTCGAGGACCACCAGATACTACAATCTGAAGGCCTGATTCATCATGAGAGACAGCAGAATCATCGCCTTCGTTTGGTGTGGCATCTTCAACAGGTAAAGGAGGCGTAGGAGTCAGAAGGTTGAAGGTAGGAGCATCACAAGAAGATTTGTTGGCAGCAACCTTTGATCGAGTCGACATTTTCAATTTCTTAGGGTTTACAAAAAATCGAAAGGATTGTGGTGTGTTTGGGGTAAAAACGAAGACGAAACACAAAGAACGAGTGAGGAGATGGCCGGAAAGTGACGAAGAATGAATCAGAGATGAAGAAAATGGAGATTACGAGAGAGATTACGAGAGAGATGATGAATCAGAGATTGATGAAGGTGAGGAGTCGAACGGGCGAAGGGAAGGCGAGGTAAGGGCGAAATGTTTCTTCTCTGGTAGTTAAGTGATTGAATGAACGGATCAACGGAGTTGAGTTTGGGTAAATGAATGAGGTTAATTGGTTAGGTAAATTAAGTTCATTAAACAGTAAAAAAAATAGGGGTATAGTTTGTTTTATAAAAACTTAAAAAAGCCTAGTATATCAAAATTTGCCATTAATCATTAACTAGTTTTAGTAACGTTTTGAAGGTTCTTATAATATAAAATAGTTAAACTATCTATCTATCTATCTATTAGTTCAAGTGAGGAGAGAGATTGTAGATAGCAATTAGGAGACTTGTGAGCCATTGGATAAGTTTTAAAATCAAGGGCTCTCACGTGTTCATCATTAATGACATATTTGTAATTAACTTAAAATTTGGAAAAATACCCGTTATGTTCTTAGGTCATCGGTGTTCATGGTGTTTTTATTCATCCAAGTGTCACGTTCATTTATTTTTTGTGTTTATTTTATAATGCATAAATGTTCATTTACAATATATAACCACAAATAAAAAAACTCATCACAAAACGTTAAAAGATGATCATAATATGTTAGGTATGTGTAAAAGTTATATATAAGTCATTGGTGTTCATACTTTTATGCGTTATTGTTCATGTTTTTATTCATCGGTGTTCATACTTTTCTATGTCATTGTTCATGTAAATACTATAGACTATTTTTCTATAGTTTGTGTGCACAATAAAAGAAGCATGTAGATTGTTCAATTGGAGCTATTAGACCAACTCATCATATATGTTTACATATATTTTCTCAATCAAACCTACCAAACACAAAAAATGATTCAAACAAATTTGATTTCGAAAACAAACATCAATCATAACGAAACCTAAACTTGAAGAATGTAAACCTAAACTGTGAGAGTAGAATTTCGAAGAAACAATACTTGAGTTATGTATTCTCTTTGATTTCACCATTTTTATGTAATCAATATCTGATTTGGTTGAAAATCGAAGCAAATATGAAGCTTTCTTGCTTGTGTGTTAGCAGTGAGAGGAAAAAACGTGGGATGAGAAAAAGGTGAGAGAGAATTGAAAGTCTGATTTTTTTAGCTTTTAATTTTTTTTTAAAATTTATTGTAATTATTAAAATGTCATGTGTGAAACCTTTAATTTAAAACTCATCCGTAAACTCACAATACTTTATATTTCTATATGTAAGCCTCCTTCTCATCAAAATTACACTTTCTCTCTATATGAAAATGTCATATCAATCATAAGTAACCGTAATGTCAAAGAGACGTTCCTAAATAATAATGTCGTTGCGGGATCCCCAAAATGAATATAGAAATAAAAGGAGTTAGTCAAATAAGAGGAAGTGTAGTATACTAATATGTGGATGCTAGTTTACGTCTACTAACCATTACGACTTGTGAGCCGAAATAGTCAAATAAAAGGACTTGTCTCTACTTCAAAAGTAGAAGAACCGAGAACTTTATCGAACCTACATAACACGCGGTTTGACGTTTTTGGACACGTTACTTAAGTTTTTTGACTAGATACAGTGAATATCCAAAACCATATAGTTTGTTTGAATGTGTACTATTCAAACTAATTATACTGTCATTATTGAGTACGCTTTGGATCTCATTCAGAATTACTAGGTAATTATCGTCACTCATTCAGAATTACTATGTTTAATCATATATATATATATATAGGATGCGATTATCACGAGAACAGCATTATCGTGTAATCATGACAACAATTTTAGACCGTCGGATGATGAGTATTAAGGGTCGACATTTAAGGTAGATATCATGGTATACTGCTATATTATTTAGCCAATACAAGGCCTAAGAACCAAAGGTGTGTCGATAAAATGTGGCTAAAAAGCCCCAGACGTCGGCCTTCTAAAAGCTAGCACAAGTTGAACTTTTCGTGAATCACCTTACTTTGATTCGACTCCCATTATAATACTAGTTGTTCTTAGTGCCTTTCACTTGGCTTGCCTCCAGCAACCCGGACCATAGTGACACACATGTGAACAACTCATTGCACCTTGTCTCAAGACAAGCTCAACGGTTACGATGAAAACTTAGCTCAAATCTCCAACAACAAATTGCTCACTCAACACTTTAAAAATTGTGTATTAAGGCCAAATTTTCGTATATTATTAAAGCGTCATTTTCAAAAATTATTTAAATTTTAATTCCTATATATTTTGACAAATCAGATCAAATCTATATAGATTTTATTAAAAAATATATCCAACAAATCTTTTTACAAAAACCTAATAAATCCTTTTTTTCGTACTTATGTTAAAAAATTATTTTTCTATACCAAGTTAGTCATCAAATGAAGCTGTCATTTTGAAAATTTATTTAAATAGATATAGAAGATTTGAAGATAAAACAATCATACATTTATTAACTGTAAAACCAACTATAATATTTATTCATATCAAATTAATATTAATTTATATTATGTGGGCCATCGATTTACTTATTTTACTTTTTAATTCAATTTGCTTAAATTGTTTATTCCTACCTTGTGTTTTACCAAATGCGACTTAAAAACCTTAAAATTTTATTGTAGGTGCTTTATTGTATATTTTTTTTAACAATTATGTTATTTAGTGATATTTAAATTTAAAAGTTTAAATTAATAATACATTGCATATCATTTCATAAATAAATTCAACTCATTTTTATCAATATACTAAAAACCATAATTTAAAAATATATATCTTACAAATATCTGAATACGACACAAATAAAAAATAAATAAAAAGAGCATATATTATCTTTACTTCCATTGAAAAAAGGAAATAAATACATCTCCTTCTTCACTCCTTATTGTTTCAATTGCTTGCAAATAATCTGAATTTTTAATTGATTATGTTGCTACTGAATATTTCTTCGTTTGCTTTTTCAGAAACTTGAATATTTCTTCATTCGATACTAAAATTTTAAACCCTTCGAGACTTCAATGTTTTAATTTTTCAGAAAAAAATATAAAAAGAATTTGAATAAATAAGTTATTTTCTATTTTTATTAGGTTTGTGCGTAATCTTTCAGATTTTATCACTTTTATTAAATTGAAATTAGTAGGTAAGGCTAAACATATTTATATCACGAGCCTAATTACTAGATTTCATAAAAATTATAAGGGGAAAAATGGTCCGGATTGGATTTTTTTTGGTCCAAGAACGGACCGAACCAAGCATATACAATCCAAGACCAAATTGTATTTTTTGGGCCTGGTCGGATTTTTCGGTCTAATTGTGCACAATTCTAGTGTTAAGAAACGCCAAGAATTGAAGTAAAATCGAAATTTTTCAATTTTGAAAATTCAACGCACAAATTTCAATCATGATCTACTATAAACATTGTAAAACCGAAGCAACATTCACACAATATCAACAATGAATAAGTGATTGACAAAGTTTTTGTTCATTCTCGAAGAAAAAGAGCAAAAACATTTTCTAAAAAATATTGGCTAAATTTGCAATGTAGGTCTTTTACAATGTAGAGTTTAGATTTAGGGCCTTTCAATTATTTATTTAGAAAATGTGCTCCTATTGTAGATAAAATCAGAAAAGTAAGGGACATAGGTATCCATCTGATTTGATAGGTGACATGTTGAATAAAATAAACAGCCCAATCAATTCAGCTCAGCTTCTTCCCTCCCTTGTCCCTTCTTCTTCCCTCCCTTCAAACGTAAATGTATTTTTGGGTATCCATATGCAGGTCCCTTCTTCTTCCCTCCCTTCAAACGTAAATGTATTTTTGGGTATCCATATGCAGGTCCCTTCTTCTTCCCTTCACCGGAATCTGAACTGCTTACATATCCCTGTTCTATTTCTGGGTGAGCAGTGTTTGGTTCTATTTCTGGGTAATCTCAAACTTTTCGGGTAATGTACTTCTGGGTAATCTAAAACTTCTCATATCTTGTTTTTGTGAATCTAAAACACTCAAACTTCCTGTTCTATTTGTGGGTAAGCAGTGTTTGTTTACATTTTCCTGGGTAATGTATTTCTAGGTAATCTGAAACTTCTCATCTCTTATTTTTGTGAATCTAAAACACTCAAACTTCCTGTTCTATTTTGTGGGTAAGTAGTGTTTGTCTACATTTCCCTGTTCTATTTATGGGGAAGCAGTGTTTGTTTACATTTTCCATGTTCTATTTGTGGGTAAGCAGTGTGTTTGCATGAGTAATCTCAAACTTCCTGGGTAATGTATTTTGGGTAATCTGAAACTTCTCATCTCTTGTATTTGTGAATATAAAACACTCAAATTTTCTGGGTAATGTCAAACTTTCTGGGTAATCTATTTCTGGGTAAGCAACGGTAAGAATTGTGTTTGAATCTATTTCCCTTTTCTATTTGTGGGTAAGTAGTGTTTTTTTCTATTTCTGGGTAATCTCAAACTTCCTAGATAATGTATTTCTGGGTAATATGAAACTTATCCTCTCTTGTTTTTGTGAATCTAAAGCGCTCAAACTTCCTGGGTAATGTCAAACTTTCAGGGTACTCTATTTCTGGGTAAGCAACGGTAAGAGTTGTGTTTGTGGGTAAGCAGTGTTTTTTTTTTTCCAGAAAGTGAACATCAAATCATCTGGAAAAAAGCCTGCAGCACCATTATTTAAAAAACAGTGTCCTACTTTATATTTTTCAGACTTATTTTATCTAGTTAGCTTAATAGAGGCCCATTCCACAAAATGCAAATTTTTTTGGTCCTCTTTCTCTAATTATTTCAAAAATATTCCCAAAGGATTTCAAAAATGCTCTCAATTCGAAAACAACCATAATTTAATTTCAATCTACAAATATAGATAAATATGGGTAGCAAGTAATTCCATTGCACACGTTTAGACAATGAAAACTGTTATTTATTAGACGAGTTCCGTAAAAACGAAAACCTATTGAAAAAACACAATATTTGACGATAAGATATTTGTAAAATACGAAAACCTATTCAAAATTTGGAGCAAATTTTATAAAATCGTTCGCCCGTCCATCTTTGATCACTGCCTCCACCTTCCGTTATCTTCGATCACCGCCTCATGCATCAGTCAGTGTCTCCCGTTATCTTCAATTACCGCCTCAACCATCTGTTCAAAGCTATAACGCATGACACCTTTGGAAGGCGGAGTGTCTCGTGTCCTACCGTGTGGGCCACAAGGATATGGCGGAACACGACTTTGACACAGTTAAATATGGCCCGACACAGTCAAGACACGGTTTAACAGTAGGACACGAAGAGGACATAGATTGTGTCCGGTCCAGACACGGTCAAAAAAAAAGTTTTCCCTATTTTTGAGGCTAAATAAAACAAAATTTTAAAACTTATTTACCATAGTATTTCTTCTTTTCTCCAATTTTTTCCGATTAAACCTAACCCTATATGGCCACCTGCGAGATTGTGGTTGCCGGAAACAATACATTGATCTTCTTTTTCTTATTCTTCAACGAAATCTTCTTCTTATTTACAAATTTTTATTGTTGTTTCCTTGGTTGATTATGTTGTTCGGTTGTTGTTGATTTGCAAAATGGATGGTTCGTTCTTCAATTTTGAAACTAAGTATGTTTATTTGAGATTGTAACACTAAATATGTTTATTTATATGTTTTGTATGACTGAAAATATTTGCTCCTAAGCTTTTATTTCAGTTATTTTATTCTCATGTTAATGCTTTTATTACTAATATATTATTGGGTTTTTCATATATTTGTATCTCATTATGATATATGAAATAGTGTAATTTCCGTACTTTGCACGGCTATTTTTTTCAAAAAAAATGTAAAATACATTTTTATAATTATATTTTTCCTAACTTCTATAATTAAAAAGCATATTTATTTGGTTTAATAATAAAGATAATATATTATAATTTTTGCTAGTTTGAAAATTAACAATCAATTATATGATTATATTAGAAAAGGTATACATAAATGTTTTTTTATTAAAATTAAAACGTAATTAGAAATTAAAAATATTAATTAGATAGATATTATTTTGTTAGATTAACAATATTTTATTTTCACGTGGCTTATGTGATAAGAATATCCAAAATTTTAGTAATGAAAGATATGTAATTAGTCATTAAAAGATATGTCATAAATAGTAAAATGTAAATTGTAAAAAAAAAAGAAGCGACATTCGATGTATAAGAGAATGACATGTGACTTAAAGGATTTTTACTTTAATTTAGGATATGTACAAGGTATAACGAACTATCTCTTGATCATATTCTAGGTCATCGAGCAAGAAATTATTGTTAGACTACGAGAAGCCGTTTATCATGTTGGGCTGAATGACATCAATCGACTCTACTAACCTTCAACTTTCGATTTTTTAATGGGTAATGACTTTTATCGTACTAAACAAAAAAATTTATTTTTCAATAATAAACATGGTCAAATCATTTTATCCATATGAGGGTCTTCTAAAGCTGAAGAGGTGAAGATAATGTTAGTAGAGCATTTTCAAGAACCACATAGTCCTTGTCATACGCAAAATATGGTCCCTAGGTTTTCGTACTTTGGTGCGTACCACTTGAGTTTGAAACTTTCTGGATGCCTTACTACCAAGATCATCCACACGTAACAAGACACTGACTGCTCCTTTGCAGGCCTTATAGATCGTCATATTGTGGATTTCACATTATTTGAACAATGATCAAGTATTCAACACGGTTTGGTCAATGTATAATGACAGATGATTAGCATTTAATAACTGATTTAGTTAAGGAGGGAAAAATATGGTCATTTATAATTACATGTCATCTAGAGGAATTTTTTGACATGATATCTAGATTCAAACAAGCTCCTCAATGCTACTTTAATTTCCGTTTAAGAAAATCGAAAAGTGTAATTCGTTTTGGAAGTCTTATGAGAAAGATTAATTAATTGTAAATTACAAGTAACTCCCACAAGTTTATAATCTATCTATTTACTAAAACAATCTGTAGACGTTTCATGAAGCCACTTCACCAAATATATTACTTACAAATCTATTATTAGTTAAGTCATATTTCACTTTGTGTCCGTTTAACTTTGGTAGTTGAAGGGTAATATTTAGTTTATGATATGAAATTTTTTTCATTTTTCTTCAATCAGTGTGAAATTATGGGGATTATAGTGTTTTGAGGACAAAGAGCATGACTAAAGGAAGAACTACCTAATGAAGCTCTAGCTTTAGCCAAGTCATGAGCCACTCTATTACAATTACCTAAAACAAAGGAGAACAAACAAGAATAGAACCGAACTGCAAGATTTGGAATATCCTCGATGATGAGACCAGAAGGAGAGAGGAGAGAGAGGAGTGGGATCTCGAAGAGCATCAATGACATATTTACAATCTGATTCAGCAATCACATAAGAAACACCAACAAAATGAGTTATTTGCGGAGCGAGACGGGATTTATGAATTTTTTTCTTTGTCTCGCGCGGACATTGTCCCATGTAGGACGTGACGGGACGTGACGGGACGGGACGAATCCCGCGAAAATTATACACCAATTATATTCAATACGTCCCTGTTTTCTCTTATTTTTAAAGACACAAATCGGGAAAAAAAAATTCGATACTTAATTATCGATTCATGACGCCTACATTAGTAGTTAATACATTGAAAACAAATCCAAGTTACATCAAAGTGTCTTACCGATCCACAAATATAAGGGCGATGGAACGGATTAGAGCAAGAGCGACGATGGAACGGACCAGAGCAAGGCGGCGAACGAACTAAATCAAGGGAGAGCAGAAACTCTAGTATTTTAGATCCAACCAAATGAGTCGTAAAGAATGAGTAAATGACTGATGAAAAATTATCGATCTAATAATTTTTGAAAATATAAAAATATTTTTAAAAATGATATTTTTAAAAATTATAATTTATGTATATTATTTATCTATATAATATTTATAAAATATAAAATAATATTTATATATATATGCGGGACGAGATGGGATTAACCGGGATGAAAAGTCTCCGTCCCGCGTCCCGTCTCACAAATTTTTCACGGAACAGGATACACATTTTTTTTTCCAAATCCCGCCGGATCGTGACGGGATGGGATAAATCGGGATTTATCCCACCCCTAATTAGCACAATGGGAGAAAGCTAGGCGGAGGGCGCCATAACTATCACGAAGAGCAACACCAAAACCATGCCAAGAGGGACAAGTATTGGAAGCATCGGTGTTAACTTTAATACCCTTTCCGAAGGCACCATTCAACCTACAAGAGGCATAAAACGTGCAACATTGAAGCTATTCTTAGAGTTATTCTAATGAAAACCAGTGATAAGTTGTTTTAAACTCTCTCTCTAAAGATAACCATATTGGGAGGCTCAACAAACAAAGATTGAATACTGATAGCATCACATACATGTTTTCTATCCACTTATTCATGTCGTTTTACACATCTTTTCACATGATATATATACTTATAACCTATGATGCACGGACACAGACACAGGAAACGGACACGGCAAGAAACGGGGAAGCGGTAATCCTCAAAAGTATAGGAAAACGGGGACACGGCAAGTAAAGCAAACAATATATCATTTTAAAGATCTTAAAATATAGAATTTCTATATCATAATGAGACACATACATATGACAAAAATTCAATGATATATGAGTAGATAAAAATATTAACATGATAACAAAATAACCGAAACAAAAGTTTAGAAACAAATATTTTCAGTCGTGCAAAACATAGAAACATATCTAGTCTTATAATCTAAAATAGACATACTTAGTTTCAAAATTAAAGAACAACCCATCCATTTTGCAAATCAACAACAACCGATAAACATGATCAACCAACTTTAAGACCCGAGTTTTTACCTTCACCGCCCTGCGGTAAAGAGGGCCGCCCTCGCGGCCGAGTTGATCCGCCCCTGCGGATGACGACAAATCGTGCCCGATCTTTTCTTCCGTTCTTTTTATCTTCCTATCATAGATTGAATATCTGATATTCTATCTTATGGGCCGGTTTTCTGATCTTCTTTCTAACCCTAGACGCTTTTCTGTCTATCTTTTCAGTCTATCCCTATATATTCCCGTCTTTTCCTCTTTTTCCCGTTTCTTGCTTACGTCTCCTTCATTCCTAGAGTGTTGCAGCCTTGTCCTTGTGTCCTTGCTGAACGTGTAAGTTCTTCCTCCCTTGTTCTTCTTCACGTTCGTGTGCTGCTGCACCTTGCTTTTCTTCTGTTTCATTCTCTTCTTTGTTTTTCCCTTTTCTTTCTCTCCAAGAATCAAGTCTGATCCTTGATTCTTGTGGATCGTTCTGTTGTTGATCCTTTGTTGTTCTTAGGCTCTCTGGAGTTGAGTCTTGACGTGTTGGAATCAAAGGTGCGAGCTTTGGTTGCCCCTGCTGTGAGTTCGGTCGAAGAGAAGCCCGACAGTAGCTTTTGTCGAAGATCCGCCACCGCGCTTGCACAGAGCCGCCCCTACGCCTCTGTCACGTGTCGTCCCTGCGGTTTGATCTACCGTAACTCCCGTCTTTGGTGAGTTGCTTCCTTCCCTGCTTTCCTCGTTCTTTTCCTTGACCCTTGTGGTTGTTCCTTCATTCTGCATATTAATTGGATTGCATTGGCTTGTTTGTGTTGTTTACTATGGTTATAACAGATACCCGGAATATGATTCACCCTTTCTTACCCTTAACTGGCCCAAGTGTATTATAACCGGGCGGTGACCACTTGTCTAGTTCTACAGGAGACTAGAATGTGCTCTTGCAACCCAGGCCCGTAGGCAACGGATAGTACTAATCTATTCCTATCGGTATCCGGAAGCGGAGGCGAGTTTTGGGAGATTCTCGTGTGACAAAAGAAGTTGAATTAGTAATGAATAACTTTAAGAAAGATAATAACCGGTTGTGTGCAAGCATGCTATGTGTTTTCCTTACCTTATGTGTGTTTGTGCCTTTACGCACTTGCTAGTATCTAGAATATTAGCTAACGGTTTATACCGTCGTTGTAGATGTTCCGCAGGTACAGGATGCTGCTGAGTGATCCGGATGGTGTGGTCAGCCAAGGTTCCCGTACATTATAGGACGAGATCGGGTTTTTGTTTCTTTTGTTGTTTCCCTTTTGTTTTGAACTCGGCTGCGGAGCTTTTGTGTTTTCTTTTGTTTAAACCTTTGGTTTTATATTGAGTTTTGGTTTTCATTCGTCTGTGCCTTGTTGTAAGATCCGTTTGTTATTGCTACTCTTAGGGTCGGGACCCATTGTGCGGTCCTAGCCCGTAGCGCTTCAAGTTCCCAGAACTTGGGGTGTTACACCAAGGAAAACAATAATAAATATTTATAAATTATAAAAAGTGAAAGAATTAGAATAACGCACACAACATTCAACAAAGAAAGATTACACAATTTATTAACCAAAGATTCAAAATTAAATTATGAAATCATAAGAAAAATGGAGAGAAAAGTCAGCCGGCGGAACAACATTTCAACATTAGAGCCAAATAAGAAGATTTGTTGTCTACTTCCGGCAACCACAATCTCGCAGGTGGTCATGTGGGGTTAGGTTAGTCGGAAAAAAATGGGAGAGGAGAAAAAAATATTACGGTAAATAAGTTTTTCTTTATGTTTTTTAAAAAAATATTTTCCTATTTTTTCTAGCCTTAAAAAATAAGGTAAAATTTCGTTGATCGTGTCTTGACCAGACACAATCTGCGTCCTCGTCGTGTCCTACCTCAGAAACGTGTCTTGACCATGTCCAGTCATATTTGACAGTGTCCAAGCCGTTTCTTGTTGTATCCCAGTGTCCGACACGGCAGGACATGGGACACGCCGCCTTCAAGAATTGTTCGTGCATCATAGCTTATAACATAGAATGCATTCATATTATGTTTTCGGTATCTACTTCCACTTATTTCATATTTTTAGCCTTTCAAGACTCGTTATGAAGTATTTAACAACAATATTCACTCAAGAATGCTTAAAAGCTCATTCTTCCCTAAGTCGGATATCACAAAGACACTATCTCAGACTATTGAGGACCAATTGCTCGAGAAACTCGAAGATCACTCTGAATTGGATTCAAGAACTTCTTACTATGGCATATAAAATCACACAAGACGACCTTTCCAAATGAGCTAGAACAACAAGCCAAACAACCACCTGACAACCCCCAAACGGCCACCATGGTTGTTTGCCTGGCCATTCATATGATGTTTGGATCAAACCAAATCAAGTAAAGTTTTGCTCAAGACACCACAAAGAAACATGCTCAGACGGCCACCCATGGGCACCAAATGGCCGTGTACTAACCGTTTGCACCGTTGCGGCAACTTCAACGCGTAAACTAGTTTTTTAGGTTTATGATGTGCTTTTCTGTGTTAGTTTAGCCCAAGTTTTATTCTATAAATACCCCTTAGATCCCTAGGGTTAAATATCATCTAAACATCTCGTTATCGAAGAGACGAGACCATTTGATCATCTGATCTCTTAGTATTTTGAAGACATGTTATCACGGTTTTTATTCCTGTGTTAGAGGTTAGACTTATTTGTTATTCTTTTTCTTTGAGTTTTATTATACGCAAAGGCTCTTCTTTTCATCTGATTCCTCTCCTTGCTCTATGTTTTGCTAAGTCTCATTCGATCTAAGGGTTTGTTGAACCCTATGATAGATAAATGGTAATTATTTATGTGAATTATTGAATTCATGTCACCAAGTCTTATGTTTCTTTTTAAAGTGTTTCACTCTACCTTTTGAAAACCTCCGAAAAGAGTGGCGTTTTTTTTATTGATTTAGATAAAAACAAGTGAAGGGTCAAAACGAAGTTGTGATATACCAATATTTAATTAACAAAAAGCATAAAAATAAAATAATGATAGATTAAACCTTGTTTATATCGTTAAAACTATATATCTATATAATTCCTGATATATTAATGTTTAATATAAATGCTGGTTACTTTACCGGAGCCTTATTTTATTTATTAATTCAATATAAAGTGTAATTGACAATGTTTCAAAATTCATACAACTGTCAATTGTATTTATTTTAATCCAACTCTGCCTTATACAGAGAGTTGTTTCTTTTTTAAGTATAAAAGAAATTTTAAAAAATAGGTAGACTTGTAAGTCTTTTAGATCCATTGATTTATCAAGAGGTGTGAGTTGTTCCTAAAATGTTCCACATCATGCATATCCTATCCTTTGATGGAGAATGCATCCATAGTAAAGTGCTCGAGTTTCTTCGTAACTTCATTTGATATGACCTCTAGTCAGTGACATAGAGGCCAAGAGGTGATAAACTAATTATTAGTTTAGAAGATCAAATCTTTGATAACATGTCAAGTACATGAGAAAAATATGTTTAGAATATGTTATCATATCTTCTTTCATTGAGTTGTAAATATATATCCAATTACATGAGAGAATATCCCTTTGATACTAGGAGATGATCATAATATAAGCTTGTAGAGAAGGAATATGCTTTATTACACTAAAAATAATACATGTAGGATAAGGAAAACCTAGATTACTTAGCTCCAATAAAAAAGTATACAATATAAGTGTTAGCTTGTTTGTTTACACATTTGCTTTCTAAAAAAAACTGCATTTTGATGTTTAACTAAAATTTTAAAATGTTAAAAACGAGTCATCACACATCTGGGAAGCATACACTTTTATTACACGTTTTAGTTAATATTTAAACATATGATGAGTCAAAATGTAGAAAATTACGGGTGAAAGTAAAACCATTACTTTGTATTTGAAAAGAAGTGAGGGATCTGTTTAAATTTTAGATTGTGATCACATTTCAAATCATCCTAAACTAGAAAATTCACTATCGATATTCAGATTCAATACATAAAATGGCATCAGCTTTATCATCTCAAAAGAAACTCTTAATCATCTTACTCTTGACATTTGCCGTCCACCTCCAAGCGTCGTTCTTCTTTCCGAAAGTACAAGTGACGATATCAAACAATTTAGAATTTAAGCAAAATTTACAAGTTCATTGCAAGGACAAGAACCATGATTGTGGGGTGCACCAGGTCCCGTACAACCAAACGTACGAGTTTGTAGTAAACACAAAAATTCTCCCGTTTTTGGACTACTTTTGTGGATTTGTTTTCGACAACACCCTTCACTGGTTTGACATCTATCTTGAACAAAGAGATTATAAAACATGTGGAGCGTATCGTATGTGTAGCTGGTCTATAAAGAAGGATGGACCTTGCCTGAAAACAAGTGTGAAGGAGAAATGTTATCCTTGGAATAAAAATTTATCTATCCTATCTTATCTCCTTTGATCTATTTAGGTTGTTTGTACGTTGAAGGATTGTTGATCATATTATTATAATATTGGAAAGTCATTTAGTTGACCCTCAGTTGTTGATGATATGAAGTATTTCTTGATTGTTATAGCTGTTTTGAAAATCCTTTTTAGTTATTTTATCCTGTGAATGGTTTTGAAAAATACTACATTATTTTATTTTTTAAAATGTCTTTGTATTACCTTTGCAGTACCTCCACTAACACTTTTTTTTCCCATTCCATCTATTTGTTTTATGGTTTTAGAAATATTGATTAGTCATTTTCATTCCAAAATGATGTTAGTAGGACATGTAGTTTTCATAATCTCGTAGTAAAAAATTAAAAATCATGACAATATTTATTAAGTAATGGACACACTACTACTAAAATGTGTTTATAAACCTAAAAATATATCCCGGGCTTATAAATCATGAGGTATAAAATCGGATTTTTAAAAAATTTAATTTGGAAACCTATTATAACACGGATGTTGTAATATCCGGGTTATAACGTTATGTAACATAAGGCAAGAGGTATGTAAATAACTCGAACATTATTATATCCGGGTTATATTGATATATAACACGGTTACTTTGACCACCGGGTTATATATTAGGTTAAATTTGTAAATTCAGCAAAACGCCCGGAATATTTGACTTGCTTCACTATTACTATTTTTCCCACCTAAGCAATAAAATTCCCACCAATTTACACAAAAATTTTCACACCTAAAATTGAATATCGTTCCAGACGCGAGTAACCCCCCACCTCTACCCCCTAAAGAGAGGAAAAACCTCTCTTTTGAAAAACCTCTCTTTTGAAAAACCACACGGATGACTGGGAAAAGCCCTAGCCTCCAAGCACAACCAATTTGAGAGATTGCCAAGATGGGCACCATCACCCACCCCCATCTTCTAACGAGTTCTGTGGAAGGAAACCCTGCCGCCGCCTGATCCCGTTTATCCTAGGCGAAAAACCTTATACTACCCTAGAGCACAAGACGTTCGATCACCTCTAAACGAGGACTCCCTGGTGGCCGAATGACGCTCTCGGTGAAAGGCCCTCCTTTTGACTGGCCTATGGAACCAAGCTACCCCCGAAATAGATTCTTCCAACAACGCCATCCTCGCTGGTGTCTACAAACTAAGGACTCAAGTTCGTTCGCCTATGTGTGCTTTGGCCTGTTTCTATCCCGTTCTGCAAAATAAAGAAAGGGATTTCTTAAGCCTTTAGCAGATCTCTCATCCTAGACCGAAGTAATCAAAGCAAGGTTGTGAAGGGGTGGTGAGGTAGCCATGGTACGGTTTCTCTCTTCCTATCCAAGGACTCTGTTTGTCATGGCCTTCATCCTATCCCCTTTATTGTTCTAGATATCGATTTCTTTTGTTGTCCAGCTTAGTTCTGCAGTCCACTGTTTCTCCATTTACCTTAGTAACAAATATGTTAATGCTTGCAATATTTTAGGGTTTAATGCTTGCAATATTTTAGGGTTTAGTGCTTTCAATGTTTTGGGTTGTAATTAGTGTTTCCATTGCAATGACTAGAAGGTTTCTCTTAGGAATTTGATTCAATTTCATATAAACAGATTACCTTAACATTTTAAGGCATCGATTGGTTCAGCAATTCCGCAAAACGTGAATAAGTTGCACAAATACGACTTCTATCATATATTCATATCACAATAGTCCATTGTTAGTTGTTCCTTTAATAGGTTATGTGATGATCCTTTTGCCTAAGTGATAGCATGAATTATTGTCTATATTTTGGGGCATGTTTAGACTTTTTATCTTCAATAATCTGCATGTTTGCATGTATATTATGTGATTATATTGTCATTTCATCTACCTTTGTGGGAATCGAGGTCTACACCTAGTTTTGTTGTAATCGTAGGTAAAATGACACATTTTGGACTAAAAAGGAGCAAAAGGAGCTAAGGAGTCATTGGAGCTATATTCAGGAGCTTAAGGAATAATCCAGGAAGTATGGCCATGGATTAAAGATTCACTTTTGGACCAGATTTGAGAGATTTCACATTCAGTTGTGATTCACCTCGGTTGACTACAGAGTCACTTCGACCGAGGTGATCCAGAGGAGCCGACTCGACCGAGGCGAACACCTTGGACGCGGCAAGGATATTTTATTCTTGGCTGAGATCTTTTATCTTTGGAAAGAGGATCTTATATTTTTTGGCTGGGTTCTTGGAAGGAAGAAGATAATTTAACCCATATATTTTACCTATTTTTATGGGAAGAGATCTTTCTAAGATATCTTATCTTTAGAGAGTAATTTTCCTATAAAAAGGGTCGGATTTCCCACAAATCCGACGACCGCTATCATCCCACATAGCCTGCATACATCCGAATACACCGCTACAGCCATACTCTAGTTGAGAGATTTGAAGAACCTTTTTGAAGGTTGAAGAAGGAAGTTTAGAGCTTTTATAGCTTTTGTGAAGGGTTTTGTAAGATTCTCTTAGATTCCCTTCGTTGTCGTTTGTCTTGTTAGATTTTAATCCAAGGAACGCTTTTTGTTTGATAATTGATTCAGTTATTGAAGCCTTTCTCTTAAGGTTTTCTTGTTCAATTATTCTCTTTCTTCCCATATATTTGATTAATACTTTCATGATGATGAGTGGCTAATTTCCTTGTGTGATTCTAGGGTGATTGGCTGAAGGTTGTGGGAAAAACAATGATAGAATAATCTTAATCACAGTAGGACCCTGAAAGTTCGAGTCTTTATCCTTAACCCTAAGCATCTCGCTCAGTCGATGAACATCTCGGCCGGGGTGAAATTCTTCTGACCGAGGTGACTTATCTGATCCGAAACTGAGAGTTAAGTGTTAGAGTTTGCCAAATCCTATTCTTATTACACCTTTCCTGGTTCAATGCAAGCCTAGGATGAGACTTACCCGGTAATTCCTTTGTTTGTTTACCTAAGATCATAAGTGTAGGTAATAAAGGTTTATCCTTTATTGGGGTTTGAGTGTGCTTTTATTCTATCTTTGTGAGTTAGCCTGAGACTTACCCGGTAAATGTTGATTCTATACCCTTAGTTGGAGTGTTAGTTTGAGGATATAGTTCCTTATCTTAATTCCTTGAGACTTACCCGGTAATAGGAGTTACGGTTTGGGATTAGTGAGTAGTGAGACTTACCCGGTGATCTATTCACACTTTAGTAACACATTCCCTTTGCAAAATCTCAGCTTTGTCCGCTTATCTTTAGATCTTGAGTTGGAACCACAACTAGATGCTTTAATCCCTAGAATTGCATATTTCCTTAATTGACTTTATATCATCTTTGATTGTTTTAATCGCTTTTGTGGTTAGTAATTACAAAGCTTACCTATTCCGACTTTGTTTCACTAAGTCCCTGTGATCGATCCCTGGAATTCCTTGCTTTTACTACGATTAACCCGTACACTGCGGGTTCGCATCCTTGTTTTAAGCTTACATCTAGGGTTATAAATTTAAAGCTTGCACACACCGTTTGGAGCGAACAAGTTTTTGGCGCCGTTGCCGGGGACTTGGTCTAGACCGAGCCGGTTGCGGTACACTTTTGGGGCACTTGCCCCCGTGTCTACTAACCACTCTACTTGAGTGACTTTCGTAGGTTCTTTTCTTAGGTTTATGTGAAGAACCCGTGCTGGGAAGGAAATCGTTCCTTACGATCCCGAACTAGAAAAGACATATAAACGACGATTAAGAGAAGCGAAGATGGCCAACCAAGACGATCGCGATCTTGAGGCCGAATTGAAGGAGGCGTTAGAACAACTACACCTCAGCAGGGAAGAATTGAGGCAGGAAAAGGAAGAAACTCGCACCAGGACTGAAGCGATCGAAGCAGATGTGGCAGCTCTACGAGACCAGTATCTACCTCGACCGAACCCAGATCCTCAACCGAGGCAAGATCCAGTTCCAGACCCTCGACCGAGGCAGGTCCCAGCACTTGTTGCCCCGGCCGATGTACTTCCACCTCGGATACCAGTCCGAGGCGCTCTTTTTGTAGGAATCCCGCAAACCCTAGGGCAAAGGATGGACCCCAATCAACAACTGAGGCGTTCTGGAGTTAACCTAGGAGATCCGGCGGACCATGACTACGAACTTCGACCGCAAGTTCTTTCCATGATTCGCCAATGCCAGTTTGGAGGGCTAGAGAAGGAATCTCCGCATCAACATCTACAAAACTATGAGATCTTGATGGAGACCTTGAGACCCTCAAGAATAGAAAACAAAAATTACAAGCTAAGACCTTTTTAGTTTTCTTTAAAAGATAGAGCTCTTACTTGGTATCAATCTCTTCCTCCAGGAAAAATCAATACTTGGGAGGAGATGACTACGGAATTCTTGACTAAATTCTTTCCCCCCTCTAAAACCGCTGAAATGAGAGGGAAAATTAATGCATTCATTATGAAGGACAAGGAGAGTTTGTCCAAGTCATGGGAGAGGTTTAAAGACATTCTTTTGGATTGCCCACATCATGGGATTCCAAAGATAGAGTTGTTGGAGATATACTTCAAGGGACTGGACGGAAGCACCCAGTTCAACCTCCAACTACTATCCGCCGGTACATTTATGGACATGGCGATTGACGAAGCTTGGGACTTCATAGAGAAGCAAGCTTTGCATATGGAGAAATATTCCCACCAAGGAGCTGAAGGTGGAGTTAAAAGAGTCAACTTTCAAGAGGAGCCATCAAACACTAATCAACTCATCTCTTTGAAGAATGACGTGAAACAATTGAAGGAACTCTTGGTCGCTCAAACCAAGAAGGAAGATCAAGGATCAAGGAACAACAACAATGGATACCGTAATAACAACAACAACGGTTCTCGGAACAACAACTACAACAATAATAGAGGATCCAATAGCAATAATTGGAGGGCAAACAACCAAAATTCGGGTAACCCTTACTCCAATTCTAATACGAATGATTCCTCTAATCCTTTCCTCTCTTCCTCTTCTTCTCCTTCTACTCCATTAAAGAGCCAGGAGCAAGGATCAAGCTCATCCCAGCCGGAGAAGAAAGATGCGGTGTTGGAGGCTATCTTGATCAAGCTTAGTGCTATGGAGACATCCATGACTTTATTTTCGAAGGCCCAAAAAGCCTTTGAACAACAACTTGCTAGTAGGGCGAATGAAACGCCAAGAGATTCAGGGAAGCTTCCAGCAAGAACGGAAAGCAACCCTAAGGGCCAGATTATGGCCATAACGACGAGGAGTGGACTGAAGACTGCAGATCCAGTGCCTCGGTCGATGTCAGTACTGACGAAGACCACCTCGGTCCAGGTGCAATCGAAGAACACTTCGGCCGAGATGCCAACCGAGGTGGAGCCACAGAAAGCGGAGGAGAAAACTGAAGTTTATGTTCCACCTCCTGCATATAAACCACCACTTCCATTCCCCCAGTCAAGGGCCAGAGCACATCTAGACAAGCACTTTGGTAAGTTCCTTGACTTGATGAATAAACTACACATTAATATTCCTTTCCTTGATGCTATTCTAGGGATGCCCGTCTATGGAAAGTTCTTGAAAGAGATCTTATCAAGGAAGAGGAAGCTGGAAGACTTTGGTGAAGTAAGGATGACATCTAAATCCTCAGAGCTTATTCAAATCATGAAGGAGAAGATGCCACCCAAGTTGAGAGATCCCGGCTCATTTTGCATTCCCATTCAAGTTGGGGATGTCACTTGTGAAGCCTTATGCGATCTCGGAGCCAGCGTGAGCATCATTCCGCTGGAGCTATGTGTTAAGATCGCTCAGTCGATGAACATCTCGGCCGGGGTGGAATTCTTTTGACCGAGGTGACTTATCTGATCCGAACTGAGAGTTAAGTGTTAGAGTTTGCCAAATCCTATTCTTATTACACCTTTCCTGGTTCAATGCAAGCCTAGGATGAGACTTACCCGGTAAATTCTTTGTTTGTTTACCTAAGATCATAAGTGTAGGTAATAAAGGTTTATCCTTTATTGGGGTTTGAGTGTGCTTTTATTCCATCTTTGTGAGTTAGCCTGAGACTTATCCGGTAAAGGTTGATTCTATACCCTTAGTTGGAGTGTTAGTTTGAGGATATAGTTCCTTATCTTAATTCCTTGAAACTTACCCGGTAATAGGAGTTACGGTTTGGGATTAGTGAGTAGTGAGACTTACCCGGTGATCTATTCACACTTTAGTAACACCTTTCCTTTGCAAAATCTCAGCTTTGTCCGCTTATCTTTAGATCTTGAGTTGGAACCACAACTAGATGCTTTAATCCCTAGAATTGCATATTTCCTTAATTGACTTTATATCATCTTTGATTGTTTTAATCGCTTTTGTGGTTAGTAATTACAAAGCTTACCTATTCCGACTTTGTTTCACTAAGTCCCTGTGATCGACCCTTGGAATTCCTTACTTTTACTACGATTGACCCGTACACTGCGGGTTCGCATCCTTGTTTTAAGCTTACATCTAGGGTTATAAATTTAAAGCTTGCACACACCGTTTGGAGTGAACACTAAGATAAGAATTGCCTTTTATAATATTCAACCCAATCAATTTTTGTATTAGGTGTAATAGTAGTTCTTTGCATAACATGTTTATGCTGCTACGAAGGTAAGGAGCATTGAAAAGAAGAAAAATTATTTTACACAATGATAATTTATTGACACTACCCTGAATGACTATTATCTTCTTTAATTTCTAGTTTCTTCCCTGTAAACCAATAGAGTAAGTAGGTTTACACACTATAATTGCTGAAGGGCATGCTAAGGAAGAAAATAAGTGACTAGGAAAGAAGGAAAGATGTCGGATCCTTGGGTAATATGCACCTCTTTTCTTTCAAATAAGGAGTTTGTGTGTTTATAGTATAGTGATTTATAATGCCATATTGTTATTGAGGGACAAGTGAGGGTAAATGGTTTTCAACATTAAGATACTTGCATAGAAGATTGAAGGTGGAGTACATAAACTTGTCGTATTGATGACTGCTCGTTGTAGTGAAAACACTAACATAATTTTGTATGGAAATTTTAGATATTGAAAGTGAAGTACACAAGCTTGTTAGATGAGGTGAGAAAGTACCAGAAATGCATTGTAGATGCATATGAGATGAGGTATAACATTAAATCAATGGTGATAGACTTTGAATTTGCTAAATATAGAGAGCTTACAATTAAATCAAATGGATGGCCAAATAAGACTTTCAAGTTTGATGATGCTTTTAGTCCTCAAGTAGATCATGGTACTCATGAATTTATTGTATGGAATCCATATATGAGTGTAACACCCCGAATCCGCGGGATTCGGGGCGCTACGGGTTGGGACCTCACAATAGGTCCCGACCCTTAGCTTGACAATAATTTCACCGGATCTTGCAACAAGGCACAAATAAAGGCCAAAACCGAAATACATTTTTATGCAATGAAAAGAAAAACCCGAAAGAATACAACAAAGGACTTCAGCCGAAAATACAACCCCAAAGGCTAACGCCATACAACATACAATAATTACAATACTCAAACTCGACTCTACCCAAAACCCAATCCTAAAATGTACGGAACCCCGGCTGCCCACTCTTCCGGATCTCTCGGCCGCAATCCTAACCTGCAATGCAATCTACAACAGTCGGTATAAAACCGTTAGCTCATATTCAAAGCATTAGAATCAATGGGAAAGGCACAAACACAAGTAAAACATCATAAGCACACAACATTCTCAAAGCACACAAATCCGGTTTATTATCTTTTTATTATTAAGTCATATCCCGTTCTAGTTCAACTTTGTTTTGTGACACGAGACCACCGTGGTCCCACCTCGGTCCCTACTTACCGGCATGGAACGGTACGGATGCCTCCGACCGTCTAACCAGCACGGGCTAGTCGCCAAGAACCTCCTAGACTCTCGCAAGAGCTAGGCAGATGATGTCACCGCCCGTTATCATACACTTGGGCCAAAATAATATAAGGTCGGTGGTCCTATTACCAGTTTAGTTGTTATAAACGATAAGGAATAAACACACACCACCAAACACACATCAATGCTAATACATGGAATACGAGTTAAGTAATTCCGGAGACTTACCTCGTCACCACACTCAACTCACAACACTCTCGCTTCCTTAGGAGAGGAAACCTATAACCTGCTCACAAGAAGATAACTATATCAACAACTCACTCACAATAGAAGTCTTAGACTTCTATACAAATGATCTACGCAAGACCATTTGACTCTCAATTCTAGGACCACGTCCTAGAATCCCTTATGCTCACATCACAGTCAACACAAGTTAGAAGTCCTAAGACTTCTAAACCCTCGGGTCTCGCAAGATCATAACTCACAACGCAAATAGGATAAGCCAAACCTAACTCCAAAATCCCACAAGATCATACAAACCCACCTCGAGCCTCAAAACGCTCACAAGATCAACCATATAACTTAAAGCCTTATAACAACCTCACAAGATAACCAACACCTCAAGCTTAAAATCAACATCAATCCATCAAACAATATCAAATCCTGGAAACTCACCTAAGATCCAATACCACTACTTGGTATTAACTCTAAGTTATGCTAGATCCATCCTAGCATGATACTAAAACTTAACATAACTAGATCGAGGGGAAAGAATACTCATACGACGTCAAAGACGGAAATCAATCAACGGATGAGGACTTGGACTTGGACTTGTTGGGTCTTTATCGGGACGCTTCCGAACCTAACACCAAAACTATACAAATTTAGCTTATACGCTAACTTTGAACGGAATAATTAACATATATAAATATAAGGAAACCCCACTTTTAAAACCCAAATTAAAAACCATAAATATATATTCCGGACAAATTGTATAACATCATAACCCAAGGTTAAACTCGTTTTCAAAGCTAACGTTAAAATTCCGTAATTTAATCTTTGAGTCATAACCCAAATTAATCCAACATGAGCATAACATATATGGTATATATAAAAATAAGAATATCCCCGTAATTAAAACAAAGGTTAAAAAAAACCGCTTAAAACATTTTCCGGGCACATTATATACTTATATAAACATGGGTCATAATTCTACAATTAAATTTTTTAGGCCAAAACTGTAATTAATTCAACAGAGGACATATCTGCAATTTTCCAAAATCTGGGTCGAAAATGTAATTACAAAACACTGGATTATATTTGTAATTTCCACAAAAATGAGGGGCCCGATTTGAATTAAAAGAAAAGGGCTTTCTTCAACCTTTCCAATTCACGCAGAGGGAAGGAGATGTGGCGCTGCAGAGGAAGAGGAAGTGTGAGTAACTGACGGCGCTATGGCTGCACTCGACAGCGGGAACTGGCGACGGAAGCGGAAGCAGGGCGGCTCAGTCTCCGGCTGAGCAGTTGCCCTAGCCCTAACCTTGCGACAGAAGGACAAAGAACAGGAGAGGAAAAGAGGGGCGGCCTGCTGGTGCTCCGATTGGGTCGCGGCGGCGGTGTGGAGGCGTCTCCCCTTCATTCCGGTGGATCCTGGTGGTGCAGCTTCTTCTCCGGTGTGGTGCAGTTTCTCAATCGATTTCCAGGTTGCAACAGAGAACAGAGAAAAAGGGGGAAACGGGAGAAGCCATTGCAGATCCGTTCTTTGGCGCTTGACATCGGAGGCTCGAGGAGGTTGCAAATGAAGGGCTTCCCTATTTCTCTCAGTTCCGACAATTCCTAGCGGCTGCGTCAATGCTTTTCCGCGCGACAATGGTTGTGTGCATCCCTGGAGACAGTGGTGGTCTCAACGAGGGACGAGGCAGTGGAGTTTTTTTGAGGTCGAGGGAAGAGAGCTCGAGAAGTTGTTGGACTGTGTGAGGAAGAATGAGGTTGTGAGGAGCAGAGGACAAGAAGGAGAGGCTTGCGTGAAGGGAGCCAAGCCACAGAGGGATGCAGAATGCCGAGAGGTCACTGCGGCAGGGCTGCCATCGAGGGGTCGAGCACACGTCACTGAAGAGGAGTGGACAAGGAAAGGAAATAAAAAGAAATAAAGGAAAAGAAAATGAAAAAAATAAAATTAATAATAAAATAAAAGAATAAGAAAGTAATAGAATGAACTCGTTCAAAATCATACGGAACCGGATTTCTAAATCGAAAAACTTCCCTGACTATTCCGAAAATAGTAATACAAATATACGCGAACGTATCAAAAAAAATAAAAATATACTCGGAAATAAATACTTCACGTTGTAAGAAAATACTTTTAACAAAAATATTTATGCTAGTAAAATCTATGAAAGTCGGAAAAATAAAAATCGAAAATGCGCAAAAATTTTGGGCGTTACAATGAGCACATCCACTACGACTACTTTAACTTGATTATTTGTTTTGTATATGCAATACTAATGTCTTTATGGACACTACAACGTTTGTAAGTTCATCACTAGATGGATACAATGTTTGTATATTTGCTTATGAGCACACTGGGACAAGAAATACATTTACAATGCCAAGTATAAATGAGCAAATTAGAGATTTATTGTACCCTGGATCGATGTGAGCGTTCTAAAAGTGTATAATGAGCAAATTAGAGATTTGATGTACCTTGGATCTCAACCTGTAATGTTTTCAAAGTGGTAGTTTAGTTGTCCTTGACCCAAGAACATGCATGTGTCTTTTTGATGATTTTATGCAAAGCTGACAATTTGGTTTACATGTATAATTTTTCTAACGGGCTTTCATTCAATTATATTTACACCAAAGCTGAATGTTATATAAGATCGACCTTGTGAACCAAGTTTTGCTTGATAACTTAATTGTAATCTTGAGTAACTTCAATAAGAGTAGACTAAATATCCCTATCAAACAAATATTTTGGACCATATAGATATGTTTGCACTATTTAAGATTGTATTTTTTAACTATTCTAATAGCATATTGTATATATTTTCTCCCAAGAGCGGTGGAATGTGCAATTGCTGCTAGTGTTCTTAATCCCGCTCTTTTATAACATAGTTGCGTCTTAAACTAACTTATTTGTAGAATATTTGCAAGTTGGGGAGACTAATTATGTCGATTTCATCTTCTGATTGTATATATCTCTTCATTGATTGTAGGCATTGTGGTTACTAATGATGGAAATGCCATATTGCGTGAATTGGATGTTTTCATCCAACAGCTAAGGTGAACCTTTTGAGCTGTCCTTGTCTCTTTTTTTCATTTTTAATTCTAAGAGATAATTATTTATGTTGTACTTTCCTCATTTTAACTTTCTTTCCAATTGAAATGGTATCTTACTATTTGGGAATACAAAGTTGGTGATTGATCTAAGCTGAACCCAAGATGAGGAAGTTGTGGATGGAACTACTTTTGTTACTATTCTAGGTCAGCTTCTAGCTACCATATGATGATTATTTCTTAGTTCAGTTTATGCTGCTTTCTGCTAGAAGTTCAGTGATTGACAATGTTCCTGATGTAGCTGGAGGGATGTTACATGTTACCAACAAACTCAACATATTTATAAAGTAAGTTCCGATACCTTAATCACATTCTTTTCTTGGAAATATAATAGAAGCAAATTCCTTTGCTCTCTCTCAGACCAATGTCTTCTTCAATGTGGTAAGCTACTTGTTTAGCTCTTCTCTATTCAATGGAATAACACAATATTTTTCCTACATTCTTTTCTTGGTTAATCAGTCATAAATAATTTTAGCAACCGAACTGCCATTTGTTTTTAATGTTGCTGAATTTTTAGATGCTTGACTGATTGCCTCCATTTTCAGTCTCATTTTCTGGTGGTATGCTAGGTTAATTGTTGTTATATCAACATATTTACATAACTTCATGAATGTAGGCGTTTATACTTTATGTGATGGCCCTCTCTCTCTCACGATCCATATCTTGGGAGTGACCATCTGCTCTGTTTCTTCAATCATTCTACTTTCTATCAAGGCTTGTGTCTTCTTTGTGCATTCTCAACTTGAAGCTGAAGCCTCATATTTTCCCTCAAGGCGAAGACTCCATATCAAGGCTTGCGTCTTCTTTGTGCATTGAAATTTGAAGCATGACTTTGAATTATGTTTGTGAATTTGGTTATCTTCGCATGTGATATTGGTGATCACAAAGCTGCAGTGAATGTTTTGAGTTAAGTACATGAATTTGAATCATGTTTGTGAATGTAATTGGTTGCTGAAATTCTTTCTGCATTTGGGACAGGTAAAATTTGTGAATGCCATGAAAAACGTACAGAATCTGGACATTAAATCCGGGTTAAATAATTCACAATGGTCTCGTCATAAATTTTATTCATTATAACACAAATCTTCATTGTAAGGATTATTAGGTCGTCACATACTCGAATAACCCGGATCCTACCATCCGGGTTATTTATTGGTTTAAGATAACCCGCTTCCCAATATCCGGTTATTAATTATTAAAATAAACGACATCAAATAACCCGGTCCATACCCGGTTATGTGACATTATCAAATACCCCGGGTTCGAGGTTTCCGGGTTATTAGATCATAATATATCCCGGTTGCCAATGTTTGTACAAAAATTGAAGGAGGTAAAATAACACGGATGTTGTTTTACACACGCCCGGGGTATAAAGTTGGTGGACCAAATATCGCCCTAACCTTTACCCCGGTGGGAGTCCGGAATATATTCTTTCAAACGCCCGGGTTATCATCCCCTTTTTGTAGTAGTGACATACAAGAAAAATCCTATTATGTTGACAAAGTTCATACCTAAATTGTAATGTCCCAAAATGGGATAACGTTACAACACCAGGAATTCGGACAAGAATTCCTTTAGGCTTTTAGAAGACAAAATAAAGACATAAAAACTTGTAAAGATAAAGGTAGAGAAACCAACTGCCGTCCCATGACATCAAATATAAAGTTTCAAAAACATAAAACCGAGACAAATTTGATGCCATACCAACAAGGTTTAGAAATTCAATTTGCCAACACAATTGACATGACACAAAAGTTAGGAATAACTCCTAAATGAAAACACAAGACCACCAAGCTCAAGCAAAGCATAAAATCCTACTAGCTATGTAGGTCGCCCAACCTCTATGCTCCTGAACTACTCTTGAACCTAGTTATGAAAACATAATCATCCCCACCATGCTGGGGTTAATCTTCCACTAGACTAAGCCGGTACATAAGCAATTTAATATATGAAATAGACAAGTATTAAATCATATATGATATCACATGATTACTTTTAGAAATACACAAATGAGTACAATAATAATCATGCTTCAAATATACACATGATAATGTTAAACAAGTATGTATTGTAACCAAACGTGTCGATTCACAATAATGTGATAACGAAGTAAAACTTTGTTTCCTTTCTTAAATCCGTCTCAAATAATGCTTACATAGTTAGTTTGAAAACAAGATCTTGCATCATTTATTTTAGAAACTACATTTAATTTAAATCCAAAAGTAAAAAAAATACTTTCAAAATATGTTCAAGCCTATTTCTTGAACACGAAAGTATCATCTATCCCCAACCACAGGAAGAACTCAAAAATCACCGATCAGGTGAATCCTCGTCTACACACAATGGCCGGGCACAACCTTAGCCCGCACAAACCATGAAACAATTGATGAACATGGCCCAACTAAATCGAGGAGCAAAAACTGAAGTCTCAAAAACATATCGATGTTGGAAAATTTTCCCTCTTAGGTCAAAGACTAAATCACCACTTTCATAACAACATAAAAAATCTCATTTCTTTGAAGTATATCACAAATGTATAATTCAATAGATAATAATCCAACATTTTTAAAAGCATCAAGTCATTCATGTAACAAAATATACGACATTAAACTTTATCATGATCATATACACGCCCACAAGTACTTGTCGCAGTAAGTTTACTCAAAGTCACACAATTAGCCACAAGCGACAAACGATCAATCCAGCATCAACACTCGTCAATTACTAACAATCAACCTAATCAAATCAAACGTTCTGCGTATAAAATATACGCAGTATCACAAGATAAATAACACAGTAACCGCTCTGTAAGGTGTATGTTATACCTAATCTCAACTCGAGTGTGGGTTGTAGGCAAAAATTCAGGTTCGTGCATACCCTTTGATTAATCCATTCCACCACAACATCAACGACCTAAACAATTAAAAATTATAATTCAATACTCAAATAATCCAAAAAAACCACAATTTTAACAATTTACAAAACCAAAAAATTAGGTTAAAAACGAAAATACCCAAACCGTAAATTGGTTTTGGAAGGTGGAGAGGAGAATAAAAAATGAGTTGGTGGCTGGGAAGGACGGACCACCAGGAGGTTGCCAGAAGATAGGAGGGTGACACCGGAACTGGACGTAGAGGGCTCAAACGTGGGCAACAAAGGGCTGGACCTCGCTTCTTCGGTCGGGTTAGGTCAAGGCAACATTCCAGTTAGTGGCCAGAAAGTTACCAGGTCAAAGCCGGAGAGAAACTATAGAGGGGAGGATGAAAAAATGGTGGATGTGTAAAGGAGAGGTGAGTAGAGGCTACCGGCACAGAAGAAGGATCACTTGGGCATCAACTGGTGGTGTAGAGGAGAGGCAAAGGAAATGGCTCGCACGAGGAGGGAGGCGGTGACTCCTTGACGGCGAAAGCTCCAGCGCAAGGAGGGCGGAGATGGCATCCCTGGTCTTCGGTCAGCGGCGACAAAGGCTGAGGAAGGGAGGTGAAGCAACTCTCCTTGTTTTTGTTGAGCGTGAAGGAGAAGCAAGTAGAGATTATCGAAAGAAAGAACAATCAATACTCAGTTGGTCTAGTGGTTGTGGTGCTAGACTCCTTAAGTGTTAACGTGGAGATTCGAGTTTGAATTCTCCTGGAGACATGTATGGAAAAATTGGTATTGGGAGGGTATCCCCAAAGGACCACGACTTATACCCATCCCGGATGTAAAGCGGCAAAGCCGATCGAACCAGGAGCTACTTATAAACTTTTCAAAAAAAAGAAAAAAAAAAGAAAGAGAGAATAGGTGAGGGAGGGGAAAGGTTTTTTTTCTAACACATTCTTTAACTATAAAAACTCGTGTAAGAATATATGAAGCCCCTAGGTTTTTTGAAAATTTTAACGAAAATAAAATATGGAAGGTATAAAATACACTCGTAAAAATTATGAAATTAAATATTAAAATATGGAAAAATTTTAAGAGCGGACCTTAAAATTAGGGGTATTTCATCCTCTCTTTAAGGGAGTTTCATCCTCGAAACTAAGACTAAACAAGCGGGGGGTAACCCTCCCTCATCTCCGCTTCATTCTCCCAAGTAGATGCATTTGTCCCATGCCGAGGCCATAAAACCTTCACTAATGGAATTACTTTGTATCTTAACTTTTTTGTTTCATATTCAAGTATCTACAACAGGTGCTCTTGATAAGTTGCATCCTTCTTAAATTCGATATCTTCATGCTTGAGTAAATGTTTTGCATCTGAAATATATATTCACAACTAGATACATGAATACATGATGTACCCAACCCATGGATGGTGACAGTAGCACTCGATATGCTAAGGACCCAATCCTCTCAATAACCTCAAAGAGTCCAACATAACGAGGGTTCAACTTCCCTCTCTTTCCAAACGTGAACACACCTTTAGTTGGTGAAACATGTACAAGTACATGTTCTCCCACAAAAAGTTGTATGGGTCGACGATTTGCATTTGCATATGGCATCTAGCGACTCTGCACAAGTCAATAAGCGATTCTTAATCAATACAATCTCATCCTGAGTGTGTTATAGGATGTTAGATCATACAAAACACTTTTTTGATTAGTCACCCCAATACAAAAGTGATTTGCACTTCCTAGTATGCAAAACTTCATAGGTGTCATTGGACTTGATGCATGCCAACTATTGTTGTAGGTAAACTCTACCAAGGGAAAACGTGTCCCCTATGTTTCAGGGCAATCTAAAGTACAATCCCGTAACATGTATTTCAAGTTCTGGATGCCCCTTTTGGATTGTCTATTTGCTTGTGGATGGAAAGCGGAACTATTTCTCAATCCTGCCCCTATAGGTGCATGTAGAGATTTCTAAAAACAAGACATAAAACGACAATCACTATCTGAGACTATCGTCTTGGGAGTACACCATGACATATCACTATCTCCTCAATGAACACATCAACTAGTTTCTCAATATCCAAGTAACTTTGTTAGCTATAAAATGAGCATATTTTATGAACCGATCTACTACCACTCTTATAGCATCCATTCCCCTTTGAGTACGGTGTAATCCAGTCATAAAGTCCATGAAGATATCTTCCCATTTCAACTCATGCCCAAGTATAGGAAGTGGTTACAACAACCCTGCAAGCCTTTGGTGATCGATCTTAACTTGTTGACATGTCAAGTACTTAACCACTTACTCAACAAGTTCTCGCGTCATGTTCACCTACCAATAATTTCTTTTGAAATCCTTGTACATTTTAGTGGTTCCCGGGGGTACAAAATAGCCAAAGGAATTAGCCTCTCTCAAAATGGACTCTTCATTCGTACAAAATATATTGTTCAAAAGTTGAGTTAAAGAACGCTCTGTGACTGCATTCAATATCCGAATGTTCCACGTATATGATTTGTTAAATAAAAAATGAAGGCAGTAATGGCAGATGTATTGACGAAGATTATAAATGGAGGGTTCGTTTCACTAAGCTTGGGGAATCAAGTTATTTTACAACAACAAGGTATGTCTCCACACACACATGTTCCTATCACATGAGGAGAGTTGGTAACAAGGATGCTTCATACCAAGTTATTGCAAAGAAAGTGACATCAATGTATGTTGTTCATTGTAACTGAAACATTATTTTCTTCATTGTAAAATGTTTCTTAACGTATGTAGCTCCCGTTTGTGTAGGTACGGTTATTCAAAAAAGTTACCTTCTATGAATCAGATAGTCACTGTTATGAAGAGTTTACATCAAATTGATGCTAGTTATTGGAAGTGTTGGAAAGCACATGAAGCCGTAAAGGACATGATTAGAGGAACTTCAGAAGATAAATATAGCTCAATCCCTGCGTATTTGTATATGTTAGAGGAGGTAAACAACGGTATAGTTTATGCCCTTATACTTGATGAAAAAAATCGTTTCAGATGTGTATTTGTTGCATTTGAACAATCCATCCGAGTATTTGGTGCGATGCGAAAGGTACACACCATTTTATCATCAACTTATGTATTATATGTTACTAGATTGTGTAATTGAAATGTGTACATATTTGAAATAATTGTAGGTTATCACGGTCGATGACACGCATTTAAGTGGGAAATATGGAGGATTTTTGCTCGTTACAACTACACAAGATGCAAATCCACAAATATATTCCATTGCTTTTGGAATTGTTGATAGTGAGAATGATGCGTCTTGAGATTTATTTTTTAATAATTTGAGTCGTATCATTCCGGACAATAATGAACTTGTGTTTGTTTCTGATCGACATAATTCTATTAAGAAGAGTATAGCATCGCACTATCATGTGGTGTTTCATGGTTACTGTATTTGACATCTTAAGGGGAATCTAAGAAAGCAAACAAGATCGAACCGTATACTACAAATGTTCATTGATGGGGCGAAGAGATGTAGAGAAACTGACTACATGGAACTACTAAGACAGAGATCATTAGTATGTTACCATACATAAATTATGTACGTTTTTATTATGTATAGTTAATGTATCCTTCTAATATTTAATATTTATAGGAGAAGCCAAAGGTTGGAGAGTTGCTTAATGAGATGAGGATATCAACATGAGCACGTTCGTAATCTCCTGGCAAAAGGTACAATATACTGACTAGTAACAACGCCGAGTGTGTTAACAGCATAATGAAAGATGAAAGAAAATATCCAGTTTTAGCTATGCTTGATGAAATCAGACAATTCATGTCCCGCTGGTTTGCCGAGCGCCGTCAAAAGTCTCAATCTTATGTAGAGGTTTCCATGTCAAAAGTTGAGGCTATCATCCTAAAAAGTTTGATGAATCTGGTTCTTACTTTGTGTACACACTTGACGCAGAAAGGATGGAGTTTGAAGTGAAATTGTGGGATGAAAATGTAATTATTTGTTTGCAACTGAAGACTTGTGTGTGCAAAGAGTTTGATATTGAAGAGATACCATGCATACATGTTGTAGCTGCAACAAATCATGTAGGTATGATCTCTTCTTATCTTGTTAGTAAGTATTATTCCACCGAATACTAGAGGTCTGGATATTCATAAGTTATTTACCCGGTATCGAATAATTCGGAGTGGGATATACCGGTATACGCTTCAAATATTAATTGTGATCCTGCATTGAAGCGTAAGCGATGTAAAAGAATGTCAAAGTCTAGAATACGTGCCTCTTGGGAACAAAAGATTAAGAGGAAATGCAGTTGTTGTGGCTTTAGTGGACACACAAAGAAAACTTGTGTAAATAAGCCAAAATAGTCAAGTTACTTGGTACTTAATAAGGATGTAACCTTGTAAACATACATTATTATGTTTGAAAATCAACATTTTAGTCCTCGTACATACGTATGAGTTCATTTTGATGATGCAAATTGGTTACATTTACATAACAAACAACTTTTTAGATACATTTGGTTCATATTATTTATGACATTCAGTTGTTATGTACTTAACTTTGTATATACGTTCTGTTGTGAGAGTCGATATTGAATAAGTCGACATTTTAAACTACATACATACGGCCTGTGCAAGTTAGTTTAATATAGCACCCATTCATTTATGTACACAGACAATAAATAATGTAGAAGTGAACAAGTATACTTCTTCCTAATAAGTTTATCTTAATACAAATTGTCAAACATACATATGCAATTCATATCCATTCGCAGTAAACATCCATTGTAGCAATAACTTAAGTTCATCAAAGACAACAAAAAAATGTATGCTTTATAACTAATCATTCATTATGTAGGGTCGTATATGTTATGTATGCACTATTCTAATGAGGTGTGCAAGTCAGTTTAATATAGCACCCATTCATTTATGTACACAAGCAATAAATAATGTAAAAATGAACAAATGTATTTCTTGCTAATAATTTTAACTTAATTCAAATTGTCAAACTCACACATGCATATCCATTCGCAATAACTTAAGTTCATCAAAGACAGCAAAAAAATGTACGTCATCATGTTTCGGTTGCATAAATCATTACATAAAGTGATGATCTTCATATCACATCAAACCACCCAGGTCATTCCCTTATGAACACAACATTGACAAGTTTCTCTCTGCTTGCTTGAACAGAGTCATCGCTGATAGCACTTAAATCTGTACGTTCAGAGGCTAAGTATTGTATGTACTTCAAAGTGAATGTGCCACAACTGCCCCTGCGTACAAGAAGTACAGCTAAATATAAGTATGAAGTATTATATGGATCACTACATAATTGATATACACATCACGTACCCATCAGCGTTGATGTTCAAACTAGTTTTCCTAATCACCTTGAAAGGCCCCATTAATCTATCTCCCAGCCGTTTGTGCCTGTCATGGACTCTGAGAAGTTGAGGAAGCATAACTGTCATTGACTCTAATAGATTCTGCAGTTTATCATCCTTTGTGTAGTTGATTTGAAGATCATAAACATATGTGCACCACATACGGAAATCAATTTCTAGAGCTACCCAATGGGATTCAAGGAGATTGAATGGTGAATATATCACATCAACATCGTATAATGACTTTCTGAACATCTGTGGGTTGTCTCTAAATATAACGTCAAACATGCTTTGATTGAAATTTGACTTCTTGTCCTTCATATCAGCATACTTTGCAAAATTTGTACGTTATATGCACTAGACCAAACGAACTATAGCACCGAAATATTGGCGAAATGCTCGGGGTTCTCGATAATACTCTTCCGCATGCGCATAACAATCTCATCTACAGCCTGTGACAATCAGTAGAACGGACATAAAAATAAATATTCCTTATTTGTGTACATATGACCAGTTACATAACTTATTAATACATACAGTGTAATAAATATGTGTACATTTATTGAACATTGATACGTACCTCGTCTTTTATCCAGCCGTCTAGCTTCAAAATGTCGTGGATGGATGCTCTAGATATGTTCTTAATATATCCTTGAATCATACATTGATCGTTCTTGTTCTTTACCTAGTTATAAAGTTTTTGACAATCAACTGTTTGTAGCATGCTCATTGGGGGTTCCTTTGGGAGTTTGACATTTTTCCTATAGGATGTACGCTTGTATTTACCATCTTTTGGAATCCTTAGACCCACCCTTCGAACGGACTCGTCTACATCGACACCCTGTTTTAACACAATAATACAGTCATACATATTTTTATAAGATGTTGTATAATGTAGCATACTGAGATACATAATATTATAATTACGTTACATTTTTCTACACTATTTATGGGTTTTTGTTTCTTAATTATACATTAAACACTTGTGTTATTCATACCTCACTCGAATCACCTCCTAAATCTTGCACCATTGCATCAACTACAATGTCTTTTGTAGATGTATCAACACTTTTTCCAGTTGGTGCAAAACATTTTGTAGTAGACGATGGAGTTAGAAGGTCTCTAACAAGATTTTTAATTTTGCTCTCAGTCCTCTTGCTTGCCATGTACACAGTCGTGCCTATCTTGTCATATAGGTTTCCAAGATCCCTTTAATAAGTTGTCAAATCATCAATTAGCAGTAATTGTTCTTTGACCTTGTCCGCAAGTTCTGTTTGATCTTGTTCAATGGATTCTGTAACACCACAAGTTTTGGGAACTTGAAGCGCTACGGGCTGGGACCGCACAATGGGTCCCGACCCTCAGAGTAGCAACAACAAACGGATCTTACAACAAGGAACAGACGAATGCAAACCAAAGCTTAATATAAAACCAATGGTTCAAACAGAAGAAAACAAAAAAGCTCCACAGTCGGGTCAAAACAAAAGGGAAACAATAAACGAAACAAAAACCCAATCCCGTCCTATAATGTACGGGAACCCCGGCTGACCACACCATCCGGATCAATCAGCAGCATCCTGAACCTGCGGAACATCTACAACGACGGTATAAACCGTTAGCTAACATTCTAGGTATAAGTAAGAGTGTAAAGGCACAAACACACATAAGGTAAAGAAAACACATAGCATGCTCACACATCAACCGGTTATTATCTTTCATTAAGGTTATCCATTACTAAATTCAATTTCTTTTGTCACACGAGAATCTCCCGAAACTCGCCTCCGCTTCCGTCTACCAATAGGAATAGATCAGTACTATCCGTTACCTACGGGTCTGGGTTGCAAGAGCACAGTCTAGTCTCCTATAGAACTAGACAAGTGGTCACCGCCCGGTTATAATACACTTGGGCCGATTAAGGTTAACAAAGGGTGAATCCTATTTCAAATTATCCGTTATAAACATGATAACAACACAAATAAGCCAATAGAATCCAACTAATACGCGGAATGAAGCTAAGTAAGTCCAAGGGACTTACCTCACACAAAGGTAACACAAGAGATCAGCGAACAACTCAGAAACACACAAGGAAGCTCAGTTTCCCTCAGGAAAGGAGCAAGGAAAGCCTGTACGAATAAGCAACACGAATCAGGAATGGAACGGTTGCTAGAAGTTTATGACTTCTAGTCTCAACGATCTCTAAGAGATCAACACATCCTAAGGGCTCAACCTTAGTCTTACAACAACTCAGAGGAGCAAGGAACAACCATAAGGAACCAAGGAAGGAACGAAAAGGAAGCAACTCACCAAAGACGGGAGCTACTGCAGAGAAACCGTAGGGGCGGCTAGACAGATGCGCAGGGGCGGCTGAATAGAGGCACAAGGGCGGTCTGTGCAATCGCAGGGGCGGCGGCGTGACAGAAAGCGTTGTTGGCTTTCTTCTTCGACAGAACTCGTAGCAAGGCAACCAAAGCTCGAACCTTTGGCTTCAACACGTCAAGGCTCAACTCCAAAGAGCCTAAGAACAACGAAGGGTCAACAACGGAACATTCCACAAGAATCAAGGCTCATGCTTGATCCTTGGAGAAAAAGAAAAGAGAAGAACGAAAGGAAGAAACCAAAACAGAAGGAGAAGACATGCAACGCTAAAGGAACGTGAGGAGGAACCATAAAGGATGCACTTACATGTTCAACGTAGTCGCGGGAAGCAAAGGACGGTTGCAGCTCTCTAGGGTTGAAGATGATATCAAGGAACGTGAAAAAGGGGAGAAAGAAGAGAATATATAGGAAGGGCTAGAACTCTAGACGGAAAGGGCGTCTAGAGTTAGAAAGAAAACAAGGAAACCGGCCCATAAGATAGAATATCGGGTATTCTATCTATGGAAGAAAGATAAAACGACGAAAACAGATCGGCGCGATCTGTCGCACGATCCGCAGGGGCGGATCTCACAGCCGCGGAGGCGGCTGGCTTCGGGGGCGGCCCTCTTCACCGCAGGGGCGGTGAAGGCAAAAACCTAGGATCTTACATCAGATCCCCCTAAAAAGAAGTTTCATCCCGACACTTGCAAAAGCCAAACGGTCACAACAACACACAAAAATAAAGAACTGAACTCATATATTCCCACTCGGGGCACGTAGCACAAAACGTCACACAAAAGTGTTCACAACGCAACAAAGGAAAATCTAAAGAACAGACTAAGCTAAAGGTACAACAAGCTCCACATAAAACTCCGGATAGTTCCTCTGGATAATATCCTCTATCTCCCAAGTCGCCTCATCATCTCCTCGTAACGACCACTGTATATTCATCATCGGGATGTCCTTTGAACGCAAGCATCTCGTACTACGCTCTAAGACAGCCACAGGGTGCTCTACGAACGTGTGGTCTGGCTCGATCACTAGATCCTCATGACTGACGATGTGTCTCGGGTCAGGTATGTACTCCCGTATCTGAGATACATGGAAAACTGGGTGAACACCCTCGAGTCTAGGTGGCAACGCAAGTCTGTAAGCTGCCTCTCCAACTCGCTCAAGAATCTCGAATGGTCCAACATATCTGGGGCTTAACTTCGCTTTGACACCGAAACGTTTGAGGCCTCGTGTCGGGGATACTCTCAACCAAACCTGAGCTCCAACTCTGAACTCTAGAGGTATGCGCCTCTTATCTGCATAAGACTTCTGTCGGCTCTGTGCTGCTAACATCTGCTCTTGGATCACTGCTACTCGAGCCATGTCATCTTGAATCTGCTCATGTGCTATTCCGCTGGCACTACTAGGCTCGTCCTAACACAGCGGTGTACGGCATCTCTGTCCATATAAAGCCTCATAAGGAGTCATCTTGATCGATGCGTGCCAATTGTTGTTGTACGAAAACTCCACTAAGGGAAGGTGATCTGGCCACACCTGTCCCCCATCTAACACACAGGCTCGTAACATGTCCTCCAAAGTCTGGATGGTCCGCTTAGACTGACCATCGGTCGTAGGATGATAAGTAGTCGTGAACTGTAGACTCGTACCTAGGGTGGCATGAACTTGCTGCCAGAACCTTGAAGTGAAGCGTCTGTCTCTGTCAGAGACAATAGTCCTAGGTACGCCATGAAGTCTCACTATCTGTCTCGTGAACTCCTCTGCCAATCGACTCACCGGCCATGTTTCCTTCATCGGAATGAAGCGTGCGGTCTTCGTCGGTCGATCTACTATGACCCAGATAGCATCAAAACCACGACTTGGTCTCAAACCAGTCACAAAATCCATAGAGATGTCTTCCCACTTCCATTGAGGAACGGGGAGTGGGTGTAGATCGCTTCCTGGTCTATGATGCTCGATCTTGACCTGCTGACAGGTCGTATACTGAGCTACATATCTCGTCACATGTGGCTTCAGACCTCCCACCAGAAAGAGTGTCTGACATCCTGATACATCTTACTCGCACCAGGGTGTACTGAGTAAGGTGAAGAGTGAGCCTCCTGAAGGATCCTCTGTCTCAACTCTCGATCTGACGGTACACAAACACGCTCCTGGCGTCTCAAAACTCCGTCAGCACCAACTGTAAACTGTGGTGCCTCTACTCGAGACATCCGGTCTCGGATCTGTGTCAAAGCTGGGCAACTGTTCTGCTTCTGTCGGATTTCGGCCAACAGATCAGGTACTATCTCCAAGGTGGACAACTGGCTGTCGGAATTTAGGAAGTAGATATCCATCTCCAGCCATGCCAAATCTTGCTGTAACTGTGGCTAAGCTGTCAGTCTAGCGATTGCCATCTCCCGGGAAGTCTTCCTACTGAGAGCATCTGCTACCACATTAGCCTTTCCCGGGTGGTATAAGATCTCAAGATCAAAGTCCTTGATCAACTCTAACCATCTGCGCTAGCGGTTATTCAACTCCCGCTGAGTGAATATGTACTTCAGACTCTTATGGTCTATGAAAATCTGACACGTGGCTCCGTACAGATAATGTCTCCAAATCTTCAAAGCATGAACAACAACAACTAACTCAAGATCATGGGTAGGGTAATTCTCCTCGTACGTCTTCAACTGTCGAGACGCATAAGCAATCACCTTTCCCCTCTACATCAAAACACATCCCAAGCCCAGCTTGGATGCGTCGTTGTAAACCACAAAATCCTCAATGGCCTCTGACTGAGCTAGGATAGGAGCAGAGGTCAACCTCTTCTTCAACTCCTCGAAGCTCTACAGGCACGACTCGGACCATACGAACCTCGTAGACATCCGTAGCAAGGAAGTGAGTGGTCGGGAGATAACTGAAAAGCCCTTAACGAAACGCCTGTAGTAGCCTGCCAATCCTAAGAAATTGCGAACCTCCTTAACGTTCTTAAGTGGCGACAAAGAAGCTACTGACTCAATCTTTGCCGGATCCACCGTGATCCCTTCAGCTGAAACAATGTGACCAAGGAATGCTACCTCGGACATCCAAAACTCGCGCTTAAAGAGCTTGGCGTAGAGCTCTCTATCCCGTAAGACCTGAAGAACGATCCTCAAGTGTCCTGCATGCTCCTCCCTACTGCGGAAGTAAACCAGAATGTCGTCGATGAAGACAACTACAAACTGGTCTAGAAAGTCGATGAAGATGCTATTCATCAACTCCATGAAGACTGCGGGCGCATTCATGAGCCCAAATGACATCACTACAAACTCGTAGTGTCCATATCTAGTCCGAAATGCCGTCTTGGCTACATCCTGCTCTCTCACCCTCAGCTGGTGATATCCTGATCTCAGATCGATCTTCGAAAACACTGAAGCTCCATGCAGCTGATCCAAAAGATCATCGATACGGGGCAATGGGTACTTGTTCTTGATCGTCTTTGTTCAGTTCTCGGTAGTCGATATACAACCTCATTGACCCATCTTTCTTCCTGACGAAGAGAACTGGTGCACCCCAAGTAGATACACTTGGGCGGATGAAGCCCTTCTCTACTAACTCCTCAAGCTGCTTCTTCAACTCAAGCATCTCGATAGGCGTCATGTGGTAAGGAGCCTTAGAGATCGGTCTCGTACCGGGCTCTAGATCAATGCCAAAGTCTACACTCCGTTGTGGAGGTAAACCTGATGGTTCTCCAAAGACGTCATCAAACTCGCAAGCTACTGAAATCTCCTCCAAAGCTGGACTAATACTATCCTTCATGGCATAGCACCAAAAAGTCTCGCATCCCTAACTGATAAGTCTCGCAGCTCGTACTACACTAATGACTGTACCAGTCTTCCCGAGATCCCATCCTCGGAAGATCTCAACATGACATGCATCTGTAGTTACTGTCATTGTCCTCTTGCCGATGTCCAAAACTGTGCGATGTCGATCCATCCAATCCATGCCCAGAATAACTTCTTCACGTACTAAATACATGATGAAGAAGTTAGCTGGCCAATCGCGACCTCCCAATCTAATAGGGCAATCGCGAACCTCTCGCGTACCTCGTATCTTACCCCCATCGGGTAATCCTATAAAGAAGGGTCTACCCTCTATAGTAACTAAGGCCAATCTATCTGCACATGCATCAGATATAAAAGAATGCGTAACACCAGTATCGAAAAGAACTTTGACAGGAAAACCATTAACCTGAATTGTACCTGTAGTTGCTGGCGCTGTCGGTTCTACAATACTCCTCAATTCATAAACTCGGGCCGGTGCATCTCTGGTGTCTGCAGATCCACCAACACGTCCTCTACCCTCCCCTGTCCCGGAGTCGAACCCTGAGGAGCGGTATAACCAGAAACTCTCCACTACTGCTGTTGTTACTGTGATCTCTGTCCTCCTCCAACAACACTAGCAGGTGAAGAATCCTGTTGAGATAGCGCCTTGCCCTGACGGCAAAACACAGCTCTGTGTCCGGGCTTGCCACAAGCAAAGCAAGTCACTGTTGGCTTCTTGCAGTCAGCTCGGATGTGTCCAGCTACTCTGCAGTTATGACACTGCCGTCCTCTATCAGAACTCTGCTAGAAGCTAGAACGTCCACGCGTCTGACTACGCCCAAAACCAGCTGCTCCAGCTCCAGCACTGGCTGATCCAGTCTTTTGTCTCTTCTCAGGACCTCCTGTCTGAGAAGCTTTCCTCTGACCCGGTCGGTCTCTCTCATACGCAAAAGCTCTATCTTGATAATCCGCTAGAGACTCACAACGGAACCTAGTAAGATAAGAGCGCGTCGATTCTCTCAACCTCCGAGAGAAAAGGTAAACATGCTGATCCTCCGGTGGTGCGGACGGACCTAGCAATGCCAGCTCGTCCTGAAACTTGAGGATGATCTCAGCAATAGGCAAATCCTCGAATCCAGCCTCAAGGAAATCCTGAAGACGATCCCTCCTCATGGCTGCAGGGCAATAGCGATCCCTCATCACTGTCTTCATCTGCTCATAACTGGTGACCTTGCTGCGAATTGTCCTCCACCAAGAATGAGCCTGATCCTTCAGCAGCGTCTGTGCTATGTTGACTCGACGTCCCTCAAGGCAACCGATAGTATCCATAGCAGAATCCACTTGTCCTAGCCACTGCTCCACCTCCAAGCCAGTCCTTCCCACGAAGACGGGAACCTTCAACTGATCAAAAGCCTTCAACCAGCTGTCGGGCTTTGACTCTTTTGCCTCAGCCGGCGCTCTAACAACCTCAGCAACTCCAGCAGGCGGGGCAACAGCTTGTGTAACTCTCTGCAAAACCTCAGCTGATCTCGCAGGAACTAGCGGCACTAGTGCTAGTCCTCCAATCCTGATAGCCTCCTCAACCCTCTACACATAGTCCCAAAATGCAGAAGCTCTGATAGACACTCGTGTGGACTTTGTTGATGGCGCTCTTTGTGCTCCAGACCTAGCAGCGGTCCCATTTTCAGCCACAGGAACAATGCTCTCAACAACCTCTTCAGCAAACGCCTCAGCGATACGCGGATCAGCAACTGGGGCTTGGCCCCGACCTCTAGCGAGTGGAGGTCTTCCTGCACGTCCTTGTCCACGGACGGCAAGTGGAAGTGGTGGTCGACACCTTCCTCACCCTATAGCAACGGTAGCCCTAGTGCGTGCCATCTGCTATAAGGATAGATATATAAGACTATTTATATATAGATATAAGGCCACGCTACAACTAAAGCATAATCCAAGAAAAGTGCATATAAAGGCCAACATATAAGAACTACACTACTGAGATCCGCGGAGGTAGTGGTGGTCGCCCATACATCTATCCCAGACCGAAAGGTTAAAACAAAACCCCCTTTGAAAACGTTAGACCCCTTGCGGGTTCTATTCATTTATCCATCCGACCTGTAGAAGATTTCGAGTGCCATTGTGGCCAACCTGCCTCTGATACCATGTTGTAACACCCCACGTTCTAGGAACTTGAAGCGCTACAGGCTGGAACCGCACAATGGGTCCCGACCCTCAGAGTAGCAACAACAAACGGATCTTACAACAAGGCACAGACGAATGCAAACCAAAGCTTAATATAAAACCAAAGGTTCAAACAGAAGAAAACACAAAAGCTCCACAACCGGGTCAAAACAAAAGGGAAACAATAAACGAAATAAAAACCCAATCCCGTCCTATAATGTACGGGAACCCCGGCTGACCACACCATCCGGATCACTCAGCAGCATCCTGAACCTGCGGAACATCTACAACGACGGTATAAACCGTTAGCTAACATTCTAGGTATAAGTAAGAGTGTAAAGGCACAAACACACATAAGGTACAAACACACATAAACCGTCAGCCGGGGTTCCCGTAAGAGTGTAAAGGCACAAACACACATAAGGTAAATAAAACACATAGCATGCTCACACATCAACCGCTTATTATCTTTCATTAAGGTTATCCATTACTAAATTCAATTTCTTTTGTCACACGAGAATCTCCCGAAACTCGCCTCCGCTTCCGTCTACCAATAGGAATAGATCAGTACTATCCGTTACCTATGGGTCTGGGTTGCAAGAGCACATTCTAGTCTCCTATAGAACTAGACAAGTGGTCACTGCCCGGTTATAATACACTTGGGCCGATTAAGGTTAACAAAGGGTGAATCCTATTTCAAATTATCCGTTATAAACATGATAACAACACAAACAAGCCAATAGAATCCAACTAATACGCGGAATGAAGCTAAGTAAGTCCAAGGGACTTACCTCACACGAAGGTAACATAAGAGATCATCGAACAACTCAGAAACACACAAGGAAGCTCAGTTTCCCTCAGGAAAGGAGCAAGGAAAGCCTGTACGAACAAGCAACACGAATCAGGAACGGAACGGTTGCTAGAAGTTTATGACTTCTAGTCTCAACGATCTGTAAGAGATCAACACATGCTAAGGGCTCAACCTTAGTCTTACAACAACTCAGGGGAGCAAGGAACAACCATAAGGAACCAAGGAAGGAACGAAAATGAAGCAACTTACCAAAGACGTGAGCTACTGCAGATAAACCGCAGGGGCGGCTAGACAGATGCGCAGGGGCGACTGAACAGAGGCGCAGGGGCGGCGCTGTGTAGGCGTAGGGGTGGCGGCGTGATAGAAAGCGCAGTCGGCTTTCTTCTTCGACAGAACTCGTAGCAAGGCAACCAAAGCTCGAACCTTTGGCTTCAGCACGTCAAGGCTCAACTCCAAAGAGCCTGAGAACAACGAAGGGTCAACAACGGAACACTCCACAAGAGTCAAGGCTCATGCTTGATCCTTGGAGAAAAAGAAAAGAGAAGAACAAAAGGAAGAAACCAAAACAGAAGAAGAAGGCATGCAGCGCTAAAGGAACATGAGGAGGAACCATAAAAGATGCACTTACACGTTCAACGTAGTCGCGGCGAGCAAAGGACGGCTGCATCTCTCTAGGGTTGAAGATGATAGCAAGGAACGGGAAAAAGGGGAGAAAGAAGAGAATATATTGGGAGGGCTAGAACTCTAGACGGAAAGGACGTCTAGGGTTAGAAAGAAAACAAGGAAACCGGCCCATAAGATAGAATATCTGGTATTCTATCTATGGTAGAAAGATAAAACGAAGAAAACAGATCGGCGCGATCTTTCGCACGATCCGCAGGGGCGGATCTCACAGCCGCAGGGGCGGCTGGCAGCGGGTGCGGCCCTCTTCACCGCAGGGGCGGTGAAGGCAAAAACCTAGGATCTTACAGATTCCAACTTATTCATGATTTGAGCAACCCAATCCGGTTGATTTGCTTCCATTTTGCATTGTTTACATTGAGATTATGTACATTTATATAATCAACCAGAAAATAATTGCTACATTATATGAATATACATTCATTTATATATCAAAATTATATGTATATGGTTTGATATTAGTGCATAAGAAGTCATGTTTCTAGTATGCATACAACATACTTATTGAAAACAGGTCCTAAAATTGTGCAAATAACCTACATGCGAGTGTTTCCTTATGTATATGAATCAAATCTATATGTACATGGAGTGACATATTTTCAATGTGTTTTTCGTTTGTACATCTTCTGAAATACTAAGTGTATATACATATATTGTGTAAACCTTTTGTTGTAAATAATCTACAATGTAGTCATACATTATATGTATGTTCCACCTACTTATATTAACTAGAATATCCAACTTATGTACATAACTAAACTGACCTTGAACTCTTAGGGATCTTGGAATTTGTTGGATCAACACCTTTAGCCTTGGTTTCTTCGGCTACATGTACAAAAGTTCCATTGATCGGTGATGTTAATACTGAGTCCTTATTCTAGTTGGTCCTCTTTGATGATCTATACGAAGTTTGTCATATGTAAACTAGATGCATATATTCTACATTTATGACAAAATATCTTGTGTATATAAAATTGACAACTTGACAAGTATGACATTTGGACTACTAGTTTCAGCTTTCCTTTTCCCCTTCATCTTTTTAACAACTGCCACATTTTTCTAAGCCACAATTGGTTTTTCTATTGACATAAAATAGAGAGTTATTTGATACTGGAGACTTACTTGTTATGTACGAAATATATAAATGAAGTCACTCACTTGGCGGATCAACAAAATCATCATCATCACCTCCAGAATTTGAAACATTTCTGATGGTGATTTCCCGGAACGAAGACTGTCACCGCCCCTGCGCCTCTCCTGGGCGCCCCTACGCCTCTCTTGGGCGCCCCTGTGGTAACTTACCCTGAAGAAGCGAAGCCGGCACCCTTGCGCCTCTGCCTGCGGACCAACCTGTGGAGTTGTGAAGCCGAAGAGCCAGTGTCACCGCCCCTGCGGTGACATTGGGCCGCCCCTGCTTCTTGACATCAGAAGCGACAAAAAGATGAAGAGTCAGACGTTTGAAGAACATTAAAGATCCGCCCCTACGGAATTGTCAGGCCGTCCCTGCGGTCATGAAGAACTCCAAGCGTTTTCGCTTAAACCGCCCCTGCGGTCCTGAAGGCCGCCCCTGCGGTTTAGCGACAAAGACTTTACTCCGGCTGTTTGCACCACCTTTATGGCATTAAAGGTGGCTGTTTAGGCCGACCATTTACTCCCATTTAGTGTCAATTGTAGTATAAATAGGTCCATGGCTGATTGTTAGAATCATCCACCATTTCCCACATTATTCTCTCTTTTCCCTTGCTTCCTTTGTGTAATGAGCTTCTAATTTCCTTGCTACATTGGGTTGTTTTGAAGCTGTATTGTTGCTTTGGTTGTAAGTCCTTTTTAATATAAGTATTATTCAGTATATGTTTTGTATTCCTTGTGCTTCACTTATCTAATTGCATGTTTCTTATCACTTAGTTTGATCACCTTAGTGTTTAATTGCATGCAAAGAACTAGGATTAATAGATTCCGGATTCGGGTCTTTAATCTAGTAGAAAAACTTTAGGTAAAAGCTAGTTGTGATTACTTAAAGGAAAAGGAATACAAATATAAAGAAAAGTCTAATGGTTTTATTCTTCTCTTTATATCTTTTTGTCTTTGTTTAAAAGCTAACTTGTGACTTGTTTTTGTAGGTCTACGGGACATTAACTTGTTAAGTTGTGTTGATGCCGATTGGCTGAACACATATATATGATCAAGACGAGAACATTGCTAAACACTTATAAAATGAACCAACCAAAGTAGCATTGCATGCTAAGATTCAACCTAGTGTAGTTCATCTCTCATAAATCCATTGACCTCTTTATTTGCTTTCTTATTTTGTTTCGTATCAATTCAGTCCAAACCCCCCTCCCTTTACTTGGTTACATAATCAATAATTGATTTTAATTAAAACTTAACTCAACTCTCTTGGGTTCGACCCTTACTTAATCACTATACTTGCTTTAGTATTGAGTTAGGAAATCACTTTGATAGGATATAAAAGACTATAAGAAATTATCCTTGTCAAATTTTGGCGCCGTTGTCGGGGAGTTTATTTGTGTTTTTATTTCATTTTTATTATTGATTATTGGTTTGAGCCATTTTTATGGTTCAAACCCGTGCTACTAACTCCGGGTTTGCTCCTTTTGATGCAGAAATTGAGAGAACGCACATCCGGCAACGTAGACAACAAAGACTCCGTGAAGAGATGGCTAACCGAACACTTTGCCAACTCACGCAGCCGGACTTGACTCAACACCTTCTTGCGGTTACTATACCGGCAATAGGGGAAGATGTCAATTTCGAGCTCAAGCCGGGCTGATTCACTTGATCCCATCATTCCATGGGCTAAGTGGTGAAGACCCCATCAAGCACCTTGGAAAGTTTCATACCGTGTGTATGAGCATGAAACCGGCCAACATTACGGAAGAGCTAATCAAGATGAGGGCGTTCGGTTTCACGCTCAAGGATGGAGCAGATGATTGGTATTACCACCTTCCATCCGGGAGCATCGACACTTGGGAGAATCTCCACACGGCATTTTTGGAGAAATACTTTCCAGCTAAGAAGGCCAATAGCTTGAAGAAAGCTATAAGCAGCCTTGAACAAGAGGCGGACGAAACTCTCTATGAGTATTTCGAATGGTTTGCATGCCTCTGATCCAACTGTCCTTTCCATGGGTATTCAACTCAAGACCTAGTCTTGTACTTGTACAATGGCTTGCTTGAAAATGAGAGGAGGATCGCCGATGCTGCTTGTGGAGGTAACATTCTCAATACCACTCCTGACCTTGCTTTAGAAAAGATGCAGGAACTAGCTGAAGGAACTTGGAATTTCGGAAGGACTTCTTCCAAAAGAGGAGTTCATGCTATCAATCCTGGGAAGAATGAGATCTCCACTTAACTTGCTGAGCTGAAAGAGATGGTGAAGAGATTGACCCTTATGGGAACTCCACAACAACTTAAGGCATGCGGAGTTTGTGCCGACCCCTACCACCCAACGGACATATGCCCTCAAGTCCAAGATGACGATGCTGAGGTAAACACATTGGGCTATGGGCAACAACAGCAACAAAGGCCTAGGAACGATCCATATGCACAGAATTACATGCCAAATTGGCGTGATCAACAGAATTTTTGATGGAGGGATCAACAAAACCAACAGCAGTAGCCCCGCCAAGGTAAGTCTCAATCCACTGAGGATATGCTGCAGGTTTTAACTAAGCATTTTGCTACTCATGTCCAAACAACAGAATCCAACATCAAGAACTTTGAGAAACAGGTTGGGCAAATGGCGGAAGCCATCACAAGGATCGAAGCTAGATCCTCCGGAAATTTGCCTTCCCAGACGGTGGTCAACCCCAAGGAGAATGTTAGTGCCTTAACATTGAGAAGTGGGAAGCAAATCCAGCAAAAATCAGCAACAAAAGGAAAGAACAAACCCTCTGACGAGTTTGCCGCCCCCACAGCCGCACATGTGGCTGCACCTGCGCCAGCCCCTGAGCAGACGCCGCCCCTACGGCTGGTTGTCACCGCCCCTGCGGTGGCAGCCCTTGAGCCGCCCCTACGCCTGCAAGCTTGCGACCATGCGGGAAACACGATAGAGAGTTCTGTAGAGAAGGATTCATACATCTGGCCTGATTTTCCACCTTTGTATGCTGAGAAACCACCAGCTCCTTTTCCCAAAGCACTAAAGGAGAGAAGAATAATCGAGGACAATGATCTCTTTGAGACCTTCTCCAAATGCGAGGTAAACATCCCTCTCCTTAAATTGGTGAAAAGTATTCCTAAGTATGCTCGGTTCTTGAAGGAACTCTGCAGCATCAAGAGGAATCAAAAGCTGAAGGAGAAACAAAAAGTGCAAGTGAGCGAGCATGTGTCCACCGTTTTCCAACGCCGAATGCCCAAGAAATGTAGCGATCCGGGCATGGTAAGCATCCCTTGTTTTATAGGGGAAACCCGCTTTGACAAAGTTATGCTTGATCTTGGTGCTTCTATTAATGTCCTTCCCTATTCCATCTATAAATCACTTGGGCTTGGGCCATTAACTGAAACTCGGATTGTAGTACAACTTGTTGATAGATCTAATGTTTACCCGAAAGGGATTATTGAAGATGTGTTAGTAATGGTAGATAATCTGATTTTCCCTGCTGATTTCTTTATAATGGACATGGAAAACGACTCACATGCTGCACCAATATTGTTGGGAAGACCATTCCTAAAAACCGCTAGAACCAAAATCGACTATGTTAGTGGCAAATTAACCATGGAATTTGATGGGGAGGTAGTTGAATTTGACATTTATGATGCAATGAAATTTCCTATTGATGATCATTCCTTATGTGCCATTGATATTATAGAACCTTTTGTGCAAGATGTTTTTGATATTTCTAACATTGACGAGCTATGATGCAAGGACACGGACACGGATACGGAAAATGGATACGGCGAGAAACGGGGAAGCGGCAATCTCAAAAGTATAGGAAACGGGGACACGGCGAGTAACACAAATAATATATCATTTTAAAGATATTGAAATATATAATTCTTATATCATAATGAGATACACATATATGAAAAAAAACAATGATATATGAATATATAAAAATATTAATATGATAATAAAATAACCGAAACAAAAGTTTAGAAACAAACATTTAAAGACTTACAAAACATAGAAATAATCATATTTAGTCTTATTATCTGAAAGAAACATACTTAGTATCAAAACTGAAGAATGAACCATTCATTTTGCAAATTAACAACAACTGAACATGATCAACTAAGGAAAATAATAATAAATATTTGTAAATTATAAAGAGTGAAAAAATTAGAAGAACACGCTCAACATACAACAAAGAAAGATTACATAATAAATTAATAATCAAATATTTAAAATTAATTTATAAAATCATAAGAAAAATGGAGAGAAGATTCGGTCGGCAGATCAACATTTCAACATTAGAGTTGAAGAAGAAGATCGGTGTCATACTTCCGGCAACCACAATCTCGTAGGTGGCCATTTGGGGCTAGGTTTAGTCAGAAAAAAAAATGGGAGAGAATCTGCGTCCTCGCCTTGTCCTAGACGTGTCCTGCCTTGGAAACGTGTCTTGACCGTGTTCGGTCATATTTGACCGTGTCCGAGCCGTGCCCTGTTGTGTCCCCGTGTCCGACATGGCAGGACACGGGACACGTCGCCTTCTAGAAGTGTTCGTGCATCATAGTTGACGAGTGTAGAAATATAATTGAGCATGACATTGATGATCATAATTCAGAATATGCATTGACATCTAGCATGAAAGAGGTCCTAGCCCAATTGGATGGACACAAAAGGCTACCTATCTCCAATTTGGTCATTGGGCCCACCTTACTAACCCCAAGCGAGAAGCTTGTTCCATCTATAGTGTAGGCCCCGGAGATGGAGCTGAAGGATCTTCCACCTCACCTCAAGTATGCTTTCCTTGGAGACAACAACACCTTGCCGGTTATCATCTCTAACAAGTTGACAACCGGTCAAGAGGAGAAGTTGGTTAAAGTGTTAAAGGAGCACAAGAAGGCCCTTGGATGGACCATTGTGGACATCAAGGGGATAAGCCCATCCACTTGCATGCATAGAATTATCCTTGAGGATGAGGCGAAACCATCTAGGCAACCTCAACGAAGGTTGAATCCGCCGATAATGGAAGTGGTCAAGAAGGAGGTATTGAAGCTCCTCCAAGCGGACATGATTTTCCCCATCTCGGATAGCTAGTAGGTTAGTCCAACCCAAGTGGTTCCAAAGAACAGGGGTATCACTATGGTGGAGAATCAATATGGAGAGATGGTCCCGAGTAAAACACAAACCGGTTGGAGAGTTTGCATTGACTACCGCAAACTTAACATGGTAATACGTAAAGACCACTTTCTATTACCTTTTTTGGACCAAATGTTGGAATGTCTTGCAGGTCATCCATACTATTACTTTCTGGACGGATACTCGAGCTATTTCCAAATAGCCATTCCTTCGGAAGACCAAGAAAAAAACTACTTTCACTTGTCCATTTGGCACTTTTGCGTACCGCAAAATGCCATTTGGACTTTGCAATGCCCTCGACACCTTCCAACGGTGCATGATAAGTATTTTCTCCGAATATATAGAGAACTTTATCGAAGTTTTTATGGATGACTTTACCATCTATGGAAATAGTTTTGATGCATGTCTAGGACACTTAAAACTCGTTCTTGAAAAATGCGTAGAAACTAATTTAGTTCTTAATTCGGAAAATTTTCATTTCATGGTTGAACAAGGAATAAAGTTAGGACATGTGATATCCTCAAAAGGGATAGATGTAGATAAGGTAAAACTTGATGTTATTCAAAGTTTACCTTATCCTACTAACATTCGTGAATTCCATTCTTTTCTAGGTCATGCAAGTTTTTCATCGGCGGTTCATCAAAGACTTTTCAAAAATCTCGGCGCCATTGTGTGAATTACTCAAGAAAGATGCCACTTTCATAGTGGATGAAAGTTGCAAGAAAGCTTTCGACACTTTGAAAGCATGCCTCACTAGTGCACCAATCATCTGGTCTCCGGATTGGGAGAAACCTTTCGAGATTATGTGTGACGCCAGCGACTACGCCGTAGGAGCTGTCTTAGGACAGAAGGATGGAAGAGCCTCACACGTCATCCGTTATGCATCCATGACGCTTAATGGAGCAAAAAGGAATTACTCTACCACCGAGAAGGAGATGCTAGCGGTGGTTTTTGCACTTGAGAAATTCAGACAGTACCTTCTTGGAGTAAAGGTAATCATTTTTACTGACTATGCAGCTCTTAGGTATCTCATGGAGAAGAAGGAATCAAAGCCAGGATTGATTCGGTGGGTGCTCCTTATAAGTGAGTTTAACCTAGAGATACGGGACAACAAGGGGGCTGAGAACCTGGTGGCCGATCATTTGAGCAGGCTAGTGAATGAGGAAGAAGATCTAGCCAAAGGAAGGGCAATAGTTGGAAGATTTCCAGACGACACCTTCTACAGAACCCTCTGTTGTGTAACCGCCCCTGCGGCTCGAGCTAGGCGCCCCTGCGGATCACTCGATAGAGGTTTGGTTTAAACTACAATCATTCAAGCCCTGGTTTGCTGACATTGTAAATTTCCTTGTTAGGGGTGAGTATCCTCCAGACTTCACCAAGGCACAGTGAGAGAAGGTGAAGGTCGAAGCTCGACACTACGTTTGGGACAATCCCTACCATTGGAAGCATTGTAGTGACTAGGTAATACGCCGTTGCATCCCGGAAAATGAGGTACAATCTGTCCTAACATTCTGTCATTCTGAAGCATGTGGCGGGCATTTTGGGGCCAACAAAACTGCCACAAAGGTTTTAGATGCGGGTTTCTTTTGGCCACACATATTTAGAGACGCTTTTGCATTTTGCAAAGTGTGTGATAGGTGCCAAAGAGTAGGTAACATCTCTAGGAGACATGAAATGCCTCAATCCTCTCTTATATTTTGTGAAATTTTTGATGTAAGGGGGATAGATTTCATGGGTCCTTTTCCTACTTCTTTTGGGCACACTTATATATTACTTGCGGTGGACTATATTTCCAAGTGGGTGGAACCAAAGGCCACCAAAACTGATGATTCCAAAGTGGTTGCAGCGTTTCTTAAGGATAATATTTTTGCAAGATTTGGCATCCCAAAGGCGTTGATAAGTGATAGGGGCACCCATTTTTGCAACAAGACAATCACCGCTCTCCTTAAGAAGTACCATGTCCACCAACGAGTGTCAACAGCCTACCATCCGTAAACAAATGGTCAAGCGGAGGTATCCAACCGGGAAATCAAAACCATCATTGAAAATACGGTTTCTCCCGGAAGGAAGGATTGGAGTTTGAGGCTAAACGACGCTCTATGGGCATACCGGACAGCATATAAGACTCCTATAGGGATGTCTCTATTCCGGCTTGTGTTCGGAAAAGCTTACCACCTTCCGGTGAAGCTTGAGCACAAGGCATGATGGGCGGTAAAGAAGTGCAACATGAATATAGAGGAGGTAGGAGAGTTTTGAAAACTCCAATTGCAAGAGCTGGAGGAATTGAGACTAGATGCGTATGGCCATGTCACTGCATACAAAGAAAAGACCAAAGCGTGGCATGACCGAAACATCCTCCGGAAAGACTTCAAAGTAGGTAACAAAGTCCTTCTTTTTCAATCCCGTTTGAAGCTTTTTACAGGTAAGCTGCGTTCAAGGTGGACATGTCCGTACGTGATAGCTGACGTGTACCTTCATAGCGATGTGGATCTTTATGATCCACAAACGCACAAAGTATTCAAAGTTAACGGACAAAGGCTCGAGCCCTATCTTGAAGGAGTGAAGAATGACCCCATTGATGAAATGGTATTGGAGGAGGCCCAAGCATAGAAGTAGGGTCCTTACGTCGAGCCAACGACGTAAAACAAAGGCTCTACTCGGGAGGCAACCCGAAGGAATAAGAAGAGGAGCTTTTGTCAAGGAAACCACCCCTGCGGCTCATAGTCACCGCCCCTGCGGTGACACTCTTGCCCAACGCCGCCCCCGGCGCTGGGCCTGCGTCTGCAACACCTCTATCACCGCCCCCGCGGTGACATCCCTACGCCCTTGCGGCGGCCATTCTTGACATGCATCCCCAGCGCCGCCCCCGGCGTTGGGCCTGCGTCCCCCTCTTCGTTGTCACCGCCCCGCGGTGACAAGCCCCCGCCCTTACGGGTTTACCCAGAAAAGAAAAAAAATAAGAAATCCCAAAATACCCTACACCTACCCCACCAACCCCTCTTCTCCCTCACCCACCACTCACTTCTCTCTCCCGACCTCGCACTCTCAAAACCCTCACGCCCCTGCGCCCTAATCTCTCCCTCGCGACAACCTTGCACACGCCCCCTGCGCCACCTCACTGACGCTACCACCACGACACCGACGCCTCTGCGCCACCCTCTCCCCACTAACAGCCATCACCACCCTCGATCTCTCACACCATCACCCTACTACACTCCCAACCCCCATGATCTCCTCCCTCCACTCTCCACCACCTTCGGCGACATCTCTACCAGCCACAAGCCACAGGAACCCTCCCCAGCTCCACCACCTTCGCAGTTGTCAAGAATCGCATCCTCCTGTTCTCCCACCCCTGTGCCTGCAAGTTGCCGCCCCTGCGCCTCACCGCCCCTGCGCATCTCACAGCCGCCCCTGCGGAAATAGCAATAGAGTGTTCGTCTTCTTTCTCTGTTTTTGAAATTACTAATTCCTTTGCTCAAATCCTTGAAAGAAATGGAACCACAAAAGAAATACAAGATGTCAAAGATTGAGAAGACCCACTATGGGATTGTGCAAGATCGGGTTGTGTATGCAACTTGGTTTTTTCACATACCAACATTGAAGAAGCTAGGAATGTTAGAGAGCATGCAATCATTCCTCACCAACGCTGGGCTCGGGGACTTTATGAAGAAGAGTGCTCCCACATATCCCGAGCTCAACTGACAGTTCATCGCCACCTTTAACATGGAGAAGGAGGATCACGTGTGTGTTGGACTTTCCTTCAAGTTCAACAAAAAGAAGTACACACTTGACTACTCCCAGCTGTAGGAGGCCTTTGGGGTGACTCTCAACGCCTTTGAGAATTGGTGGGAGCCCATTCCTACTCCGGACCTATGTGAGTTTTGGCAAGCAGCCAGCGGCTCCGAGTTTCATGTCGGGGGTGAGTATTCCAACAAACTCACTCACCCCTGCTTGAGACTCCTCTCCAAGATCCTCATGAGTGTATTTTGTGGGCACAAAGAGGAGAACAAGGTCGCTCTTAAGGACCTTCCATTGCTCTATGCCTGCCTACCGATGAGTGAGAAGGTGCCGGATTGGCCGTTCCTCTTCCTTACCGCTTTGAAGCTGATTAGGAAGAACGAGCCATGGGATATTGTTGGCAGCGGGGTGATCTCTTTGATTGCCGAACAAGTGATGGACCTTTCCGACCTCGAGGATGGGATGGCGGTCCCATTCTATACGGAAGGGATGCTTCGGAGGTGCAAGCTCCTCAAGAGGGATAGGGAGAACCTTTTTTGGCTTTCCTTTGCAGATGGGAGCTGCATCACCTACCTTCCACGGCCGCTTCCCTTTGGAGATGAGCTCTCTGAGTTGTACATCCCGGCTGATCCATTTGTGCCGAGGCGGCCTTGGGTGACCATTATGGAGAGACATGCTGCGAGCTCCAGCCGGGCTCACTATGAGGACCACATACCCATCCCGTATAATGAGGAGATGCCTACTTCAGCGGCTCATGACGGTCTCGAGCTTAGGAGCCTCCAGGCTCAAATGGCTGTCTTGACCACTAAGCATCAGGCTTGGTAGACCGAGTATCAGCGGACCATGCTGGAGTAGCAATAGGCTTGGCAGTCCAGCTTTGCCACTAGCATGACCACCCACTTTGACCGGAGGCAGGATGCTTGGCAGGCGGCCCAATAGTAGCAGCTCGAGGCTCAACAGTTGGCTTGACAATCCAACTTTGAGACCACCATTGGAGGTAGGCTGACCGCCCAGTAGGACCGTCTTGACAACATTTATCGCCGGCATGAGCACTTCTTCAGCCACTTCCTATATCCCCGGAGGAGGGTCCGGATGGTCCAGCCGGACCGTCCCACTAGTGGGTATTATCTTTCTCCCTTCTCCACATTTATCTTTGCTTTCATTTTCCACTTTGAGGGAAAAGTGTGCTTCAAGTATGGGGAGGGAATATCATTTGCATGTATAGTTTGTTTGAGTTGTTTTGAGTTGTGTTTGATTTTAGTTTTCATGATTTGTAATTCAGTTTGAAATTCATAAAATAAAAGCCAAAGAAGTTGAAAAAAGGCATGAAAATCCTTGGATAAACCGAAAACCCGAAAGGGCGATTTAGGCAAAAAGAAGGTAGTCTCACCAACATTAGGTTTGTGCAAAAATGGACTTGAGGGATGTGAGGATTAAGTAAGATCATCAAGAAAAGAAGAAGAGTTTCAAGGTGAAAACCCGAAAGGACCTTGGCAAAATGATCGACACCGAGTGTAGGTTTCCCTTCCGACGTTTGGCGGCATAAGAAGGGGAGTCATAAGGAGGTTGTCCGGGTAGGTCACTCTTGAAGCAATAAGGATGGTAGTTTTCTCACTTTCTTCTCATATTTTCTCTCTTTCCTTCTTTCTTTCTTGGTTTTTCTTCTGTTTCCATTATCTATGCCTCTTACCCATGCTTCCTGAGGCCTTTGAGTCTGAACCACTGACATTTATTTTACTCGGGACGAGTAAAATGTCTAAGTATGGTGGAGTTTGATAGGTGATGGAATCACTATCATTTAAGTTAGTTTTTAGAGTCTTTTTATTATATTAGAGTCGGTTTATGCTACTAACTTCTTAATCCTGAAGAAGAAGTCTAAAATAAGCTAAAAGAGAAGTTAGAAGCACTTGGGAGTTGAAGACCATTCACGAAGACAAGCTTCTGGTGCCTCACCGCCCCCGCGAAGCAGTGTCACCGCCCCTGCGGGTGACACGGCACTCCGGAACGCAGCGTGCGCCTTCGCCAGCGCCCAAAATGAAGACTGTCACCGCCTCTGCCCCTCTCGTGGGCGCCCCTACGGTTACTTACCCTGAAGAAGCGAAGCCGGCTCCCCTGCGCCTCTACCTGCAGACCAACCTGCGGTACTGTGAAGCCGAAGAGCCAGTGTCACCGCCCCTGCGGTGACATTGGGCCGCCCCTGCGGCTCAACATCAGAAGCGACAGAAAGATGAAGAGTCAGACGTTTGAAGAACATTAAAGATCCGCCCCTACGGAATTTTGATAGCATGAATTATAGTCTATATTTTGGGGTTTGTTTGGACGTTTTATCTTTCATAATCTGCATGTTTGTATGTACATTATGTGATTTTACTACCATTTCATCTACCTTTGCGAGAATCGAGGTCTACACCTAGTTTCGTTGTAATTACAGGTAATTTGGTACGTTTTGCATCAAAAAGGAGCAAAAGGAGTCATGAGTCATTTAGAGCTACATCTAGGAAGCATAGCCATGGATTAAAGATTTACTTTGGACCAGTTTTGAGATATTTCACATTCAGTTGTGACTCACCTCGGTTGATCAGAGGTTCACCTCGACCGAGGTGATCCAGAGAGGCCGACTCGACCGAGGCAAACACCTAGGACGCGGCGAGAATATTTTATTCTTGGAGGAGATCTTTTAAATTTGGAAAGTGATCTTATATTTTTGGGCTTGGCTCCTGGAAGGAAGGAGATATGCAGAATCATATATTTTACCTATATTTATGGGAAAATATCTTTCTAAGATTTATTATCTTTGGAGGGTTATTTTCCTATAAAAAGGGTCGGATTTCCCATAATTCCGGCATCCCGCTTACACCGAAAAATACGCAGCAGCAGCCTACTCCAAGTTGGGAGAGTTGAAGAACCTTTTTGAAGGTTGAAGGAAGATTGAAGTCCTTAGCTTTTATAGCTTTATTGAAGGGTTTTGTAAGATTGTCTTCAATTCCCTCAATTGTTGTCTTGTCTTTTTGGATTGTTATTCAAGGAACGCTTTGTTGTGATATTTGATTCAGTTATTGAAGTCTTTTCATTAAATTCTTCTTTGTTCAAATATTCACCTTCTTCCCATATATCTTAATACTTTCATAATGATGATGAGTGGCTAATTTCCTTGTGTGATTCTAGGGTGATTGGCTGAAGGTTGTGGGAAAAACGATGATAGAATAATCTTAGATTCCAGTAGGATCCTGAAAGTTCGAGTCTTTAACCTTAACCCTAAGCATCTCGTTCAGTCGATGAACACCTCGGCCGGGGTGGAAACTGGCTGACCGAGGTGACTTATCTGATCCATAACTGAGAGTTAAGTGTTAGAGTTTGCCAAATCCTATTCTTATTACACCTTTCCTGGTTCAAAGCAAGCTTAGGATGAGACTTACCCGGTAATTCCCTAGTTTGTGTACCAACGATCATAAGTGTAGGTAATAGAGGTTTATCCTTTATTGGGGTTTGAGTGTGCTTTCATCCCATCTTCGTGAGTTAGCCTGAGACTTACCCGGTAAAGGTTGATTCTATTCCCTTAGATGGTGTGTTAGTTTGAGGTTATAGTTCTTTATCTTGATTCCTTGAGACTTACCCGGTAATAGGAGTTACGGTTTAGGATTAATGTGTAGTGAGACTTACCCGGTGATCTACTCCACTTTAGAAACACCTTCCCCACGCAAAAATCTCAGCTTTGTCCGCTTATCTATAGATCTTGAGTTGGAACCACAACTAGATGCTTTAATCCCTAGAATTGCATGTTTGCTTTATTGACTTCTTATTCATCTTTGATTGTGTTAATCGCTCTTGTGGTTAGTATTGACATAAGCACATCGTATTGACTTTGTTTCACCGAGTCCCTGTGATCGACCCCTGGAATTTTCTTGCTTTTACTACGATTGACCCGTACACTGCGGGTTCGCATCCTTGTTTTAAGCTTAAGTCTAGGGTTATAAATTTAAAGCTTGCACACACCGTTTGGAGCGAACAAGTTTTTGGCGCCGTTGCCGGGGACTTGGTCTAGACCGAGCCGGTACGGTTTGCTCTTGGGGCGCTTGCCCCGTTTCATCTAACCTCTCTACTTGAGTGACTATTTGCAGGTTCTTTCTTAGGTATATGCGAAGAACCCGCGCTGGGAAGGAAATCGTTCCTTACGATCCCGAACCAGAAAAGACATACAAGCGACGCTTAAGAGAAGCGAAGATGGCCCAACAAGACGATCGCGATCTTGCGGCCCAATTGAAAGAGGCGTTAGAGCTTCTACGCCTCAGCAAGGAAGAACTCAGGCAAGAGAAAGAAGAGAATAGCACCAGGACTGCAGCAATCGAAGCTGAGATAGCAGTAATACGAGAACAGATTCTACCTCGACCGAGGGAAGATCCTCCTGTTGATCCTCGACCGATGCAGGATCCAGTAGCTGATCTTCGACCGAGGCAGATTCCAGTACCTGACGCCCCGGCTGATGTACTTCCACCTCGGATGCCAGTCCGAGAAGTTCTTCTTGCAGGAATCCCACAAACCCTAGGTCAAAGGATGGACCCTAATCAACAACTGAGGCGTCCAGGAGTTAACCTAGGAGATCCAGCAGATCATGACTATGAACTTCGACCGCAAGTTCTAGCCATGATTCGCCAATGCCAATTCGGAGGGCTAGAGAAGGAGTCGCCGCATCAACATCTTCAAAATTACGAGATCTTGATGGAAACCTTGCGACCTCCCAAAATTGAGAATAACAACTACAAGCTAAGACCTTTTTACTTTTCTTTAAAAGATAGAGCTCTTACTTGGTATCAATCTCTTCCTCCAGGAAAGATTAGCACATGGGAGGAGATGACTACGGAATTCTTGACCAAATTATTTCCCCCCTCAAAGACCGCTGAAATGAGAGGGAAGATCAATGCTTTCATCATGAAGGACAAGGAGAGCTTGTCCAAATCTTGGGAGCGGTTCAAGGATATCCTTTTGGATTGCCCACATCATGGGATTCCAAAGATCGAGTTGTTGGAGATCTACTTCAAAGGACTGGACGGAAGCACCCAGTTCAATCTCCAACTACTTTCCGCCGGTACCTTCATGGACATGGCGATTGATGAGGCTTGGGACTTCATTGAGAAGCAAGCCTTGCACATGGAGAAATATACCCACCAAGGAGCTGAAGGTGGAGTTAAAAGAGTCAACTTTCAAGAGACTCAATCCAACAACAATCAACTCGCGTCTTTGACGAATGACGTGAAGCAATTGAAGGAGCTCTTGATGGCTCAAACTAAGAAGGAAGAACAAGGGCAAAGGAACAACAACAATAACGGGTATCGTAACAACAACAACGGTCCCCGAAACAACAACTACAACAACAACAATAGAGGATCCAATAACAACAACTGGAGGGCGAATAACCAAAATCACGGTAACAATCATTCAAACTCCAATTCTAATGATTCCTCTAACCCTTTCCTCTCTCCCCCTTCTTCTTCTTCTTCTACTCCATTGAAAAGCCAAGGGCAAGGATCAAGCTCGTCTCAGCCAGAAAAGAAAGACGCAGTTCTGGAGGCAATCTTGATCAAGCTTAGCGCTATGGAGAATTCTATGACTTCATTTTCAAGGGTCCAAAAGTCCTTCGAACAACAACTTGCTAATAGGGAGAATGAAGCGCCAAGAGATCCAGGGAAGCTTCCAGCAAAGACGGAAACTAACCCTAAAGGCCAGTGCATGGCCATAACGATGAGGAGTGGACTTAAAACTGCAGATCCAGTACCTCGCTCGACGCAGACCACCTCGGTCCAGATCCAGTCGAAGAACACCTCGACCGAGATGCCAACCGAGGCGGAGCAACAGAAAGCAGGAGGGACGACAGAAACTTATGTTCCACCTCCTGCATATAAACCACCACTTCCATTCCCTCAGTCCAGAGCCAGAGCACATCTAGACAAGCACTTTGGTAAGTTTCTTGACTTGATGAATAAGCTACATATTAATATTCCTTTCCTTGATGCTATTTTAGGTATGCCCGCCTATGGGAAGTTCTTAAAAGAAATCTTATCAAGGAAGAGGAAGCTGGAGGATGTTGGTGAAGTTAGGATGACATCTAAATCTTCGGAGCTTATCAAAATCATGAAGGAAAAGATGCCACCTAAGTTAAGAGATCCCGGCTCGTTTTGCATTCCCATTCAAGTTGGGGATGTCACTTGTGAAGTCCTTTGTGATCTAGGAGCCAGCGTGAGCATCATCCCGCTGGAGCTATGCACTAAGATCGGTCTTGGAGAGCCCAAGCCGGTCAAGATTCGACTTTACATGGCGGATCGCTCCATTACCCATCCCGTGGGCATCTTGGAGGACGTTCTAGTCAAGTTAGGTAACTTCTATCTACCCATAGATTTTGTCGTACTTGACATTCCCGCAGATTATCCTGTTCCTATTATTCTCGGGAGGCCATTTCTAGCAACTTCGGGTTGCAATGTGGATTGCAAGAACGCCAAGTTGAAATTCAACGTTGGTGGCGATGAGGTGGAGTTCGCATTACTTGCAGCCATGAAAGGGGAGCAACTAACTGATGATATCTTCAACATCTACGATGAAGAAGAATCAAGAGAGTTGGTGAGCTCTATCCTTATTACCGATCCACTCGAAAGAGTTATTAGCTTCAGTTTAATGGAGGAAGGTATAGATGCTTCTTGTGATGCAGATATACGGAGCTTGAAGGCACTGGAAGAGGATCCAGGAGCTAAGACTGAGAAGCTAATCCAGGAGACGAAGATCTCCAGTCTCGGAGTCAGTAGCAGTACCTCGACCGAGGCACTTTCTGGACTGAGCGAGGCGACCGAAGAACATCTCGGTCAACGCCTATGCGCCTCGACCGAGGTCGATGGCGAGATGATTCAAACTGAGACTTCATCGAGTCCAGTTTCTGATACCACTCCACTGGAAAGAGGAAGCATGGATCCCCCCTAGAAAGCACCCCCAGTCGTGGAACTTAAACAGCTCCCAAATCACTTGAGGTATATCTTTCTTGGACCGGATTCTACTTATCCCGTTATTGTTAGTGCTTCCCTTTCCGAATCTGAATTGTCTAAGTTAATGCATGTCCTGAGAAAGCATCGAAGGGCTATAGGTTACACTACGGATGATCTTATTGGCATTAAACCTTCTTTCTGCATGCATAGAATTCTAATGGAAGATAATCATAAGACTTCACGGGAACCTCAAAGACGGTTAAATCCAATCATGAAAGAGGTTGTGAAGAAGGAAGTTCTTAAGTTGTTGGATGCAGGTATTATTTATCCTATCTCGGACAGCAAGTGGGTTAGCCCGGTGCATGTCGTTCCGAAGAAAGGAGGGATGACCGTTGTGACGAATAAGAACAACGAGTTGATCCCAACAAGGACCGTTACGGGCTGGAGAGTTTGCATCGATTATAGGAAGCTGAACACGGCGACTCGGAAGGATCATTTTCCGCTTCCCTTCATTGATCAAATGCTCGAACGGTTGGCCCAACATTCACACTTTTGTTACTTGGACGGATATAGTGGATTCTTCCAGATTCCTATCCATCCGGATGATCAGGAGAAGACCACTTTCACTTGTCCTTGGGGGACGTTTGCCTATCGGAGGATGCCATTTGGATTGTGCAATGCACCCGCTACCTTCCAGCGATGCATGATGGCTATCTTTTCCGAGTACATAGAGGAGATCATGGAGGTATTCATGGATGATTTTTCTGTATATGGTTCCTCTTTTGATGATTGCCTATCTAACCTTTCTCTAGTTCTTAAAAGATGTGAAGACACTAACCTTGTTTTAAATTGGGAGAAGTGTCATTTTATGGTTAATGAAGGCATTGTGCTAGGACACCTCGTTTCTAATCGAGGTATTGAGGTAGATCGAGCTAAGATAGAGACAATTGAGAAACTCCCTCCTCCTTGCTCTGTTAAAGGTGTGAGGAGTTTTCTCGGGCATGCAGGTTTCTACAGGAGATTCATCAAGGACTTCTCTAAGATTTCTAAACCTCTAACTAACCTCTTGAATAAAGATGTTGTTTTTGAGTTTTTGCAAGAGTGTCTTGATGCTTTTTACAGGATTAAGGAAGCATTGATCTCCGCTCCCATTATCCAGCCTCCTGATTGGACCTTGCCCTTTGAGGTCATGTGTGACGCTAGTGATGTAGCCGTAGGAGCGGTGCTTGGACAGAAGAAGGATGGACGGACCACCGCCATTTACTATGCTAGCAAGACGCTAGATGAAGCACAACGCAACTACGCTACCACCGAGAAGGAGTTATTGGCGGTTGTATATGCTTTCGAGAAGTTTCGTTCCTATCTAGTAGGGGCGAAAGTTATTGTCTACACCGACCACGCAGCCATTCGTTATTTGTTGGCTAAGAAAGATGCCAAGCCGCGCCTTATTCGATGGATTCTCTTGCTCCAGGAGTTTGACCTAGAGATCCGCGATAAGAAGGGATCCGAGAACTCCGTTGCGGATCACCTCAGCCGGCTACCGGAATCCTCCCGCGAGGCGGATAACCCACCCATAGACGATTCATTCCCCGATGAGCACTTACACGTGTTGGAACGGTTGATGGATCTACTTACTTCACCCCACGATGGAGGTAAAGTATGGGGTGAGGGCACCTCCTACCTCATTTGAGACGCATCATGGTCCAGCTAGCGACCTTAAATCAAGCGCTTCTTGGGAGGCAACCCAAGGTATTGCTTTCTTTTTCCGTTTTCTAGTCTAGCTTAGATAGTTTTTGTTTTTGCTTTGCTTTGCTTTGTTTTTGGCGTTCTGGACAGACAACAGGGAATATCTAAGGAGGAGCACAACTGGAAGGACAGAAGTTCGAAATTCTGAGAAGACAGAAGCACCTCGGTTATTGTCAGACCACCTCGACCGAGTTGATTCTTGAGCAACCGAGGCGACTAGGGTTTCTGCAGAACCACCTCGGTCCATACCACCTCGGTCCAGTCGAGACCATCTCGACCGAGGTGACAGCAGATCCAGGAACAGTATAAAAAGGAAAATTTTATTTTTCACTTTTCACTTTTACCTACCTCGACCGCGGCGACAGAACCACTTCGCTCCCTCTCAAATCTTGCTCGTTTTCGAAGATTTCTGCTTCTAAACTGAGATTGAAGAGTAGAGGAACCGATTGCAACTGCAGATCTGCAAGAAATTCGAGTGAATCGGCCGGAACGAGGTAAAAACGATCGAAACCCTAACTCGTTCGTTTACTTCGATTTGGGCTTTGGTTGCCCTTGATTTTGTTGAGAAAGGATTTAAGTACCCCTTAGGAAGCAATTGTAGTGATTTTAGAGGGAAAAGAACTTAATTTCTGAGAGTTGGAATCGCGACTGTCTTCGCCTCGGTCCAGTCGACCTGCACCTCGACCGAGGTGATTATTGGAGATTGTCAGTCGACCGAGGTAGCCTGACAGTGTTGATTGAAGATGAGTTCTGACAGGTTATTAGCCCTTAGAGATAGATCCTCTCCTTCCCCTTCTTCTTCTGCACCCAGACCTTCTATCCCGGTGATCCACGAGAGACACCGGGTAGATTATGAGCGTATTGCTAGCCGTCCAGTGATCGCACCTAGATTTCTGGACATTTTTGCTTTTGACTGTCTCCACGTTGATGGAGAGCTTAGGAGGATGATCACCACAGTGGGGCTGGATCAGTTTACTGAGATCCGAGCCCCAGCTTACTTAGAGCCGACCCTTGAGTTTGTCAGCTCCTTCACTTACCTCCCCACAGAGAGGGCTGTGAAGTACCGGTTGATGAACCGGAACTTCTTAGTACCCCTGGACCATTGGAGAGACATCTTTGGCTTCCCTGCCCCCACTGCTGTAGACTTCCCGACCCGAGCCGTAGCTAGAGAGTTCTGGGGTCAGATTGCTTATGTTGTGGAGCATGCAGATAGGTGGCGCCCTGGTGATTCCAGGGAGAAGCTTATCTTCCATCTAGCTTTTCGATTAGCCCACAGGATCTTCAGCGAGACACTTCTGGCGCGTACTGAGACGCCCCAGAAGGTCAGACAGGGGGAGCTCTTTACTTTATACTGCATGGTTACAGGTGGATTCCCCGACTTTGGATTGATGCTGGCAGAGGATCTGCACAGGATCAAGGCCAAAGGGAAGGGAGATATATGTTGTGGTGGGATAGTGACCCATATCGCTACTTATCAAGATATGGATCTGAGTAGGTGTACTATGGTGGCGGCTGCCAAGCCGCTCGGACTACAGGAGATGATCACACGGAGGATTCTAGTTCCCCGTGGACTGACTACACCCTACGTCGCTATGCCATGGGAGCTGACTGCGCCTCAGGGCATCAGGTGGTCTGCACAGTTCTCAGTCTTTGATCCACATTATTGGCAGACCGCTTGGGGTCACTGATGGAGGATTACAGAGAGGCAGCAGCTGCCCCTGCTGCAGCTGAGGAGGAGGAGGAGGCTGAGGACGACGACGACGATGAGGATACAGTAGATGAGAGAGGAGGTGGCGTCCCGATGGATACAGGGACAGATACAGCTGGGACGAGCGCGCCACCTATCATAGATTTGGATGACGAGGAGGATACAGAGCCGGCACCAGCTGAGGCTTCTCCAGTCAGACCTGCTAGACGCAGGAGACATGGAGTGAGGGATAGAGCTGCTCACCGACGGATCGATGACCTGACGGATCAGGTTATCGACTCATATGCTGCATTATCGCTGGATATCCGCGAGATGCAGGAGCGGCAGCATCATCAGCACATCATGGCTCAGTTGCAGTTCGAGCGTATCATGGGCCATCCTTATGATCCGACTCAGTATCCCTACATACCACCACCACCACCGGATCGAGACTATTGAGGAGCTGCTGGATTTTCTTTATTTTCTTTTATGCAGTTCGGCTTTTATCCGGTGAGTACTCTCATGTTTAGACCTTTTATTATACCCACTGGGACAGTGTGTCTCAAGTATGGGGTATTTGTTGTTATTTGACTACGTGATGTATGTTATTTGACCACCTTTGATGTATTTTATTTATCGGATATTTTATTTATGCTTCCCTTCTGCATTTATATGATTATCTGATATTACATGCATACCTACGGGTTATTTGATTAAGAAAAACGTCGAAACTGAAAAAAAATGGTTTTAAAAAAAAAAAAAAAAAAAATTTTGACCTCGACCGAGTCAGTTCTGGCCAAACGAGGTGCTTCACCTCGGTTGAACCAAGAACACCTCGACCGAGGTGGGTTAACTGAGAGTTTTCGAAAACGATTTTTTGTGCTTCTTATCTGGATATGATCTCAGTGAAGATCTTGCTTACTAACTGGTTTTGAAATCTTTATGTGTTTGAAAGGTTTTATAATATGATTAAGTTGCTAAATGCTTTGTTTGAAATTATTAGCATGTTTAATACTTTGTTTTTATCCAAATTATGTTGAATTTGAAAGTTGACACCGCAGGTTAAGTTCTCTCACTTTCTTCTTGGAAAGACCAAGGCAATTCATTCTCTTCTTCTTATTCTTCTTGATCATGCTTAGCCCCTCATATACATTTTGCCTCCCTTTACCTATCCGGGAATTTGGAAGCAAGCAAAGTGGTGAAAGCAAGTGGAGTTAAAGTTGAGAAGTGGCTGGAAGTGAAAGTGCTAGAAAGTAATTTTAGGTTTGGGGAAGTCAATCATGAAGATGAGTAACTCGGCACCATTCACATAGCCGGGTGTTTGTGTCTTGCCAAAGTCGGATTGAGCGATATTCCTAACGGGTCATGGCATGTGCATCAAGGGTTTGATGCATCTCGAGAAATTGATGATTGCAGATTTCCTAGGCTTCGGTTATTGTGCACCTCTGTCCATGCATCCCAAAAAGTAAAGTAAAAAGAAAAAGTGTGAGATAAGCAAAGCTTATTGGTGGAAGATGTTGCAAGTCAAAGTGGAAGTGAAGTTCATCCTTTTCCCGGATTCTAGCACCACATTACCTTACACACATCCCTACCCTACACGTTTCTTGACCTTTCCTTTGGGAAGTCCTTGAGACCTTGAGCTTGTTGATTGACTTAGCGGTTTAAATCGGATTATACATGATTAATTTTGATAATTATGATTTATTATGCATTCTATGATTTTATGCAAAGATGAACAACTTTCCTATATTTATAAAGTGTTTTGATCATATTGAGTTTTTAATACCAGGAAGTATTCTCTTAGAGTGATCTATGATAATTGCACACCATAAAATGTTTTTGAAAGACTTTTTCATTGATTTTCTTGACTTATAATCCATTTTATCTTGTCTTCTATATGAGGAACTTGCTTGGGGACAAGCAAGGGCTAAGTATGGGGTATTTTGATAGCATGAATTATAGTCTATATTTTGGAGTTTGTTTGGACGTTTTATCTTTCGTAATCTGCATGTTTGTGTGTACATTATGTGATTTTACTACCATTTCATCTACCTTTGCGAGAATCGAGGTCTACACCTAGTTTCGTTGTAATTGCAGGTAATTTGGTACGTTTTGCATCAAAAAGGAGCAAAAGGAGTCATGAGTCATTTAGAGCTACATCCAGGAAGCATAGCCATGGATTAAAGATTTACTTTGGACCAGTTTTGAGATATTTCACATTCAGTTGTGACTCACCTCGGTTGATCAGAGGTTCACCTCGACCGAGGTGATCCAGAGAGGCCGACTCGACCGAGGCAAACACCTAGGACGCGGCGAGAATATTTTATTCTTGGAGGAGATCTTTTAAATTTGGAAAGTGATCTTATATTTTTGGGCTTGGCTCCTGGAAGGAAGGAGATATGCAGAATCATATATTTTACCTATATTTATGGGAAAATATCTTTCTAAGATTTATTATCTTTGGAGGGTTATTTTCCTATAAAAAGGGTCGGATTTCCCATAATTCCGGCATCCCGCTTACACCGAAAAATACGCAGCAGCAGCCTACTCCAAGTTGGGAGAGTTGAAGAACCTTTTTGAAGGTTGAAGGAAGATTGAAGTCCATAGCTTTTATAGCTTTATTGAAGGGTTTTGTAAGATTGTCTTCAATTCCCTCAATTGTTGTCTTGTCTTTTTGGATTGTTATTCAAGGAACGCTTTGTTGTGATATTTGATTCAGTTATTGAAGTCTTTTCATTAAATTCTTCTTTGTTCAAATATTCACCTTCTTCCCATATATCTTAATACTTTCATAATGATGATGAGTGGCTAATTTCCTTGTGTGATTCTAGGGTGATTGGCTGAAGGTTGTGGGAAAAACGATGATAGAATAATCTTAGATTCCAGTAGGATCCTGAAAGTTCGAGTCTTTAACCTTAACCCTAAGCATCTCGTTCAGTCGATGAACACCTCGGCCGGGGTGGAAACTGGCTGACCGAGGTGACTTATCTGATCCATAACTGAGAGTTAAGTGTTAGAGTTTGCCAAATCCTATTCTTATTACACCTTTCCTGGTTCAAAGCAAGCTTAGGATGAGACTTACCCGGTAATTCCCTAGTTTGTGTACCAACGATCATAAGTGTAGGTAATAGAGGTTTATCCTTTATTGGGGTTTGAGTGTGCTTTCATCCCATCTTCGTGAGTTAGCCTGAGACTTACCCGGTAAAGGTTGATTCTATTCCCTTAGATGGTGTGTTAGTTTGAGGTTATAGTTCTTTATCTTGATTCCTTGAGACTTACCCGGTAATAGGAGTTACGGTTTAGGATTAATGTGTAGTGAGACTTACCCGGTGATCTACTCCACTTTAGAAACACCTTCCCCACGCAAAAATCTCAGCTTTGTCCGCTTATCTATAGATCTTGAGTTGGAACCACAACTAGATGCTTTAATCCCTAGAATTGCATGTTTGCTTTATTGACTTCTTATTCATCTTTGATTGTGTTAATCGCTCTTGTGGTTAGTATTGACATAAGCACATCGTATTGACTTTGTTTCACCGAGTCCCTGTGATCGACCCCTGGAATTTTCTTGCTTTTACTACGATTGACCCGTACACTGCGGGTTCGCATCCTTGTTTTAAGCTTAAGTCTAGGGTTATAAATTTAAAGCTTGCACACACCGTTTGGAGCGAACAAATTTCTAGGCCGCCCCTGCGGCAATGAAGAACTCCAAGCGTTTTTGCCTAAACCGCCCCTGTGGTCCTGAAGGTCGCCCCTGTGGCAATGAAGAACTCCAAGCGTTTTTAATATAAGTATTATTCAGTATATGTTTTGTATTCCTTGTGCTTCACTTATCTAATTGCATGTTTCTTATCACTTAGTTTGATCACCTTAGTGTTTAATTGCATGCAAAGAACTAGGATTAATAGATTCCGGGTTTGGGTCTTTAATCTAGTAGAAAACATTTAGGTTAAAGCTGGTTGTGATTACTTAAAGGAAAAGGAATACAAATATAAAGAAAAGTCTAATGGTTTTATTCTTCTCTTTATATCTCTTTGTCTTTGTTTAAAAGCTAACTTGTGACTTGTTCTTGTAGGTCTACGGGACATTAACTTGTTAAGTTGTGTTGATGCCGGTTGGCTCAACACATATATATGATCAAGACGAGAACATTGCTAAACACTTATAAAAGGAACCAACCAAAGTAGCATTGCATGCTAAGATTCAACCTAGTGTAGTTCATCTCTCATAAATCTATTCACCTCTTTATTTTCTTTCTTATTTTGTTTCGTATCAATTCACTCCAACCCCCCCCTACTTGGTTACATAATCGATAATTGAATTTAATTAAAACTTAACTCAACTCTCTTGGGTTCAACCCTTACTTAATCACTATACTTGCTTTAGTATTGAGTTAGGAAAATCACTTTGATAGGATATAAATTAAGAAATTATCCTTGTCAACCCCATAAATAGGATGTTCCTTCCTCATGTGGGACTTAATGGTCATTCGCTCTTTTTTTTGCCATTGATTTGCTACTATCAATGAACTAATAAAATTAGTTGGATTGGTAACTTAATATTGAATGATAAATGTATATATTGTAAATACATATTTGGTATGTATATTTAGAAAATAATATGTGAACGAGGATATTTCCTTAGGTCGTTTATATCCTTTCAAAGTAATTTCCGAACTCAACACTAGAACAAGTATAGTGGTTAAGTAAGGGTCGAACCCATGAGAGTTTGGTTATTTTTATTAATTTCAATTATTGATTATAGAACCAAGTAACAAGGGGGGGGGTTTGGATGAATTGGTGCACACAAAAATAGAAAGCAAGTAATACAACGAGTAAGATGATGATGGGTGAATCTACACTAGGTTGATTCTTAACATGCGATTACTACTTTGGTGAGTTCCTTTTTACAAGTTTTCAAGTAATCTCCCGTCTCGATCATATATATGTGTTGAGCCAACCGGCATCAACACAACTTAACAAGTTAGTGTTCCGTAAACCTACAAGAACAATTCACAAGTTAGCTTTCAAATAAAGACTAAGGGATATAAAGAAAAGATTAAAACCGTTAAACTTATCTTTATATTTGTTTTACTTTTCTTTAAGAAATTACATCCCGTTATTACTTAAAGTTTACTACTGGATTAAAGACCCGAACCCGGAATCTATTAATCCTAGTTCTTTGCATGTACTTTAGAACCTAAGGTGATCAATCTTAAGTGATAATAAAACATGCAATTAGACAATGAAGATCAAGGAAACACAAAGTATTACTGAATATAAACTTATATTAGAAATGACTTACAACCAAAGTAATAATGCAACTTCAAATCAACCCAATGTAGCAAGGGAACTAGCAACTCATTACCAAGGTAGCAAGAGAGAATTACAAAGGGAAATGATAGATCTAAAATTGGATGCTTCTAGCAATCAACCATGGTTCTATTTATACTACAAATGACACTAAATAGGAGTGAATGGCCGGCCAAAACAGCCACCTTTAATGCCATAAAGGTGGTGTAAACAGCAGGAGTAAAGTCTTTGTCGCTGAACCGCAGGGGCGGCCTTCAGATCCGCAGGGGCGGTATAGGTGAAAACGTTTGATCTTCTTCGTAGCCGTAGGGGCGGCCTAGCAGTTCCGCAGGGACGGATCATTAATGATCTTCAAACGTCTGACTCTTAAACTTTCTATCGCTTCAGATGCTGAGCCGTACGGGCGGCTCAGTGTCAATGCAGGGGCGGTGACACTAACTCTTCAGCTTCACAGCTTCGCAGGGTGAGACGCAGGTAGAGGCGCATGGGCGCCGGTCTTCGATTCTTCCGGATAAGTCACCGCAGGGGCGCCAGGGAGTGGCGCAGGGCGCGGTGACAATCTTCGTTCTGGCGAAGGCGCAGACTGCGCTCCGGAGTATGGTGTCACCCGCAGGGGCGGTGACACTTCTCCGCGGGGGCGGTGAGGCAACAGAAGCTTTGCTTCGTGAATGGTCCTCAACTCCTAAGTGGTTATAACTCCTTCTTTATCTTCTTTTAGTCTTCTTCTTCTGGACCAAGGAGTTAGTAGCATAAACCGACACTAATGTAATAAAAAGACTCCAAAAACTAACATAAATGATAGTGATTTCATCACCTATCAAACTCCCCCATACTTAGACCTTTTACTCATCCCGAGTAAAACAAATGACAGTAGTTTTAGACTTAAAGGCCTCAGGAAGCATGGGCAAGAAGCATAGACAATGAAAAAGAAAAAACCAAGAAATAAAGGAGAAAGAGAGAGAATGTGAGAAAAAGGTGAGAAAACTACCATCGTTATTGCTCCAAGATTGACCTACCCGGACAACCTCCTTATGACTCCCCTTCTTATGCCGCCAAACGTCGGAAAGGAAACCTACACTCGGTGCCACTCATTTTGCCAAGGTGCCCTTTCGGGTTTTCACCTTGCCACTCTTCTTCTTTTCTTTGATGATCTCACTTGGAACTCACATCCCTCAAGTCCAATTTTGCACCAACCTAAGGTTGGTCGGACTACCTTGTTTTTGCCTAAACCGCCCTTTCGGGTTTTCGGTTTATCTAAGGATTTTCATGCCTTCTATTCATTTTCTTTTGCTTTTTTTTCTGAATTTCAAACTACAACTCAAAGCAAACATACTCAAAAACAACTTAAGCAACTATACAAGCAATGATAATTCCCTCCCCCATACTTGAAGCACACTTTGCCCTCAAAGTGCAAAATGAAGCAAAGATAAATGTGGGAAAGGGAGAAAGGATGATACCACTAGTGGGATGGTCCGGCTGGACCATCCGGACCCTCCTCCGGTGGGTACGGGAAGTGGCAGAAGAAATGCTCCTGGAAGCGGTAGATGTCGTCGATGCGGGTCTGTTGAGCATCCATCCGACGGCCAAATGAGGTCTCAAAGCTGGCTTGCCAAGCCAACTGCTGAGCCTCGAGTTGTTGCTGCTGCGCCGCCTGCCAAATATCCTATCTCCAGTCAAAGTGGGAGGTCATGGAGGTGGCGAAGCTCGTCTGCCAGCTCTGCTGCTACTCAAGCATGGTCCGCTGATAGTCGGACTGCCATGCCTGGTGTTGGGTGTTCAACGCCGCCATCTGCGCCTGAAGGCTTGCAAGAGCCGGATCCTCCTCCGGTGCCGCGGTGGGCATCTCCTCATCGTCGGGGATGGGCATGTGGCCCTCAAACTGAGCCCGGATGGAGCTCGCAGCGTGCCTCTCAACAATGGCCACCAAAGGCCGCCTCGGCACGAAAGGGTCAGCCGGGATGTAAAGCTCGGAGATCTCGTCTCCAAATAGAAGTGGCCGGGAGAGATATGTGATATGGCTCCCATCTGCAAATGAAACCAAAAGAGGTTGTCCCCGTCCCTCCTGAGGAGTTTGCACCTCCTCAACATCCCCTCCGTGTAGAGAGGCGCCTCCAACCCATCCTCTAGGCTGGAAAGATCCATGACTTGTGAGGCGATCAAGGAGATCACCCCACCACCAAGAATGTCCCTTGGCTCGTTCTTCCTAATCCGCTTTAAAGCGGTAAGGAAGAGATATTGTCAATCCATCACCTTCTCGCTCATCGGAAGGCAGGCGTACAGCAGTGGAAGGTCCTTGAGAGCGACCTTGTTCTCCTCTTTGTGTCCACAGAAGACACTCATGAGAATCTTGGAGAGGAGCCTCAAACAGGGGTGAGTGAGTTTGTTGAAGTACTCACCCCCGGCATGAAACTCATATCAGGTAGCGGCCTGCAAAAAACTCACAAATGTCCGGCGTCGGGACCGTCTCCCACCAGTTCTCGGAGGGGTTGAGCGTCACACCGAAGGCTTCCTGCAGCTGAAAGTAATCAAGTGTGTATTTCGTCTTGTTGAACTTGAAGGTAAGTCCAACACACACATGATCCTCCTTCTCCATGGTGAAGGTGGCTATGAACTGGCGGTTGAGCTCGGGATATATTGGAGCACTTTTGTTCAGAAAGTTTCCGAGCCCAGCATTGTTAAGGAACGATTGCATGCTCTCCAACATGCCTAACTTCTCTAAGGTAGGAACGTGCAAAAACCGAGTTGCATACACAACCCGATCTTGCACAATCTTATAGCGAGTCTTCTCAGCCTCCGACATCTTGGACTTCTTTTGTGGTTCCATTCTTGCAGTTGATTAAGTAAAGGAATTAGCAACTTTCAAATACAGAGAAAGAAGACGAACCCTTTGCTGTGTTTTCTGCAGGGGCGGCTGGAGGATGCGCAGGGGCGGTGAGCCGCATGTGCGGCAGCTTGCAGGTGCAGGGCGGGAGAAGTGCAGAGGGGCAATTTCTGACAGCGATGAAAGTAGTGGAGCTGGGAAGCCTTGTGGTGGTTTCTTGCTGGTGGAGACATTGCCGGAAGTGGTGCGTAGTGGAGGGGAAAGAGTGTGTGAAGGAGTAACGTGTTGGAGGGTTAAAGAATGTGCAAGGTGTTGGTGGTAGTAAAAGCTGGTGGCGTAGGGGCGTGTTGAGGGCGTTGGCTGGGTTGTCGGAGGTGGCGCAGGGGCGTTTGCAGAGGGTGGCGTTTGAGGGTTTGATGAGGGTGCAGGGGCGTGAGTTTGAGAGAGGTAAGGTGCGAGGGAGAGTTGTGGTTGATGAGGAGAAAGAGTGAGTGGGTGGGGTAGGCGTAGGGCATTTTGGGTTTTCTTATTTTTTTTTTCTTTTCTGGGAAAAACCGCAGGGGTGGGGGCTTGTCACCGCAGGGGCGGTGACAAGGAAGAGGGGGCGCAGGCTCAGCGCCGGGGGCGGCGCTAAGAATGCGTGTAAAGAGTGACCGCCGTAGGGGCGCATGGATGTCACCGCGGGGGTGGTGACAAGGGCTTCAGCGGACGCAAGCCCAGCGTTGGCGCGGCGCAGGGCAATAGTGTCACCGCAGGGGCGGGGACACTAATCCGTAGGGGTGGTTTTCTTGACAAAGACTCCTCTTCTTATTCCTTCGTGTTGCCTCTCGAACAGTGCCTTTGTTTTACGTCGTTGGCTCGACGTAAGGGCTCTACCTCTCTGATTGTGCCTCCTCCAGAACCATCTCATCAATTGGATCATTCTTTACTCCTTCAAGGTAAGGCTTTAGCCTTTATCCGTTTACCTTGAACACCTTGTGCGTTTGGGGATCATAAAGATCCACAGCTCCGTGAGGGTATACTTCAGCTATCACGAACGGCCCTGTCCACCTTGAGCGCAGCTTACGTGCAAAAAGTTTCAAACGTGATTGAAAGAGAAGTACCTTATTACCTACCTTGAAGTCCTTCCGGAGAATATTTTGGTCATGTCATGCTTTGGTTTTTTCTTTGTATGTAGTGGCATGGTCATACACATCTAATCTTAACTCCTCCAACTCTTGAAAATTGAGTTTCCGGAATTCTCCCACTTCCTCTATGTTCATGTTGCACTTTTTTACCGTCCACCAAGCTTTGTGCTCTAGCTCCACCGGAAGGTGGCAAGCTTTCCCAAACACGAGCCTGAAAGAAGACATCCCTATAGGAGTCTTGTAGGCTGTCCGATATGCCCATAGAGTGTCGTTTAGCCTTGCACTCCAATCCTTCCTTCCGGGAGAGACCGTCTTTTCGAGGATAGTCTTAATTTCCCGGTTGGATACCTTAGCTTGGCCATTTGTTTGTGGATGGTAAGTTGTTGACACTCGTTGGTGGACGTGGTACTTCTTAATGAGGGTTGTGATCGTCTTGTTGCAGAAATGGGTACCCCTATCACTGATTAAGACTTTCGGAATTCCAAATCGTGCAAAAATATTTTCCTTAAGGAATACTGTAACCACTTTTGAATCATCAGTTTTGGTGGCCTTTGCTTCCACCCACTTGGAAACATAGCCCACCGCAAGTAAAATATATGTATGCCCAAATGAAGTAGGAAAAGGCCCTATGAAATCAATTCCCAAAACATGAAATATTTCACAAAATATAAGGGAGGATTGGGGCATTTCATGTCTCCTTGAAATGTTTCCTACCCTTTGGCATCTATCACACACTTTGCAAAATGCAAAAGCGTCTCTAAAAATGTGTGGCCAAAAGAAACTGGCATCCAAAACTTTTCTTGCAGTTTTGTTTGCCCCAAAATGCCCCCCACATGCTTCGGAATAACAGAAGGTTAGGACATATTGTACCTCATTATCTGGAATGCAATGGCGGATCACTTGGTCACTACAATGTTTCCAAAGATAAGGATCGTCCCAAACGTAATGTCGAGCTTCAGCCTTCACCTTCTCTCGTTGTGCCTTGGTGAAGTCTGGAGGATACTCATTCCTGACCATGAAGTTCACAATGTCAGCAAACCAAGGCTTAAAAGACTGGAGCTTAAGACAAACCTCTGTCGACAATTCCGCAGGGGCGCACAGACTGAGCCGCAGGGGCGGGAAGTGTGATGTGCGGGGGCGGTTACACAACAGAGGGTTGTGTAAAATGTGTCGTCTGGAAAACTTCCAGCTATCTCCTTTCCTTTTTCTGGATCCTCCTCTTCCTTCACTAGCCTGCTCAAATGATCGGCCACCAGGTTCTCAGCCCCCTTCTTGTCCCGTATCTCTAGGTTGAACTCACTTAGAAGGAGCACCCATCGGATCAATCGTGGCTTAGTCTCCCTCTTTGCCATGAGGTACCTAAGAGCTGCATGGTCAGTAAAAATAATCACCTTTACTCCAAGTAAGTACTGTATGAATTTCTCAAGGGCAAAAACCACTCCTAGTATCTCTTCTCGGTGGTAGAGTAATTCATTTGCGCTTCATTGAGTGTCATAGACACATAATGGATCACATGCGAAGCTCGTCCGTCTTGCTGTCCTAAGACAGCTCCAACGGCGTAATCGCTGGCGTCACACATGATTTCGAAAGGTTATCGCAATCCGTAGAACGGATGATTGGTGCGCTAGTGAGACATGCCTTCAAAGTGTTGAAAGCTCTCTTGCAACTCTCATCTACTATGAAGGTGACGTCTTTCTTAAGCAATTCACATATAGGTGCCGAGATCTTCGAGAAGTCTTTGATGAACCGTCGGTAGAAACCTACATGACCAAGAAAAGATCGAATTTCCCGAACGTTAGTAGGATAAGGTAAACTTTGAATTACATCAACCTTTGCCTTATCTACCTCTATCCCTTTTGAGGATATTAAATGACCTAGCACGATTCCTTGTTCTATCATGAAATGGCATTTTTCCGAATTAAGAACTAGATTGGTTTCAACACATTTTTCAAGAACAAGTTTTAAATGTCCTAAACATGCATCAAAACTGTCTCCATGGACGGAAAAATCATCCATGAAGACTTCAATAAAGTTTTCTATGTACTCGGATAAAATACTTATCATGCACCGTTGGAAGGTGTCGGGTGCGTTGCAAAGTCCAAATGACATTCTGCGGTACGCAAAAGTGCCAAATGGGCAAGTGAAGGTCGTCTTTTCTTGATCTTCCGGTGCAATGGCTATTTGGAAGTAACCCGAATATCTATCAAGGAAGCAGTAGTACGGATGACCTGCAAGACGTTCCAACATTTGGTCAATAAAAGGCAATGGAAAATGGTCTTTACGTGTTACCTTGTTGAGTTTGCGGTAGTCAATGCAAACTCTCACTCCGGTTTGCATTTTACTCGGGACCATTTATCCGAAATAGGAAAGATCATATCCGCTTGGAGGAGCTTCAACACCTCCTTCTTGACCACATCCATCATTGGCGGATTCAACCTTCGTTGCGGTTGTTGAGAGGGCTTGGCTTCATCCTCAAGTAAGATCCCATGCATGCAAGTTGATGGACTTATCCCTTTGATATCCGCAATGGTCCATCCAAGGGCCGTCTTATGTTCTTTCAACACTTTCACCAACTTGTCTTCTTGACGGGTAGTCAACTTGTTGGAGATGATTACCGGCAAGGTATTGTTGTCTCCAAGGAAAACGTACTTGAGGTGAGATGGAAGGTTCTTCAATTCTATGTCCGGTGCCTGCACTATAGATGGAACAAGCTTCTTGCTTGGGGTTAGTAAGGTGGGCCCAATGGCCAAATTGGAGATAGGCAACCTCTTATGCCCATCTAATTGGGCTAGGACCTCTTTCATGCTGGATGTTAATACATATTCTGATTTGAAATTATCAATGTCATGCTCAATTATATTTTTCAACTCATCAATATCAGAATTATCAAACACATCTTGCACAAAAGGTTCAATAATGTCAATAGCACATAAAGAATGATCATCACTAGGAAATTTCATTGCATCATAGATGTCAAATTCCACTACTTCACCATCAAACTCCGTGGTTAGTTTGCCACTAACATAATCAATTTTAGTCCTGGAAGTTTTCAAAAATGGTCTACCTAACAATATGGGTGCAGCATGCGAGTCATTTTCCATCTCCATTACAAAGAAATCAGCAGGAAAAATTAGCTTATCTACCATTACTAATACATCTTCAATTATCCCTTTCGGGTACACATTAGATCTATCAACAGGTTATACTACAATCCTGGTTTCCGTTAATGGTCCAAGGCCAAGTGATTTGTAAATAGAATACGGCAAAACATTTATAGAAGCACCAAAGTCAAGCATGACTTTGTCAAAACGGGTTTCCCCTATAACACAAGGAATGCTTACCATGCCCGGATCGCTGCACTTCTTGGGCATTCTACATTGGAAAACAGCGGAGACATGCTCACTCACTTGCACTTTTTGTTTCCCCTTCAGCTTCTGATTCCTCTTGATAGTGCAAAGTTCCTTCAAGAAACGAGCATATTTAGGAATACTTTTCACTAACTTAAAGAGAGGGATCTTTACCTCACATTTGGAGAATGTCTCAAAGAGATCCTTGTCATCAATGATTCTTCTCTCCTTTAGTGCCTCAGGAAAAGAAGCTGGCGATTTCTCAGAGTACAGTGGTGGAAACTCAGGTCGGATGTAAGAATCCTTCTCCGTAGAACTATCTGTCGAGTTTTCCACAGGGGCGCCAGAGTGCAGGCGCAGAGGCGGCTCAGGGGCTGTCACCGCAGGGGCGGAGACATCCAGCCGCAAGGGAGGCGTCTGCTCAGGGTTGGGCGTAGTTGCAACCGCAGGGGCGGCTGTGGGTGCGGCAAACTCGTCAGAAGGTTTGTCTTGTAATTCTTCTGCTGGTTTCTGTTGGATTTGCTTCCCACTCCTTAATGTTAGGGCACTAACATTCTCCTTGGGGTTTATGACCGTCTGGGAAGGCAATCCTCCGGAGGATCTAGCTTCGATCCTTGGTATGGCTTCCGCCATTTGCCCAACCTGTTTTTCAAGGTTCTTGATGCTGGATTCTGTTGTTTGGACATGAGTAGCAAAATGCTTAGTCAAAACCTGTAACATATCCTCAGTTGATTGATACTTACCTTGTCGGGGCTGCTTTTGTTGGTTTTGTTGATCCCTCCAACGAAAATTCTGTTGATCACGCCAGTTTGGCATGAAATTCTGCGCATAAGGATCGTTCCTAGGCCTTTGATGTTGTGGTTGTCCATAACCTACTGCATTCACCTCTGTATCGTCATCCTGGACTTAGGGACACATGTCTGTTGGGTGATATGGGTCAGCACAAACTCCACATGCCTTTAGCTGTTGTGGGGTTCCCATAAGTGTTAATCTCTTCACCATTTCCTTAGTTCCGCAAGCTCATTGGAGATCTCACTCTTCCCGGAATTCATAGCATTAACACCTCTTTTGGAGGAAGTCCTTCCAAAGTTTCGGGCTCCTTCCGCTAGTTTCTGTATCTTTTCAAAAGCAAGGTCAGGGGTAGAGTTAAGAACGTTACCTCCACAAGCCGCATCGACGATCCTCCTTTCGGTGTCAAGCAAGCCATTGTACAAGTACAAGACTAGATCCTGAGTTGAATATCCATGGAAAGGGCAGCTGGATCGGAGGCGTGCGAACCGCTCAAAGTACTCATAAAGAGTCTCATCGGCCTCTTGCTCGATGTTGCTTATAGCTTTCTTCAAGCTATTGGCCTTCTTGGCTGGGAAGTACTTCTCCAAAAACGCCTTGTGGAGATTCTCCCAAGTGTCGATGCTCTCGGATGGAAGGTGGTAATACCAATCATCCGCTGCATCCTTGAGTGTGAAGCCGAATGCCCTCATCTTGATTTGCTCTTCAGTAATGTTGGCTGGCTTCATGCTCATACACACGGTATGGAACTTCCAAAGGTGTTTGATAGGGTCTTCACCACTTAACCCATGGAAAGATGGGAGCAAGTGAATGAGACCCGGCTTGAGTTCGAAGTTGATTCCTTCTCCTAATGCGGGTATAGTAACCGCAAGAGGGTGTTGAGCCAAAGTCGGCTGAGTGAGTTGACAATGAGTACGCTTAGCCATTTCTTGTTGTTGTTGTCTACGTCGCCGGATGTGTGTCCTCTCAATTTCTGGATCAAAGAAAACAAAGCCGGAGTTAATAGCACGGGTTTGAACCATAAAAATGGTCCAAACCAAATAATCAATAATAAAGAATGAAATAAAAATAAAACTAAACTTCCCGGCAACGGCGCCAAAATTTGAACAAGGATATATCCTTAGGTCGTTTATATCCTTTCAAAGTAATTTCCGAACTCAACACTAGAACAAGTATAGTGGTTAAGTAAGGGTCGAACCCAAGAGAGTTTGGTTATTTTATTAATTTCAATTATTGATTATAGAACCAAGTAACAAGGGGGGGGGGGGTTTGGATGAATTGATGCACACAAAACTAGAAAGCAAGTAATACAACGAGTAAGATGATGATGGGTGAATCTACACTAGGTTGATTCTTAGCATGCGATTACTACTTTGGTGAGTTCCTTTTTTCAAGTTTTCAAGTAATCTCCCGTCTCGATCATATATATGTGTTGAGCCAACCGGCATCAACACAACTTAACAAGTTAGTGTTCCGTAAACCTACAAGAACAATTCACAAGTTAGATTTCAAATAAAGACTAAGGGATATAAAGAAAAGATTAAAACCGTTAAACTTATCTTTATATTTGTGTTCCTTTTCTTTAAACAATTACAACCCGTTATTACTTAAAGTTTACTACTAGATTAAAGACCCGAACCCGGAATCTATTAATCCTAGTTCTTTGCATGTACTTTAGAATCTAAGTTGATCAATCTTAAGTGATAATAAAACATGCAATTAGACGATGAAGATCAAGGAAACACAAAGTATTACTGAATAAAAACTTATATTAGAAAGGACTTACAACCAAAGTAATAATGCAGCTTCAAACCAACCCAATGTAGCAAGGGAACTAGCAACTCATTACCAAGGTAGCAAGAGAGAATTACAAAGGAAAATGATAGATCTAAAATTGGATGCTTCTAGCAATCAACCATGGGTCTATTTATACTACAAATGGCACTAAATAGGAGTAAATGGCCGGCCAAAACAGCCACCTTTGATGCCATAAAGGTGGTGTAAACAGCAGGAGTAAAGTCTTTGTTGTTGAACCGCAGGGGCGGCCTTCAGATCCGCAGGGGCGGTACAGGTGAAAACATTTGATCTTCTTCGTAGCCGCAGGGGCGGCCTAGCAGTTCCGCAGGGGCGGATCATTAATGATCTTCAAACGTCTGACTCTTCATCTTTCTGTCGCTTCAGATGCTGAGCCGCAGGGGCGGCTCAGTGTCAACGCAGGGGCAGTGACACTGACTATTCAGCTTCACAGCTTCGCAAGGTGAGACTCAGGTAGAGGCGCAGGGGCGCCGGTCTTCGCTTCTTCCGGATAAGTCACCGCAGGGGCACCAGGGAGTGGCGCAACGCACGGTGACAATCTTCGTTCTGGCGCTGGCGAAGGCGCAGGCTGCGCTCCGGAGTATGGTGTCACCCGTAGGGGTGGTGACACTGCTCCGCGGGGGCGGTGAGGCAACAGAAGCTTTGCTTCGTGAATGGTCTTCAACTCCTAAGCGGTTATAACTCCTTTATCTTCTTTTAGTGTTCTTCTTCTGGACCAAGGAGTTAGTAGCATAAACCGACACTAATGTAATAAAAAAGACTCTAAAAACTAACATAAATGATAGTGATTCCATCACCTATCAATATGTAATATCACAATGCATGAAATGTATGAAAATGTCTAAAGTGATATGGAACATTATTAATCCTTACCTACATATTTGGTTAATAATTTGTCATATAATACATCAAGTGGCATTGTACTAATATTCAAAAGTTCACATGTACACAACCTTTCATTGTTTCATATGTATTATATATGTATGATTTTTGATTTTGAATCATTGACAGTTGTGGATATTGACATAATCATACATCCGATTTGTATACAACAAAAATCCCTAAGTAGTATGTACATATATGATAGTATTAAGAACAATTTAACGAACATGAAGCATCATCATTCATATGGATTTCCAAATACATGCTTCCTCGAGTACTAATCTTGCACATATTAGACATAATCACTACATACGGCTACAATTTTGATTTATTTTGAAGATTAATACTCTTTTCTTGTATGAGTTTTATACATATTTCGAAATTTTTTGTCTCTAATAGCAAATAAACTCCATTGATTGTATATAAAGATTGAATACTCTGTTCGTTTCATGAATCAGGAACAAATGTGTGATTTGGTCGAATCGGGTATATAAACAAGTAATAAGTTGAAAGAAACCTAAAACCGAGGTAGAAAACTTACTTGCTTGCTAGTCAGAGAAGACGATAATAGACCTTTAATATCCTTCAATGGAGCGGGATAGAGACGAGAACTTGAATCGGCTTCAATGGAGATGGAAAAAGAGACGAAATCGAGTGGAGAGAGACGAGGCCTTGAATCGCCTTCAATGGGAATGTAAATGAGAGGAAACCTACTGGCGCTTAGAACTCGGGAATGTGACTATGATTGACGGAAAGTAGCCTCTCACAGAGATTGCGAGAATCTCTCTTATTTATTTTCTTTTTTTAAAACCAGTTTCAAAATTTATGGTAGCTTTTTAATGCGAATATTATTAAACCGTCTAACCACCTCCCTTAATTATCTCATTAACTCTTTAATTTAGCTTTATTTTTTTAATTGAATAATACTAGGGGCCTAGTTAGTCTACACTAAACAAAATACGCCTTATTCCACCAATTTTCTCAATATTTTTTAGGCAGATAGAGAAAATATTGCTCATATTAGGTAGGGAAAAAACTAAAAGGGGTGTTTTCAATCTAGATTTTACCGGAATTTTTTGGACTTTAAAAGTCTATGGTTATTCAATATAGATTTTTTAAAATTCCATATAAATCTTTTGGTATTCAATTAGGATTTTAAATATTCCATAAAATTCCTACGGTATTTAAAAGTTTGTTGATTTTAAATGAGTCTATTATTTCATGGATTTTGTAGGACTTTTTTTATTACTTATATAAATACCTAAATCCTAAAGAAGTCTTCTCCCATCACATAAGATTTTCACGCCAAACTACAACACAAAAGAACCCTAACGGCCCAATCAACGTTCTCGAGCGTTTTCGAGTGCTTGGGCTCGGTGCATCATCGGAGGTTAGTTCTTTCTCGTGTTTTTCGTCATGTTGATTGTTTTCTTGCCCGTTTGTGCCATGTTGATTGTTTTCCATCATGTGTCATGCCTAGAATTGCTTTTTCACTAGAATAGTTTGTTTACTGATTTGCCTTCCCTCCCCTAATTTCCCACTTACCACCATTTTCTCCCTCCAACCTTCGATCTCAATCTCGAATATAATCCAACGTTGTCAAAACATAAAAGAAAGAGATTTTATAAATAAATTCAAATTTGATTGCAAAAAGGATTGAAGAAATCTTTGCCTCGTCAACACCTATGTTCTGCATTCATAACACCAAAATAACTTAAACAACAATTGATGTCAAAGTGCCATAATTGAGGGATTTCAAACGAGAAAATCTTGGCCTCATCTAAACACCTATTTCTACATCCATAATTACAAGCTTAACTGTTTGGTATAGATACCGAAGAAATAAGGAATATTAGGTACATTAGGCATAGGGTATTGGACTATCAAGATTACTGAGGATATGAGAAATGAGTGAGACCACTATTTTGAATCATTTTGATATGGATGATCTGATTTTAAGATGTCAAAATCTTTGAAAATATCCAACGGAATCTAAGAAAATTTGTATTAACTCTATATAGAATTAAAATATCCAACAAAATCACCAAATTCTATGGATTATTAAAAATCAGCCAAAATCTAGATTGAATACACCCCCTAATACTCATAATAGAAAGGATCCTAGGCTCGGAACGGATCTATTGTTTTAAACTACGAATTTATATGAATAATCAATAGTTTAAAATTAAGGGTTCCATTTTTTTAATTACGAAATTCGCAGTTACAAACTACGAGTTTCTGCACAATTTTAGTTTACAAAGAACCCGCAGTTTCAAACTACGAGTTTCGTAATTATAAAAAATGTAATCCTCCACTTTCTTCCTTCCCACCAACTCATCATCACGACGAGCGTTGGTGTTGACTACCTCGACCTCCTAGAGTGCCACCACCGAGGTATCTCAATTGCCATTCCTTTCAGGTTTTATCTAACGAGGTCACCGACTTGGCCGTCGGGTTGTTGATCAATTCTCTCCGAAAGATCTCTGCCTCCGATTGTTGGGTTTTCCGGTTGCAATATGAAGCAAACTACCTCGTTGGCATACAAGTTTGACTTTTTTGTTTGTTTCCTGATTTTTTTTTTGATGAAGAGGAGCAAGTGCTCCTGCGCAAGGGCGCTTAATATTGCAAAACAAGACTTACAAACGAGTCAAGCGAGGAAGGGCAACTCCCCTCAAATCCTCCAAAAGTAAAGGGTGAATACAAAGCGGGGGCTCGACTAAACGATGAACCCCAAAATCTAAGGAAAACGCTAGATTTGCCATAGAATCTGCAACTCTATTGCCTTCCCGATGAATATGGCCGAAACTAGTATCCCAGTTCCGGATGAGTAAGCCTTGACACCATAATACCAGGCTTGATAATGGGTGAGCCGGACTCACCCCCTTATCAATGAGCGTCTTCACTGTCATGGAATCAAATTCAATCTCCACTTTCCGGAACCCTAGCTCCCAAGCCAACTCGATACCGTGGATTACACCCCAGAGCTCGGCCGTTGTCACTGAGCATATCCCAAGGTTAATTGAAACTCCTTAGACCGAATCCCCTTTGTCGTTCCGGACTATAGCTCCAACTGCTGCTATGTCTTGGTCACCTCTAACAGCGTTGTCCGAATTTATCTTGGCCCATCCCAATTTCGGTTTGGACCAATGGATAAATCTAACTTGTTTCATGGGGTAAACATGACCTACCCTTTTCAATCTTGCATCAACTTGTTCATCATAACAGTGGAGGAGGAAGCTCACCTTGTCTCTCGCAACTTTTTCTTCTTCAAAAACTCTTGCGTTTCTCCATCGTCATAACCACAAGACAATAATCGCTAAGAAATCACGCCAGATTTTTTTGATGGAAGGGATCATTCCAGTACTGACATTCACAAAGAACCATTCATCCAAGGAAAGAAGGAATAAGGATTCCTGAAGCTCCCTGGGCACGATCTGAGACCAAACGCAATGAGCAAAAGGGCAGTCTCGGAGTAAATGAAGGAGGGTTTCCTCAACTCCTGGACAAGCTACACAAGAAGCCGAATCAGACATATGACGTCGAGCCCATTCATTGTTTGTCAGGGGAATTCCCCACATTAGTTGCCAGAGAAAGAATCGAGACCGTTCTTGTGTCTGGGCTTTCCAGACTTGCTGGAACAAGCTCCTCCTTACCTCCATTGTGGGTCTTGTCTCCTTTATACGTGCATAAGCTGAAGAGATAGTGAACAGACCATCTCTCGATGGCATCCACCGGACCGCATCTCGTGAGCCCATACTTGCCCAAACTCCTGTAGCAATCACCTAGAGAAAACTGGTACTGTTGAGGCGGCATTGGAGGTAATTCCAGTCCCACTGTCCTTCTTCCTTCCACACCTCTCTAACTGTCATGTTAAGCTCCTCTGATGATAACTGAATTTGACAGTTCTTAAGCAGTTCAGGCGTTACCATGGGTTAGAGCAAAACCTTGCCCTACTCTCATCCTTAATACTCCAGCCCAAGTGAGTGGCAATCACCTTTTTATAACTCCTCACTATGCCCTTCCATACAAACGAACTTCCTGGGCGCCAAACGATCTGAGCCGGCCATGAAGAGCCTCCTCGAGTGTACTTATGGAGCAGAGCCCTAGCCCATAGCTGCTCTTCCTAAAAATACATTCTCCATCCCAACTTGCTAACAATTGTTAGATTCATCTCAAAGGCTTTACGTATACCCAACCCTCCTTCCGCTCTAGGTTGACAGACCTTATTCCAGCTCAGTAAATGTATCTTCTTTCTTCCTTCCGAGCTACCCCATATGAACCGTCTGCAAATCTGATCTAATTTGCTCGTAACACTGTCCGGGAGTAGAATAGTATTCATGTAGTAGAGAGGCATAGCTGAGAGCACGGATTTAACCAATGCAGTCCGTCTAGCAAGACTGAAATGATTGGTTTTCCAACCGGCAATGCGTGTTGTAACCCTTTCAATAAGTGGATTGAAGACACTCGCAGTGACCGACTCATGCAGCAGAGGGATTCCCATGTATGCTCCCAGGTTTGGATTGGGGATCCCGCTCAGAGAATTAAGACGAGTTTCCAATTCTCCCCTTTTGTTGTGAGAGACAAAGATTCTAGACTTCGGTAAACTCACTTTCTGTCCGGAGGCTGAACAGAATTCATCAAGAATAGATTTCATGACCCTCATCTGTGCACAAGACGCTTCTGCGAATAAAAGAATATCATTAGCGAAAAAGAGATGCGACAGATAAGGGCCCCCTCTGGATAAGGTCATGGGGTTCTAGGTTCCGTCATGCACCGCCTTTTCAATGAGGTGCCCAAGCCGTTCAAGGTATAGAACAAAGATGTATGGAGAGAGAGGATCCCTCTGCCTCACTCCTCGAGTCATATGGAACTTCTCCGCCTTTTCCCCAATTCCAAAGAAGACTCATAGAGCTCGTCATTACACACTTGCTCACTCGATCAATGAAAGCCTCAGGGAGATTAAGATCTTGAAGTGTATCCGTGATAAACTCCCATCGGAGTCTGTCATATGCTTTCTCCAAATCTAACTTAAGCACCATCCATCCTTTTCTACCTTTCTTGATCTTCATCGAATGGATCACTTCCTGGGCTAACACTATATTATCCGAGATAGACCAACCTGGAATGAAGCTAGATTGCATCGGACTGACCATCGTGCGCATCATAGGCTTCAATCTATTAGCAAGGAGCTTGGTGATAACTTTGTAAGAAACATTACAAAGACTAATTGGCCTGAATTGCTGAATAATCTCGGGGGAAGCAACTTTCCCGATCAATAACAGAAGTGTATCATTTATGCAAGCAGAGAGCATGCCGGAGGTCAGAAAGTCGTTAACAAAGTTGGTGAGGGAAGAACCCACAATGTTCTAGAGTTTCTGATAAAATATGGGTTGGAACCCGTCCGGGCCTGGTGCCTTAAGAGATCCCATGTCTTTGACGGTCTCCATGACCTCCTGTTCGGTACACTGTTGTGCGAGATTGCATATTCGTTCCGAGTTCATGACTGGAAAGTCTCCTTTGGAAAGGGAGCCAAGCTGTGGAAGGTCATTTGGTCCGTACAACTGCTTGAAATACTCAACTGCAAGTTTCTCGAGAGATTCGTCATCTAGGCACCATTCTCCCGAGTCAGTCCTTAGAGCTCCGATTTTGTTTTTCTTTCTCCTAATAATAGTGGATAAATGAAAGAAAGAAGTATTCCTAATTTCCTATCTCCGCAATTGATTCACTATTGACGCGATTTTTGGCACCATAGAAGCTCCTCTTATTCTAACACTTTGTCGAGTTCCTGTTCCACCTCTCTTTCCCTATCCAGCGATGCGTCATTAAGATTCATAGCCAAATCGTCATGGAGCTCCTGAAGTTCTTTGATGAGAGCTTCTTTCCTTTGATGAATATTACCGAATACTTCCTTATTCCATCTTCCAAGGATAGCCTGAAGTTTCCTGAGAGCAGTAGGGAGGGACGAGAGTTTACTCCAGTGCATGTTCTGCAATAAGCTCAGCAAAGTCCGGATGTGTTAACCAAGCGGCCTGAAAGCAAAATGGCCTCCTCTTGGTGTTTTCTGAGATAGAGTCATCCAATGAAAGAAGGAGCGGGTTGTGATCAGACGAGAGTTTGGGAAGATATCTCACTTCCTGCATTCGGCCATCGAACTCTTCCAGATGAGTCGACTAGCACCCTATCTAACCTCTTAGAAATTCGTTGTTGGGCCTGCTTTCCTCGTGACCAAGTGAACAGTGATCCCACGTAACCAAGATCGATGAGTTGGTTGCTGCTAATCCACCTGCTGAAGTTAACGGAGTGATTAGATAATCTAGAAGATCCCTCTAGCTCTCTTCTACACATGCGATAACGTTCATATCACCCCCAACGAAGGTTGGGATATTGGATGCCTCGATGATATTTGAAATCTCCTCCCAAACGTTACCCCTACGGCTCGGCTCTAGTGCAATATAAGTGACAATAAGATTAAAACTGGAGTCACCATTCTCAATCAATGAATGAATAAACTGGTTTTCCTTCATCAGGACTTTCAGAGGGATGGAGAGCGAATCCCATAGTAGCCAAATACCGCTTTTTTGTCTGACGGCTTCAATGCGCTCTCCTGGATCCATCCCAATCTATGACAAATCTCATCCGCCTTTATCCTTGAGCAGTATGTTTCGAAAAGGGCTAGAAATTGCGGCTTGTGTTTTCTAAACATGTAACGCATAGATCTTTGGAAGCTCGGTTTCACCGTTCCGAAACAATTTCATAATACTCCAATCATTGGGAAACTAAAGGAAGGGGGCAAGATTCAAACTTGCGAATCAGGAACCATGGAGACTTGAGAATCTCCCTCTATAGTCACCATCTCTCTCTCTCATTCTGTTGGTACATGCCCATCTCAACATCGCATCCTACCTCAGGGATGTTTGAGAGCTTTGCTGCAAACACCATATCACAAGGGACCGATATGTTAAGTATTCTCACCGATTGGGTCAAAACCCCACCCTTCCATGTATCGCGCCTCCCATTGTGAGGCTCTTTGTCTTTGATAATCCCTGATCCTGAAGGATTTGTGTCCTCCTTCTAGACCTCTATACTCTTACTTTGAGGTATGAAACGTTTCTTGGATGATGGCGCCGAAGAGGATTCTCCTCCATTATGCATGTTCCCTTGGACCACAACCTTCCGATAACCTAGTGCTCTTGTCTGGTCCGTGCCTTTTCCATTTTCTGCATGGGACATCACCCTCTTCGTATCTTGTTGCTCGATGTTGCCCCTCTTAGGAGCCGAATTTTTGGACTTTTGACGTGGAACAACCATCCATGGATTGTGTCCCTCATCAGGCTCCATGCTAGGAGCAGGGTCCATTCCTTCTGTTGGTAACGTACCCGGTTTTGTCTCCTTTTCGGCCTCATGGATCTTAAACGTTCTCTGATTTATCTTCTGTAGAAGGGTTCTTGACTAAGTAAACACAGTGTTCATCATCGTGACCATAACACCCACAACTGAAGCAGACCGTATGGAGATTCTCGTACTCTAAAAGCAGTCTTTTGCCGTTCAGAATGACATCCCCCTTAAGAGGTCCTATGAGATCCACAATAACACATATTCTTGCATAACGATCCCTTAAGACCCCTAGGGTATTGACGTCCATCCGGAGAGGAGTTCCAATAGCCGACGCAATAGCTTTCAGAACGCTGATGTTGTACATAGCAAAAGGGAGACCCGAGATACGAACCCAAACTCTGGTAGTCTTGAGAACAGAGGTCATTGGATCGAAGGACTCGGTCCACTGTTGCATCATTAAATAGTGACCAAATAACTTCCACGGACCTCCTGTGAGGATATTCAGCATATCCAATTCGTTCTCGAAGCGGATTAGGAAGTAATCATTAGGGAGATCAATAATGGTCCAACCTCCTGCTAGTTTCCACAATTGCCTTAAGTTCCTTTCAAGGGACGGAAGGGAGATCATACGTCCTAGAAGCTTGATAACAATGGAAAACCTCCATGGAGCATTGAGAACGCTAACCACTTCCGGCGCCACATTGATTATAGGTGTAGCGTCCTTGCCTTTGGGGTAATCAATGGTAATCTTACCTGTTTCGACAAGGTTATCAAGCCGGATTGACAACTATTTCCATGTTGCTTCTCCAAACAACATGGTACTCCAAGATGGGGCTTGTGGTCGACTTTGGGTCTCCTGGACCACTCCATCTAGGGGCGGGGTGGCAGGGTTCCTTTCTAGAATGAGACTGGCACCAGCATCGCTTGCAGGCATCGTTCCAATGCCTTTGGGTTTAGATTCAGCGGGGGGATTTGTCGTCTTCGATGTTGCCATACACGCCGCCAAAACTAGGGTTAACTTCAATCGTTTTCAAGTATATTTGTTTGTTTCCTGATTAAGTTTCAATTGATTTACCTTAAGACTATGTTTGGCATACAACCCAAAAACACTAGTATTTTACTTCACTAGTGTTTTTGGAAGGGTTTTCGAAAAAAACTAGTGTTTAGTGTTTTTAAACACTAACGGGTGATTGGTTTGACTAGAATATATACTAGTGTTTCCCGTACTTGAAATTTGCCCCTGTTTTCTTTGCAGCTTGTTCTTCATCTCTTTCTTCCTCTGCAACACAAACTCTGTTTGAGGGTGCCAAAAATGCAAATCAAATATTGCTTAAAACTCGATTCAAACATTCGCAAAAAACTCAAATCCAACAAGAATAAGATCATATTTGAGCTAAATCTAACAAATGTATTGGCAAATGAGTTGTTAAAGGAGTCAATACTGGTTCAAATTAGTTTGAATGAGTTAATAGAAATGAGAAATAGAAAGCAGGAACTAAAAATTGAGGCTTTTGAATGCGAATTGGTGGAGGTTGTAACTGAAGGCTAGGGTTTTACTGGTTTCGTCGTCTTCTTGGACGAGCAGCCCGGAAGTCAGGCGATGTGAAGGTTAGGGTTTTTACGAGTTTCATCTTCTTCTTCAACGAGCAGCCCGGGAGTGAGGCGATGTGAAGGATAGGGTTTCTACTAGTTTCGTCTTCTTCTTCGACGAGCAGCCCGGGAGTGAGGCGAAGTGAAGGCTTCGTCTTCGTCGTCGTCTTCAACGAGCAGAGCAACGAGCAACTGTTGATGGAGAGCAAGGGATGAGCAGCCCATTAAATACCAGGTAAAGTAACGTAAATATGGATAAAAGTTAAGGGCAACAGAGTCAATTCGCAGAGTGAAGCACTAGTGTTTCTGAAAAAACCCTTGCTCAAATGAGGGTTTCAAAAACCGACCCAGAAACACTAGTCACTAGTGTTTTTGTCATTGCCAAACAACCGTTAAAAATAAAAACACGCATAAACACTAGCAAGCACTAGTGTTTCTGCTTTGCCAAACACAGCCTAAATATAAATTGAATTGGAAAGAGTAAAAAAATTAAAAAAAAATTTACAAAGGACTCCTAGTTTAAAACTGAGATTTTATAATTAAGAAAAATTGTAAACCGTCATAAACTCCTTGGTTAAAACGTCGGGTCCACTCCCATCCTAGTAATACTAGGATGGGTATTAGTTTCACGAAAAATATTTTCTTGCTTTCTATCTGTTTTGAAAAGAAAATTCAAAAAAAAAATCCAATCTGTTGAGACTTTTGGCCCAATCGGTATAGTCCAAGCCCAAGAGGACGTCGAAGAACACAAACGGAAACTAATCCACGTCAATGACACGTGTCCTAAACAGATAGGAGAATGGACGTGTCAATTGAATCCATCCTGTCTAATCAGGATATATATCTTTGCTCAAACAAAAAATCAGGATATATATCTTTTTGCGTAGCCCACCCTTTTGTATTTTTATTTATATGTCCGCCATATTTGACCTCAGACCTTATCAAACGGCGACCGGAGGATAGAAAATAGCCGGGCTTCAACAGATCTGCAGGTTTCCCTTTTCTTTCTCTGCCAGGTCTCGTCTTCTCTTCTTTACACGCTTTTATTTACACATTCAGTTTTGATTTCGAGATCTGCGCCAGTTGATTCTCATGCTCTCTTTGAGATTTGGATCGATATTACTGTATCGTTTTCTTTGGTAGTCGAAGCAATTCTAATGTGATTTTTGAACTAGTTGAGATTTGAGATGCATCCAATAGATTTGCTCGTGAATTTGCAATTGTAAACTACACAATTTGTTGATTATTTATCTCTTACTCCTACTAGGTTTAGAATTAGTGTAACTTGATAGGGTTTTATATTGATTTGTCTTTCAGTCCTACTAGAATTAGGATTTTAGGAGTCATATATATAGGACGTCCTTGATTCTAACTAAATCATATGCTCCAAACACATCTAAAATCATATACGCTTGAAATCTGTAATCTGAAACACTTATCAATTATATAGTCTCTGATCGTGGAAACAGTCGGTTTTGGATGAACCAGTTTTGGGTGAACTCATATGTTTGTTAGTGATTGCCATCTATCTCACATCCTTAATAAAGGTTATCTCCTATTTTTATGTTTTCGAAATTCCTGTAGGTTTGTGCATGAACAGTGAAGACCTTGATTTAATAGAATCTGAATGTTTTTTGCTATTTGCCTCCTTCCGTTTGATAGTCTTTCATGTATTTGTCTTTCTTAATAGATACTTGATACTTCTATGAAACTGATCAGCATGATGGCCAATTTGATCTCCAATATAACTTGGATTCTTTGTTTGTTTGAATTTCACAAGCATGAAAATATATACATGGTTGCGAACTGCATAGAAGATGTGCCGCAATACTTGTCTGATGTATTGTCTAATTGTCTCACACAGGTGATATAACGTCCGTTCTTTCATCATGGGAGGAGGATTTAGAGTGCTGCATTTGGTCAGACCATTCCTTTCGTTTCTACCTGAAGTCCAGAGTGCTGACAGGAAGATTCCTTTCAGGGAAAAAGTCATCTACACTGTTATCGCTCTATTCATATTTTTGGTCTGCAGTCAGCTTCCTCTCTATGGAATACATTCAACAACCGGTGCTGATCCGTTCTACTGGATGCGTGTGATCCTTGCCTCAAGCCGGGGAACTGTAATGGAACTTGGGATCACTCCCATTGTGACATCTGGGTTGGTGATGCAGCTCTTGGCTGGGTCAAAGATCATTGAAGTTGACAATAATGTCAGAGAGGACCGTGCACTTCTGTAAGTTTGGCACTGCTTTTGTTAGTTTGCTTTTTAAATTAAGAGTAATCGTCTCTTCTTTTTTTTCTGTAAATGACCTTTTGGTGAAGTATTGTAATGGGTTTTGTCATCATGTTTATCTAGGAATGGTGCACAGAAGTTGTTGGGCATTCTGATTGCTGTAGGCGAGGCTGTTGCATATGTTCTCTCTGGCATGTACGGAAGTGTTGGCCAACTTGGTGTTGGCAATGCCATTCTTATCATCCTTCAACTTATCTTTGCTGGTATTATTGTAATATGCCTTGACGAGCTTCTTCAAAAGGGGTATGGTCTTGGCTCCGGGATTTCACTCTTCATCGCTACTAACATCTGGTGAGCTACAATCCTTGTAACTAATACCTGTATTTACATTTGGATCTTAGTTTGTAAGTTATACCTGATATAATTAACTTGGTTACAGTGAGAACATAATCTGGAAAGCATTCAGTCCGACTACTATCAATGCAGGAAGAGGAGCCGAGTTTGAGGGAGCAGTTATTGCCTTATTCCATCTGTTAATAACTAGGACAGATAAAGTCCGTGCTCTTCGTGAGGCTTTCTACAGGCAGAACCTTCCGAACGTTACAAACCTGCTCGCAACAGTTTTGATCTTCCTTATTGTGATCTACTTCCAAGGATTCCGCGTAGTTTTGCCTGTACGATCAAAGAACGCACGTGGACAGCAGGGATCATACCCCATCAAGCTGTTCTACACATCGAACATGCCAATCATTCTCCAATCTGCTCTTGTGACCAACCTTTACTTCATCTCACAGGTAACCATCTGTCAATTTGCTTTGCATACAAGTTAACAAGTATCCCGACTTTTCAAGTTGATAACCCCATGCATCATTTTGTGTTCAGCTTCTATATAGGAAGTACGGTGGAAACTTCATTGTCAATTTGTTGGGGGTGTGGAAGGAGTCTGAATATAGCGGCCAGTCAATCCCTGTGGGTGGTATTGCATACTACATTACTGCACCGGCCAGGTGATTCTACATCCCTTCTTCTCTCAAGCTTGGATTTGCTGTTATTAAATCGAAACTTTCCCTCATTGTAATTTGACTTCATACTTGCAGCTTGGCTGATATGGCAGCACATCCATTCCATGCACTGTTCTATATAGTTTTCATGCTCTCTGCTTGTGCTTTGTTTTCAAAAACATGGATTGAGGTTTCTGGGTCTTCAGCCAGAGATGTAGCCAAGCAACTTAAGGTATACATTCTTTGGAAATTCTGTAATCAAAGGTCTTCTCACAATGCTAGCTCCTGCTTAATTTCTTATTGGTTCATATGGTAATAGGAACAAGGTATGGTTATGCCTGGTCATCGCGACTCAAACCTAACAAAGGAACTCAACCGTTACATTCCGACTGCGGCTGCTTTCGGAGGGATTTGCATTGGTGCTTTAACCGTGTTGGCTGACTTCATGGGCGCCATTGGTTCAGGCACTGGTATCTTACTTGCAGTCACCATCATCTATCAATATTTTGAAACATTCGAGAAGGAGAAAGCCACTGAACTTGGATTCCTCGGGCTATAATCTTTTTAACCTAATACTTTCTTCTTTCAAGCCAAAGGAGTCTTTTCATATTGTAAGAGGGCTGATCGATAGGTTATATTTGGCCCCTTAAGATGTTTTTACTTGTACATTTAGGAATTTTACTCTGAAATTACCTTTCTTGATTATTTTTGTTTTTCTGTAGACGAGTTATATCCACATTGCGTAGCATTTTTCTTATTATGCCACATTACATTAAGAAATTGAAGAACAAATCATCATTTTGTGAATCAATAGTTATAAAAAATTATAAAATAATTTTTAAATTTTAAAGCTATTGAAATGTAGAATTTATATATACTATAATGAGAAAAAAAAAGTCAATGATATATGAGTAAAAAAAAATTAATGACAATGAGATTCATACTTCGGGCCCGGGGGTGTATTTAAAAAAAAAACTCAATGACATATGAGTAGATAAAAAGCTTAAATAACAATTATTCTCAATTTTATAAAATATAGAAATAAATATATTATGTCTTACAATCTCAATTAAACATACTTCGGGGGTGTATTCAATTAGGAGTTTACAGAAATTTTTTGGAGTTTAAAAATCTATGGGTATTTAATATAGATTTTTAAAAGTCCATATAAATCATTTGGTATTCAATTAGGATTTAAAATTTTCGATAAAATTCCAATGGTATTTAAAAGTTTGTTGATTTTAAAAGAATCTATTATTTCATTGATTTTGTATGATTCTTTATTACTTTTTGTACATACCTAAACTCCATAAAAGTCTTTCCCCAACACTGAAGATTTTCACAAAATCTGTATTGACTCTATATAGAATTAAAATATTCAACAGAATTAGCAAATTCTATGATTATTAAGAATCAATCAAAATCTTTAAAAGTCCAAATTGAACACCCCTTAGTTTCAAAATTGAAGAAGGAATCATCTATTTTGCAAATCAACAACCGAACAACGTAAATAAAAGATCGGTGTCTTGCTTCCGGCAACCACAATCTCGCAGGTTGTCATATGGGGCCTAAGTTTAATCGGAAAAAAAATGGGAGAGAAGAATATTACGGTAAATCAATATTTCTTTAATTTTTTAAATTTGTTTTTCTTTTTTATCCTTCAAAACTGGAAAAACTTTCGTTGATCGTGTACTAACCGTGTTTGCGCCGTGTCCTACATCTGAACCGTGTCTTAACCGTGCCGGACCATATTTGACTATGTCCGAACTGTGTCATGCTGTGTCCCCGTGTCCAACACCGTAAGACACAAGACACTCCGACTTTCAAACGTGTCCGTGCATCATAGCCTTCAACCACTGTCGGCTCCCTCTTTCGTTCTCATAGCCGCTCTCTGCACCACCAACAACGAGAACAACTTTCGAACTTCTTCTCGATGCCGGAATTTTCACTAGATTTAGGTTTATCTTGCAACAAATTCTTGTGTCCTTGTCGTAGTTGCCTCTCCCAACCGTCTATCGGTTGTCGCTGTCAACTCACCGACATCAATGCTCGTCACTTGACTCACTTCCACTACTTTCTCCTCCGTCGAACACCTGCTATCCTTGCCGGAAGAAACCAGACCAACACCTTCACATGCGGAAAATGAAAAAGACAATTAGTGTTTTAGCCTAATTTTAGTATTTTTAAATCTAACATCCCATTTTGTGATATTTGCAAAATCCACCCAAAAGTTTTATTTGCAAAAAAGGACCAACTTTTTGAGATCCTTAGTTTGTCTTGGTTTTGATACACTAATGTTCTCCCATGACATTTTATGGATATGACGAGGAACCATTGTCGGATAATTATATTAGATGGGTTACTAATGCATATGATAATGGAGATCTACTTTAGGAAGACATGGATGAAGCTACCAAAAATGTTACCGAAGATGTGAAAGAGATGTTTCAAACTGGACGACGCCTCTTATGATTTGAAGCTCATCCTAATCGTAATCTTATTAAGGAAATACTCAGGGAGATTACAATCAAACTAGATGATCCGATGTTGTTGCACCCGATGGGGTCGATTGTGATGCTAATGAAGGTTTTGTGTTTACGGACAATATTAAACATGTTTTTTTATATCTTAATTGTGATGATATGTTTCTCCATTTTTATCTCGTCTCCCCTACGTTCCAGCTTTCTTCGAGTAAAGGACGACTCAATGTCAAGAAGGGGAGGATGATACGATATGGCATGTGCTTATCGAGTCTTCCATGACAACTTTGAACCATCTTAGTAAAACGGATATTTCCGTTGTTGTGGTTGGATTTGGAAAATGTACGTGCACTATTTTTGACAGACTTTCAAAGATCAAAAACTTTGCAATTCACATGAAACTCCAATTCACATGAAAGTCTCGACAAGCTACCAACTGAAAACCCTACGGATTTATTCTTAAAAGCGAGATTCATTATTCGATATGTCCTCCACCTTGGCCCAATGATTTGCTATTACGAGGCCCATGGATCGAGATTCTACATTCGACCCGTCCGCCTCTTTGGCCCGATGACTTATTATTATTATTATTATTATTATTATTATTATTATTATTATTATTATTATTATACCGAAGAGTAAACGCTTTACACGACGTTGGATGAGAGCCGACTAAGAAGTTGGGCTCCACACCCTTTTTGAATAGTAAATGCAATCCTAGTCAAAATAAAGCAAGTACTCCTACTATACCCGAGTAGCTCTTTAGCCACCGTGCCCAATCTTTTAAGGAGTTCCACCACGTCATCACCCAAATCGCCAAACGTGGAAAAAAAGAAGGGAAGAAAATGATATACCTTGGAGCTACAAGCGTCCGCATACTTCTTTCTCTTGTTATCAGCAGCGACTCTCACAACTTTATATGGGATGAAGCTAGAAAGGCCAGATGAAGAGAAAGGAGAAGTACTAGTGATGTCGACGCATGTGTCTTTGCCATGAAACCAATTATAGAAAAGGATGTCGGCGGGGCGGAGCTCCCCACCATCACCATCAACCATACCAGTAGGGGCCTCCTTCCGAACAAAAACCCCTATCTTAAGACACTCATAAAAAAATGACATCACGAACCATGTTATGTCGGTGCTTAATGCCAACCTGCGCAGCACAAGCGAGAGCGTGGTCACCCCAAGCGTCCAAATGCCTTTTTTCACATGCAGGACACTTGGAACCCTTTCTAAACATCTCAATACCAAGACGATACTTAGCAACAGTCCAAAAGGTAGCCGGGTTCATAACCTAGCCAAGACCAGAAATCGGGATCGCTTTAAGCCATTGTTGATCCAAGGGTAGTCTCAGGTTTTCAACTAAAGCCTTCTGCCTAATCGAAAGGTCAAAGTCCCTCAAAAAACATTTATTCACGATATTGTAATAACATCCAACCAATTTCTTCATTAAATGGGGGGGTGGGCGCATCACACTCATGTCCAAGTCGTAGCCTTTATAGAAGTTGACCCAACTAGAAACAACCATCTCAAAAGCAACACCATCGCTTGAAACACCAAAAAGTCTCAAGATTTGATCCTGCAATCCACGGGTCTGAGATCTCGATGACAAGAAGGCAAAATGCAACGTATCAGCACAAGAAAGAATGTCAAGCCCGCCGTCAGTAATCGGAAAAGTAGAAAGACGCCACTAAAGAGGGCCAAATCCAGTCTCTCCAGCGGTAACAATCTGCTCGACCGAACAACGCAAGGCGTGATCAAAGACTCTCATAGCCTCAGAAAAATGAGAGGGGGAGAAGTCCGCATCGTGAAGTAAAGACGGGAAACACCAGAACAGGCCCGAAGAAGCAACAACTCACATTAGGGGTCCCCCAATCTCAAAATGTCCTCCATCAAGGACTTGGTTTTCGCAACCCTCATCAACTCCACCAGAGAGAAAAAGGCCGGGTCAAGGCTAACAACACCACCCAAAAGCTTGACACCATCACGCGGCCTAGCAATATGCTCAGGGAAAACACCAAACTCACTACTACGTGGATCAACCTTTGGCCAAAGATCTCCGTTTTACGGATGCTGAGGTGAAGAACTAAAGCGGGTCCAACCGCCATGATGATGTCAAGCGCCTTACTAACCATCAAAGTATCATCAATCAACGTCCCATTATCAGGATACCAAGCATTAAGCTTTAAACAACAACTGTCCGTAATTTTTCGGATAAGGGGATGAAGAACCAACGAGAAAAGCAGCAGGCCAAGGGGGTCCCCTACTGAACCCCCTGACAAGAATAAAGGACATGCTCCCCATAATAAAGACGGATAGGACGGACATAGCAAAACTCAACCCAAGAAGAAATAGCGGGGCAAACTTGTCGGACCTGAGAAATCATAGCAATGCGATCAACAAGATTAAAAACATTCTTGAAATCGACCAGAAGCATGGAGAGACTATCATCCTCTCCTTGAGACTCTACTAACCGATTGACCGCATGCAAAACCGCTTCCCCACCACCGGAAACCCCAACCCCGAACTGAGCATCCTCAAAATAAGGTCCAAGGGACTTACCGATAGTGGAGGCATCCACTTTATAAACCAGTCGCCTCCAGATAGAGCCAACAACGATAGGGTGAATTCCACCTCCCGGTTTAAGGAGAGGCGTGAGCGGAGCACTTGCAATGTACTCACTAAGGGTGTCCGGGAAATGGCCCCTAAGGAAATGGTTGGCAACCCCAGAAACCGACTCAATCAACTCGTCAACAATAGCAACAACACCGCCACTAAGGGCATCCAACAAGTGTTGGGCCCGCAAACCATCCCTACCACAAGATGTGCCTTTAGGAAAACTCCTAATCCTATCAAGACGAAACACCTATTAACCTGAAGAGCAACTCCGGAACTGACCGGCGAAGGTAGGGAAGGAGGCGGGGAAGACGGGTGCATATCCAAGAGCCCAAGAAGAGTGTCCTCAAGCTTGCGGGAAATACCCGAGGAGGTGAGGATAAGGATGACCGCTGCAAAATGTCCATCACTAACCTTTCTTTTACACTACTTCATATTAATCTCTTCTTGGCTAACATCAGCATCCCTAGAGCGGAAATCAAACACAAAAGACAAAAGGTAATCAACAAGGCACCTAATACCTTCCAGTTCCTTCCACAACCGAGTAGCTCTAGCGATACTTTCAGTTTGTAAACTCCGCTTTAAACCCGACCAGTTTTCTAAACAAGACTTGGGCCTATACCGATGAAGGATACATCGAGGTAAAATAAGGAGACAAACCCAAGCGGACACACAAGAGGGATTAGAAAGAACCCGATCTAGGGCGTCTTTGAGAACCCTAGCAAAACCCAACCTACACTTCCATGGTACGTTCTTCACAGTAAGAACATTTTCCTTAAAAACCTTCTCCACCAAAGACGCATCAAACCCACTATCAAGATCAGGAGCACCATGAACCATCATCGCATCCATAATATCCAAAGAAGAAACAGCCAGAGGAGAAGGCCGCAAAATACCATGGATGAAGAAAGCAATGGATCCATCATTAGACAGAAGAGCTTCGACCACACTATCCGTACAGTTGTTAGATACCGTGTGGGTGACACAATACTCTCCAAAGAACCATAGACCGACCTGCTTGAGGACTGCCACAAACTTATCATAAATACCCAAATCAGAACCAATAAGGGACTTAGACCCGGGCAGGGCGTTAGCACAAAAGCGGATATCCCGCAGGTGCCTAATGAAGTAAGCCGTGGTAAGGCCTTTACCCCCTCCATCACGGCAACCGTCACGCCCAATAAAGGGACGGTGCACATGCATGGGAGACACAATACCCGCACGTCTCATACAATAGACTAACAAAACACACCATAAGCAAACCACTGAAGCAAGCAAACCCGAAGTATGAAACCAACTACAACAACATGCCTCAGACCAAAGACTACGCAATAGTAGCCACGAGCTGAACCAACGTGCCGCAGGGCCAGAAATCAAAATCACAGCAAAAGAGGCTGGAAGATATGAAGAACCAGGCACCCAAAGGCGATCCGCACACACCAACCCAAAAAGACTCGAAGGACAAAAGCGCCAGGGAGACCGCCGAATGAAACTAGGCAGCTAGACGCAGGCACACCAAGCAGACGCAAAAGGAGACCAGCCAGACGGAGATAAGAAGAAACCAAGCAGCAGGCTAAACCAATAGCACAACAGACCAAGCAGACGCAACATACCAAGCAGACACAACAGACAAAGGCCTAGAAGAAGACCAAGCAAAAACCAAAATTCAAATCTAAGATACCTAGCTATGAATCAAATCCTTTAAGGCTATTTATAGGAGAAACTCCTCTAAAAGATAAATACTAAAATAATTCTAAAAGATAAGATCAAAACCAAAAGATACCTTCAGAAAGTTTGAGAGCTTGAAAGGTATTAAAAATAACTAGAAAATACCTCTATCTAATAAAATCTTCAATGGATCGTATTGATCTCGACAAACACACAATCTCGGGTGGTATCTCAGCCGAGATATTGCTCTCAAGGCCGAGGTTGCTCATATTCCTTGGTTCTTGAATCATCTTCAGTAGCATCTCCTCTCGGATTCTTATTGTCCTTGATCTAGTGATTGGTTCTTGTATACTAGGTGTCGGGGATGGTCCTTCATCATACTCTCTTCTTGAAAAGGATTCATCCTTGAATCCACACCATGATCATCACTAATGACATAGGAACTCAAGCCTCTTTGTGGTAAAAACTTCGGTTTCTGTGACTCTCCTAGAGGATCCCTCGAAGTTTGTAACACTCGTGCCTTGAAGACATGCACCGTAACACACGACAGTAGGGAATCTCGGTCAAAATACAACAATCTCGGGTGAGATTTTGTTACTAGGGGGCCGAGATGTATATTGGGCGTCCATAAATCATTATCGATGATGAAAACTGAGTATAATCTGCAATCCTATCCTTTTCTAGTGGCAATGTAAAGAGATCTCCTGGATCAAGTAGCAATTCCATGCCCATTCGATCTACCTTGTTCGCAACTAGCTTTCCTACAATAAACATGACTCACTTCCCGAAAGGCAACAATACAAAATCAAAAGAAGGTAAGGAAAACAACCGAACTACATAGTCATGACAACTCAAAGCTACGTAGTAGTGACAAATTCCCTTAAGCACACAGTGCTTAATAAAATCACTTAATGACATGATTGGTATGATTTGAAGTTCCATGGATGGATGCTCAATATGAACTTCTCCTTTAGAAACCAAAAGAGATCTTGAGAAATGAACCAAGCTTGTTGTAGGGGGTCGAGGTATTTGTAAAGTCGGGCGAGAATCCAGAATCTTGGACGAGATTTCACAATTTGGCCGAGATTCTTTACTGGAATCTTTTTTTCCGTCCTTTTCTTTGTCAAATGCTCGATACTTGTCTTTAGTCTTCTGTTTGTCATAGGTCTCAATGATTTGTAAAGGAGTCATAGGCTTTCGTTTAACCTTTTTACCAATAAATGTAAAAATATACCTATTTGAATGGTCATCATGCTCCACTTTCTGATCAAATTGCCAAGGGAGATCTAACAAAATATGGCAAGCCTGCATAGGTACTACATCACACAAAATCTCATCAGTATAAAGTCCTAATGTAATAGTCACTGTAGCTTGCTTCTTGACCACAATCATTCATCCAATGCAACTTATAGAGCCTAGGGTGATAGAATGTAGGAAATTGTAATTTAGTAATCGATTCAACACTAGCAATATTACAACAAATACCTCCATCAATGATCATGTTACACACCTCCTTTAACAAGACATCTAGTATGAAAAAGATTTCTCGTTGATTATCTTCACAAGGAGCTATATTATTATGCAAAGTTCTCCTAGTAATCAAAGATTCTCCATGCTCATATTCACAACTTTCATCACTTTCACTAACACTTTTATGCAATGTATTAAGGTGAGTGTGATCATTATCATGCTCTTCTTCACTTTCATAGTCCCCTTGTTGATTAATGAATAACCCCCTATTGTTAGGAAAATCCTTTTTATAATGACCTCTACCTTGACATTTAAAACATACAATATCTCTAGAATGTAAAGTAGAGTTAAAAGTGCTCCATTTAGGATCCTTTGAAGGCTCATTCAAAGGGCGAGAATGTGACCGTTGTGGCGAAGTTTTCAAAGCTTCTTGCTTGTCGCTCTTGCTTTGAGGCTCTTCTCTAGAGTAATCTCGGTCAGAATCTCGGCCAAGATTGTCTCGATTTGGCCGAGATTTTTGTTGTTTCTAAGAGTTCTTCTCTTTGTCTCGTCCTTTGAACTTCTTCTCCACCTTAATAGTCAAATGCAGTAAGTTAGTTTTATATTATGGGGTATGAACCAATTTCATTCGCCAAGGATGGATGCAAAATTCTTAAAAACCGAGCCATAGTAAACTCCTCATGCTTTTGAATTTGGCCTTAACCATCGCCATTTGCATGGTGGTGTGGACCTCTTCCATGCTCTGGGTTCCTTGCTTGAAGTTCTCCAATATTTGCCTTGATTCCCTAGCATAGTATGAGGGTATGAACCTTACTCTCATCAATGCTTTCATTTGCTCCCAAGCGTTAATGTCCGGATCTAGCGTTCGTCTCCTTTCTTTAATGAGATGATTCCACTAAACTAGGGAATATCCTTGGAATACCAACACAACAAGTTGTACCTTCCTTTGCTCACTAAAATTATGGCAAGACCAAATTTGTGCAATAGTCTCCCATTCCATGTAGATGTCCGGATCGCATTTGCCTTCAAAACTCGGAATCTTGACCTTCACTTTGTCAATTCCATCATTCTCGTGATGAGGCCTATAAGGTTCCAAGTCTCGATCTCTCTTAGTACGATGATTACGTCTAAGATAGTCTCCCCACATGCCTATTTCATCCTCTTCCTCAAAGTCCTGAAATTCATTAACAAAATCCGGAATGTTAGGTGTACGAAAATTAGGATTCGGAAGTCTCATACTTGTCCCTTGATGGGGCCTTAGAGGGGGATCAGAGGCTGGGGGTGGTTGTGGATTATGTGAGATTTTGCGCATCTCAGTGGAAAATCTCGGGTGAAATCTCGATGGGGGCCGAGATTTTGGGGTGAGATTTGTTCTTTGGGAGAGTTTCTAGCCTCGTCATTCGTTCAGTCAACGTTGAGACTGTGGCCTTGAGTTGCTTCAGTACGTCATTGGTTATGGTCCTCGTTGGGGCGCCCCGTTGAGAACCTCTTAGACTTTTAGACATCCTACACAATCACACAAAGTAACAACAAACTCGTGACATTGGTAAAACCAGAGGTTCCTTACTTGTTTTCTCCCCCACTCACACTCTGTCGTGAATCTCAAGATAATTTGATGTAATTTTCCTGGATGGATTAATACTTCTTTACAAATCGATGAACTAGTTTCAACTAGAACTCCTTGGATGCCTCAAGTAGTCAACTTGGTTCAGAAGAAGGTTCTTGTGTTGAAAGATAGTTCAAAAACTCATGTTGTAGGTCTCTTCACACAATTAACACAAAGTAGAAAGAATATTGCAAGTAGACACAATATTATGATAGAAAGTATAGATACTAACTAACACACCCAAAGAAATTGACTCAATGTGTTTAGAGTGAAAAGAGGCAAGAAATAGGAACACTAGAGATTAAGAAGATAGTTTTACTTACCTTGCACTTGAGAAACTGGGGAAAGAGCTAACTGGTTAGGGTTAAGTCTTGAAAATAGCAAAATCTCGGGCGAGATTTGTCAAAAGGCAAGATTTTTGTGATGAAAACTGGTTGGTGCTCCGGGTAAGCTTCTTCCTTGTTGCCTTCTTTATATATATATATATATATATATATATATATATATACACACACACTCTTGGATCACTTTCACTCTCGTCTGAATGGCTTCACCAAAACTTTAGGTTATAATCGATGATATAAATATAAGTGAAGTCAAGAGAGGACCTTTGATATTATATGAACGTGTATCCTAGGTTTGGTGATGGATATAAGACTACTAGATAATGGATACGGTCGTGATTTGAGGAGATATTTGGTTAGGAGTTGAAGATATGATAAGATCTCACCTACTAAAAGGTACACAGTATATCTCTTTCTTTCTTTTTTTGCAGCTTGATAAGATATCTCTTTGAAGATATGTTCCAATATAACTTTGGATCTGATTAGATTTGGAGGGAAAGTCTCGTTCTTTCTTGTTATAATAAATCTCGGGCAATCTGTAATAAATCTCGGGCGAGATTTCCTTCACAGAGACAAGATTTGTCTTTCTGCAGGAGAATCTCGGTTGAGGTTTCAATATTTAGGTTATGGCAGCTGACTTGTGTTTGGCTATGGCCGTCTCTCTTTCTAGGAATCACAAGACAACTCACGTTAAGCTCAAATAATCTCAAAAGATATGGAAAACACAAAAGACCCGATTTTTATGTGACTCAAAGAAGACTCAAATAAAAAATTGTAGAACCTTTGGTGAATGGCTGAGTTGGACTTCAATCAGTTAGCTCTGATGCCACTTTGATGCGGGGTTGATGCCGCAGTTCCCGATCTAGATTGAAAGTCCATGAACAGTCTCAGAAAACAAATCTCGGTGGGGAATCTCGGCCGAGATTCGTGGTTTTGACCGAGATTTTATAAAACTTAAATACAAAGAACGTGAGTTTAATGGATTGATGATGGACATATAAGAAGATGATAATATGAAATGAAATTGATGGAAATATAGAATGATAGGACTAGATGTTAGACTTGCAAAGAACCTTGATCTAAATTGGATCAAAAGATTCAAAACCCTTAACAAAGAATTACCTTAACCCTTCTTTCTTCAACCTTATACAAGTCTTCTATCTAAGACAAACACAAGGAGGGACTAGTTTGACCAGTAACACCAATCTTCAATTAGATTAACACAACAAGAACAACCTAGCAGGGACTCACAACGACTCAATCAAAGGCTCTCTTTTTGGGATTGAATAGAAATGATAAAATATAAACCCCATGAGCGAAGTCACAAGTATAGCACAATAATGTAGAAATCAATTTTCAAAACTAAGCTACCTATGAATCTCCTTATCTAAAGCTATTTATAGTAGAGATTCCTCTCAAATATAAATACTAAAATAATCCTATAAGATACGATCAAAACCAAAAGATACCTCTAGAAAGTTCGAGAGCTTAAAAGGTATTAAAAATAACTAGAAGATAACTCTATGTAATAAGATCTTCAACGGATCATATTGATAGCGACAACGCATAATCTCGGGTGATATCTCGGCCGAGATTTTGGTCTCAGGGCCGAAATTTCTTCACTAGATCATGTTCCTTGGTTCTTGGATCACATTCATTAGCATCTCCTCTCGGATTCTTCTTGCCCTTGATCTAGTGATTGGCCCTTGTATGCTGGGTCTCGGGGATGGTCCCTCATCACTATATCTCTTCACTTATTTGGATCCTCACGCACCACAAGAAAGTCAAACACAAAAGTTACATATTTTATCCTAGCCTACACTTCATATCATAAATTATAACCAAAGTTTTAGTGAAGCTTACCCCAAGCCCCAACCAGTTTCCATAACAAAAACCTTGCCTTTTCGTCAATCTCGCCCCTAGTAGATATCTTGGACGAGATTTTGACAGAGATTTGCCACTGTCGAGATCATTACCCAACCAATTATCTCTCTTTCTAATTGCTCAAGTGCAAGGTAAGTAAAGCTCTCTTCTTAGTCTCTTGTGAGCTTGTTTCTTGCCTTTTTCTATTCTAAATGCATTGAGTCTATTCTTTGGGTGTGTTTGCTTGATTATCTTTGCTTTTTAATCATACTAGTTGAGTTTTGAGTCTCCTTGCTATATTCTTTTCACTTTGTGTTAATTGTGTGAAGAAAACTCAAGCAGTGGTTCCTTATACCATCGTTCAACACAAGAACCTTCATCCAAGCCAAGAATTCATCTATATTCAACCAAGGAGTGTTCTAGTTGAAACTAGGTCATAAAACTTAGAGCAATTTTAATCCATTCAAGGCAATTACATCAAATTAGCTTGAGATATCGCAACAAGAGCGTGAGTGTGAGAGAAACACAAGTGAGGAGTTTTTTTTATTTCACTAACTTCACAAGTTTGTTGTTACTATGTGTGTTTGTGTAGATGTCAAGATCTAATAGTCCTATAAGGTTACAAATGAGTGATTTATAAAGTCCTAAAGCCATGGACCTATTGAAGCAACTCATGGCCACAATTGCCACCTTAACCGAAAGAGTGAGCACACTAGAATATCGCCCCCAACCTCAGACGAGATTCCAGCCAAGATCAGTGTTTGAAGTTAGTGGTAGCTCTCGACATCCAACAAAAATTCCAGCCCCGGAGTCATCTCAAAGAGCCCCTCAAGGGCAAGGTGTGTGAAAATATCAAATCCTCTTTTTAATGCACCTAACATGCACGGTTTTGTTGATGTTTTAGGAGGAGGAGGAGGATGAAGAAGAGGGCATGTGGAGAGAATTTCCTAGACATTACCCCCAACCAAGGAGAGGTCGAGACATGGAACCATATCGACGTCATCAAGAGCATGACGGAATAGAAAAAGTGAAGGTTAAAATCCCAAGTTTTGAAGGAAAGTGTGATCCGGATGCTTTTATGGAATGGTAGACCAAAATAGAACAAATATGGTCTTGCCATAACTTTAGTGAGCAAAGGAAGATCCAACTAGTTGCATTAGAATTTCAAGGTTATGCCTTAGTGTGGTTGGATCATTTTGTCAAAGAAAGAAGAAGAATATATGTTGGATCCGGATATTACCACATGAGAGCAAATGAAGGCCTTGATGAGAGCAAGATTTGCGGCTCGACATCATGCTAGAGAGTTAAGGGAAATGTTGGAGAACCTTAAGCAAGGATATATAAGTGTTGAAGAAGTTTACACATCGATGCAATTGATGATGGTGAAAGCCAATGTTATAGAGGATGAGGAGTCTACAATGGCTCGTTATTTACGTATTTTGCATCCATGTCTAGCAAATAATATTGACCTATATCCTTATGATACTATGACAAAATTGTTGCATTTGGACATCAAAGTGGAAAAGAAGACTAAGGGAAGAATCCAAGCAACTAAGCCTAATTTTGGAGCTACAAATTTATGGAAACAACAATCCAATCGGTTCCAAGGAGCTCAAGGCCGATATCATGCATCCACACAGGAGGAGAAAAAGGGTCCAAATGTGGATCTAGGAGATAAGAAAATCTTAACATCTCACTCACAATCTCGATCCTTAAATGAGCCCTCAAGTGATCCTAAAGGGAGCAATTCTAACTCTACTTTACGTTCTAGAGATATTGCATGCTTTAAATGTCAAGGTAGAGGTCATTACAAGAGATATTGTCCTAATGAAAAAGTTTTATTCATTAGTCAACATGGACAATATGAGAGTGAGGAAGAGCATGATCATGATAACAACCACCTTAATGCATTGTATAAAAATGGTAGTGATAGTGATGAAGACATTGAGTTTAAGCATGGAGAATTATTGAAAGTGAAAAAGCAAGCTAGAGTTACCATTACCTTATGTAGTTATGAGGATAATATGACTTGTGATGTCATACCCATTGATAACACGATTTATGACATTAGTCTAGGCATCCATTTAGGTAGTTTTTCCCGCTATTCATGCATATTTTGGCACTAGTTCATGACATTTACATTCAATTCATGTATATTTGTCGAGATAGACGTCTACACGGACTTTTGCATGTTTTATAGGTATTTTGGGAGCTTTTGGAGCTTAATCGATACATCCGAGGATCGTTCCTTGTGATGACACATATCCGGGCTTATTGGGAAGCAAGTTAGGAGCAAGGGAGAACACATAGGACCATGTTGGTGCATGCCTTGCATCAAATAATGGCTCAACGATCAAAAGAGGATTGAAGCACCAAAACCATGGTCCACTGGTACTTCCACGGCCGTAGAATGGACCGTGATTCCCTCTGCACAGCCGGGACAACTGTCTCACGATCTCCATAACTGACTCTTGCAAATGGTGAAGGCTATAAGTACTCTTGCAAGCTAATTCTAGAGGGGACCTCTCCTCTCTCACATACATTCTCTCCCTTACTCTCTCATTTTGGATTGGAGTTACTCTTGGAGGAGGAGGAATACTCTCATTTGGAGGAGAAGGAGAAGCACACTAGTTTCATAGTTTTCATAGTTTTTGAGTGGTTTTGAGTGAGTCTTGTTGAAGACATTTGTTAGGGTTGTAAGAAACAAATTGAACCTTCATTTGAAGGGTTGTAAGTCTCTCTTTCAACATTTATTCAGTTTGTTTTTCTTGTTCTACTTGTTTCATATATCCTTCATTTCATCCTCTTGATATGGACTCCATGAATGTATGTTTGATGAGTTTGATTGTTAAGATGCATGTTGTTGGCTAAATAGATGTGATTCTAGGGTAAGGAAATGATGTTTATGGCTTGGACTATGATAGGATAGACTTAAACGTACCTTTGGATGATTTGTTTGCTCGAACCTAGCCTCTGTTGTAAATCACGGCATGTTCTAGTAGGTTCCACGGCCGTGGAAGTGATGAACTGCCCGTGATTTCGTCTGACTTGCTTGTATTGATAAATATAAGTGTTAGGTTGTTAGATTGTTGAAATCCTAGTGTTTATTGAGCTAGATCTATCCTAGGGTGACCTAGTGTTAGCAACTAAGTGTGAGAAGAGACCTACCCGGTGTTTCTTGCTCTTAGATACCGAAGATGACGAACTCTAGGTAGTAGTGAGCCTCACAAGCCGCTATTGGACTGAGTGTGCTAGGATTGATATTTAGGACTTGCCTTCACGAGACTTACCCGGTAAGGAGAGGTTAGATCCCTAGATGACAATCCGGTTTGTGTAGAATTCCTATCCTTATGCTCTTTGAGACTTACCCGGTGATGATACCTTAGGAACAGACTAGTGGACCATGAGACCTACCCGGTGATTGATCCCGATTTAGAAACACCCACTCCTAACATACTATAGTTAATCCAAAGAATGACTAGATAGCTTGAGTCCTATGCTATAACCGGAATTTCTAACCCCTAGAATCCTCTTTTCTCTCTTTGATTACCTATCTCGTATTTCTGTTTGCTTATTTGTGTCGCTAGTTTAGTTTGTTTTTACACTCTTGCATGATTTGTGATCCTTGATTGATCACCACAAAACCAAACAAAAAACATTGAGATTTTCTTTTCTTTATTTCTTTCTCTTTTCTTAGCCTAGATCAACACTATCTTTAGTCACTATTGATTCAATTTCACCTTAGTCTTTGTGTTTGTAATACCCCAAGTTCTAGGAACTTGAAGCGCTACGGGCTAGGACCGCACAATGGGTCCCGACCCTCAGAGTAGCAACAGCAAACGAATCTTACAACAAGGCATAGACGAATGAAAACCAAAACTTAATATAAAACCAAAGGTTCAAACAGAAGAAAACACAAAAGCTCCACAGCCGGGTCAAAACAAAAGGGAAACAACAAACGAAACAAAAACCCAATCCCGTCCTATAATGTACGGGAACCCCGGCTGACCACATGTTCGCTCTAAACGGTGTGTGCAAGCTTTAAATTTATAACCCTAGATGTAAGCTTAAAACAAGGATGCGAACCCGCAGTGTACGGGTCAATCGTAGTAAAAGCAAGGAATTACAGGGGTCGATCACAGGGACTTAGTGAAACAAAGTCGGAATAGGTAAGCTATGTAATCACTAACCACAAAAGCAATTAAAACAATCAAAGATGATAAAAAGTCAATATAGGAAATATGCAATTCTAGGGATTAAAGCATCTAGTTGTGGTTCCAACTCAAGATCTAAAGATAAGCGGACAAAGCTGAGATTTTTGGATAGAGAAGGTGTTACTAAAGTGGAATAGATTACCGGGTAAGTCTCACTACTCACTAATCCCAAACCGTAATTCTTATTACCGAGTAAGTCTCAAGGAATCAAGGTAAAGAACTATATCCTCAAACTAACACACCATCTAAGGGAATAGAATCAACCTTTACCGGGTAAGTCTCAGGCTAACTCACATAGATGGGATGAAAGCACACTCAAACCCTAATAAAGGATAAACCTTTATAACCTACACTTATGATCTTAGGTAAACAAACAAAGGAATTACCGGGTAAGTCTCATCCTAGGCTTGCATTGAACCAAGAAAGGTGTAATAAGAATAGGATTTGGCAAACTCTAACACTTAACTCTCAGTTTCGGATCAGATAAGTCACCTCGGTCAGAAGAATTCCACCCCGGCCGAGATGTTCATCGACTGAGCGAGATGCTTTAGGGTTAAGGATAAAGACTCGAGCTTTCAGGGTCCTACTGTGATTAAAACTATTCTATCATTGTTTTTCCCACAACCTTCAGCCAATCACCCTAGAATCACACAAAGAAATTAGACACTCATCATCATGAAAGTAATAATCAAATATATGGGAAGAAAAGGAATAATTGAACAAGAAAACCTTAAGAGAAAGGCTTCAATAACTGAATCAATTATCAAACAACAAGCGTTCCTTGGATTAAAATCCAACAAGACAAACGACAATGAAGGGAATCTAAAGGAATCTTACAAAACCCTTCACAAAGCTATAAAAGCTATAAACTTCCTCCTTCAACCTTCAAAAAGGTTCTTCAAATCTCCCAACTGGAGTGTATGGCTGTAGCGGATGTTCTCGTGGTAAGCGGGATCTGTGGTATAGCACGATGTTCAGCCGTTAGTGGATGTTGGATTTGTGGAAAATTCAACCCTTTTTATAGGAAAATTACCCTCCAAAGATAAGATATCTTAGAAAGATCTCTTCCCATAAAAATAGGTAAAATATATGGGCTAACTTATCTTCTTCCTTCCAGGAATCCATCCCAAAAATATAAGATCCTCTTTCCAAAGATAAAAGATCTGAGCAAAGAATAAAATATCCTTGCCGCGTCCAAGGTGTTCGCCTCGGTCGAGTCGGCTCCTCTGGATCACCTCGGTCGAGGTGACTCTGTAGTCAACCGAGGTGAATCACAACTGAATGTGAAATCTCTCAAATCTGGTCCAAAGTGAATCTTTAATCCAATTCCATGATTCTTGGATTATTCCTTAAGCTCCTGAATGTAGCTCCAATGATTCCATAGCTCCTTTTGCTCCTTTTTGATGCAAAACGTGCCATTTTACCTACGATTACAACAAAACTAGGTGTAGACCTCGATTCCCACAAAGGTAGATGAAACGACAATATAATCACATAATATACATCCAAACATGCAGATTATTGAAGATAAAACGTCTAAACAGGGCCCCAAAATATAGACAATAATTCATGCTATCAAAATACCCCATACTTAGCCCTTGCTTGTCCCCAAGCAAGTTCTGCATATAAAATACAGGATAGAATGGATTATTAGTCCTGGAAATCGATGAAAAAGTCCTTCAAAACATTTTGATGGTGTGATACAATCATAGATCACTCTAAGAGAATACTTCGTGGAATTTAAAATCAAAACATGCTTAAAACATTTTATAAATATAAGAAAGTTGTTCATCTTTGCATAAAATTATAGAATGCATAATAAATCATAATTATCGAAATTAATCATGTATAATCCAGTTTAAACCACTAAGTCAATCAACAAGCTCGAGGTCTCAAGGGCTTCCCAAAAGAAAGGTCAAGAAACGTGTAGGGTAGGGATGTATATAAGGTAATGTGGTGCTAGAATCCGGGAAAATGATATCACTTCACTTTTACTTGACTTTCAACATCATCCACCAATAAGCTTTGCTTATTTCACACTTTTCCTTTTTTACTTTACTTCTTGGGATGCATGGACAGAGGTGCACAATAATCAAAGCCTAGGAAATCAGCAATCATCAATTTCTCGAGATGCCTCAAACCCTTGATGCACATACCATGACCCGTTAGGAATATCGCTCAATCCGACTTTGGCAAGACACAAACACCCGACTATGTGAATGGTGCCGAGTTACTCATCATCATGATTGACTTCCCCAAACCTATTTATTGCTTTCTAACACTTTCACTTCCAACCAACTTCTCAACTTTTACTTCACTTGCTTTCACCACTTTGCTTGCTTCCAAATTCTTGGATAGGTAAAGGGAGGCAAATATGTATATGAGGGGCTAAAGCATGATCAAGAAGAAGAAGAGAATAGAATGAATTGCCTTGGTCTTTCCAGGAAGAAAGTGAGAGAACTCATAATGTGGTGTCAACCTTCAAATTCAACATAATTTGGATAAAAACAAAGTATTAAACATGTCAAAATTTCAAACAAAGCATTTATCAACTTAAACATATTATAAAACCTTTCAAACATATAAAGATTTCAAAACCAGTCAGCAAAAAAAGTCTTCACTGAGATCATATCCAGATAAGACGCACAAAAATCGTTTCGAAAACTTTCGGTCGAGATGTTCTAAGTCAACCGAGGTGAAGTACCTCGTTTGGCCAGAATCACTTCGGTCGAGGTCAAATTTTTTTTTTTTTCTAAACTAGTTTTTTACGTTTTTCTCAATCAAATAACCTGTATGCATGCATGTAATCTCAGATAAGCAAATAGAGCATAATAAGATTTCAAAAATATCCATCAAAGTAGCCAAAAATATCCATCAAAGTAGCATACAATCATCCATAGTCAAATAACATATCCGCATACCCCATACTTGGGACACATTGTCCCAATGGGTCAAATAAGTCTGGAAAATAGAGTACTCACCGGACATAGCTGAAGTGCTTGAAGTCCGATCCTCTACTCTTTCTTTGCAGTTTTGGAAGCAAGAATCGTCGAAATCGATCGAAGAACGGGATAACGAGGTGAAACTGTGCCGCGGTCGAGAAGAAGGTAAAGAGAGGAGAGAGAAATCTCAGCCCCCTTTTATACCCTTTTCTGGAACTGCTGTCACCTCGGTCGAGATGGTCTCGACTGGTCTGAGGTGTACGGACCGAGGTGGATCTTCAGAAACCCTAGTTGCCTCGGTTGCTCAAGAATCATCTCGGTCGAGGTGCTGTGACAACAACCGAGATGTGTCGCAGTCAAACTCCGTCTTCTCAAATTCTCGAACTTCTGTCCTTCCAGTTGTGCTCCTGGGTTGTATTCCTTCTTTAGATGTCACCTGTTGTCTGTCTAGGACGCCAAAAACAAAACAAAGCAAAGCGAAAGCAAACTATCTAAGCTAGACTAGAAAAAGGGAAAAGAAAGCAATACCTTGGGTTGCCTCCCAAGAAGCGCTTGATTTAAGGTCGCTAGCTGGACCGTACGGCGTCTCTATGTGTGATGGGAGGAGTCCTCACCCCATACTTCACCTTCACCATGGGGTGAGATAAGTAGTCTATCAAACGCTCCAACAAGTGCAAGTGCTCATCGGGAAATGAATCGTTTATGGGTGGGTTGTCCTTCTCGCGTGAAGATGGAGGTAGCCGGCTGAGGTAATCCGCAACAGAATTTTCGGATCCCTTCTTATCGCGGATCTCTAGGTCAAACACTTGAAGTAAGAGAATCCATCGAATAAGGCGTGGCTTGGCATCTTTCTTAGCAAGCAAGTAACGAATGGCTGCGTGGTCGGTGTAGACAATGACTTTCGCCCCTACTAAGTAAGAACAAAACTTCTCGAAAGCATATACAACCGCCAATAGCTCCTTCTCGGTGGTGGCGTAGTTACGCTGGGCTTCATCTAGCGTCTTGCTAGCATAGTAAATGGCGGTGGTCCGGCCATCCTTCTTTTGTTCAAGCACCGCTCCTACGGCCACATCACTAGCATCATACATGATCTCAAAGGGCAAGGTCCAATCCGGAGGTTGGATAATGGGAGCGGAGATCAAAGCTTCCTTAATCTTGTAAAATGCATCAAGACACTCCTGCAAAAACTCAAAAACAACATATTTATTCAAGAGGTTAGTTAGAGGTTTAGAAATCTTAGAGAAGTCCTTGATGAATCTCCTGTAGAAACCTGCATGCCCGAAAAAACTCCTCACACCTTTAACAAAACAAGGGGGAGGGAGTTTCTCAATAGTCTCGATCTTAGCGCGATCGACCTCAATACCTTGATTAGAAACGAGGTGTCCTAGCACAATGCCTTCATTAACCATAAAATGACACTTCTCCCAATTCAAGACAAGATTAGTGTCCTCACATCTTTGTAGCACTAGAGAAAGGTTAGATAGACAATCATCCAAAGAGGAACCATATACTGAAAAATCATCCATAAATACCTCCATGATCTCCTCTATATACTCGGAAAAGATAGCCATCATGCATCGCTGGAAGGTAGCGGGTGCATTGCACAATCCAAATGGAATCCTCCTATAAGCGAATGTCCCCCACGGACAAGTGAAAGTGGTCTTCTCCTGATCATCCGGATGGATAGGAATCTGGAAGAAACCACTATAGCCGTCTAAATAGCAGAAGTGTGAATGTTGGGCCAACTGTTCGAGCATTTGATCAATGAAGGGAAGTGGAAAATGGTCCTTCCGAGTGGCCATGTTCAGCTTCCTATAATCAATGCAAACCCTCCAGCCCGTGACGGTCCTGGTTGGGATTAACTCGTTGTTCTTATTAGTCACAACGGTCATCCCTCCTTTCTTCGGAACTACATGCACCGGGCTAATACATTTGCTGTCCGAGATAGGATATATGATACCTACATCCAACAACTTAAGAATTTCTTTCTTCACAACCTCCTTCATGATCGGATTTAACCGTCTTTGAGGTTCCCGTGAAGTCTTATGATCGTCCTCCATTAGAATTCTATGTATGTAGAAAGAGGACTTAATGCCAATAAGATCATCTATAGTATAACCCAAAGCCTTTTGATTCTTTCTCAGGACATGCATTAGTTTAGACAATTCAGATTCGGAGTGGGAAGCACTAACAATAACGGGATAGGTGGAATCCGGTCTAAGAAAGACATAACTCAAGTGATTTGGAGTTGTTTAAGTTCCACAACTGGGGGTGCTTTCTGAGGGGGATCCTTGCTTCCTCCTTCCAGTGGAGTAGATCCAGAAACTGGACTTTCGGAAGTCTCAGTTGAAATCATCTCGCCTTCGACCTCGGTCGAGGCGTAGAGGCGTTGACCGAGATGTTCTTCGGTCGCCTCGCTTGGTCCAGAAAGTGCCTCGGTCGAGGTACTGTAACTGGAATCGAAACTGGAGATCTTCGTCTCCTGGGTTAGTTTCTCAGTTTTAGCTCCTGGATCTTCTTCTAGTGCCTTTAAGCTCCGTATATCTGCATCACAAGAGGCATCTATACCTTCCTCCATTAAACTAAAACTAATAACTTTCTCAAGTGGATCGTTAATTAGGATAGAGCTCACCAATTCTCTTGATTCTTCTTCATCATAGATGTTGAAGATATCATCTCCTAGCTGCTCTCCTTTCATAGCCGCAAGTAATGCGAATTCCACTTCATCCCCGCCAATATTGAATTTCAGCTTGGCGTTCTTACAATCCACATTGCAACCCGAAGTTGCTAGAAATGGCCTCCCGAGAATGATAGGAACAGGATAATCTGCGGGAATATCAAGTACAACAAAGTCGATAGGTAAATAGAAGTTACCTAACTTAACCGGAACGTCTTCCAAAATGCCCACGGGATGGGTAATGGAGCGGTCCGCCATGTATAACCTTATCTTAACCGGCTTGGGCTCTCCAAGTCCGATCTTAACACATAGCTCCAACGGAATGATGCTCATGCTGGCCCCTAGATCACATAAGGCTTCACAAGTGACATCCCCAACTTGAATGGGAATGTAAAATGAGCCGGGATCTCTTAACTTGGGTGGCATCTTCTCCTTCATGATTTGAATAAGCTCCGAGGATTTAGATGTCATCCTTACTTTACCGAAGTCTTCCAGCTTCCTCTTCCTTGATAGGATCTCTTTCAAGAACTTCCCATAGGCGGGCATCCCTAGAATAGTATCAAGGAAAGGAATGTTAATGTGTAGTTTATTCATCAAGTCAAGGAACTTACCAAAGTGCTTGTCTAGATGTGCTCTGGCTCTTGACTGGGGGAATGGAAGTGGTGGTTTATATACAAGAGGTGGAATATAAACTTCAGTTTTCTCCTCCGCTTTTTGTGGCTCCACCTCGGTTGGCATCTCGGCCGAAGTGTTCTTCGACTGCACCTGGACCGAGGTGGTCTTCGTCGGTACTGGCACTGACCGAGGCACTGGATCTGCAGTCTTCAGTCCACTCGTCGTTATGGCCATAATCTGGCCCTTGGGGTTGCTTTCCGTTCTTGCTGGAAGCTTCCCTGGATCTCTTGGCGTTTCGTTCGCCCTACTAGCAAGTTGTTGTTCAAAGGCTTTTTGTGCCTTCGAAAATGACGTCATAGATGTCTCCATAGCGCTAAGCTTGATCAAGATGGCCTCCAGCACTGCGTCTTTCTTTTCTGGCTGGGACAAACTTGATCCTTGCTCCTGGCTCTTTAATGGAGTAGAAGAAGAAGAGGAAGAGAGGAAAGGATTAGAGGAATCGTTAGAATTGGAGTTAGAACGATTGTTACCCAAATTTTGGTTGTTTGCCCTCCAATTATTGTTGTTGGATCCTCTATTGTTGTTGTAGTTGTTGTTCCGGGAACCGTTGTTGTTACGGTATCCATTGTTATTGTTCCTTGATCCTTGATCTTCCTTCTTGGTTTGAGCAACTAAGAGTTCCTTCAATTGCTTCACGTCATTCTTCAAAGACGTGAGTTGATTGTTGTTAGGCGGAGCATCTTGAAAGTTGACCCTTTTAACTCCACCTTCAGCTCCTTGGTGAGAGTATTTCTCCATGTGCAAAGCTTGCTTCTCTATGAACTCCCAAGCTTCGTCAATCGGCATGTCCATGAACGTGCCTGCAGATAGTAGTTGAAGGTTGAACTGGGTGCTTCCGTCCAGTCCCTTGAAGTATATTTCCAACAACTCTATCTTTGGAATCCCATGATGTGGGCAATCTAAAAGAATGTCTTTAAACCTCTCCCATGACTTGGACAAGCTCTCCTTGTCCTTCATAATGAATGCATTAATCTTCCCTCTCATTTTAGCGGTTTTAGAGGGGGGAAAGAATTTAGTCAAGAATTCCGCTGTCATCTCCTCCCAAGTACTAATTTTTTCTGGAGAAAGAGATTGATACCAAGTAAGAGCTCTATCTTTTAAGGAAAAGTAGAAATTTCTTAGCTTGTAGTTGTTGTTTTCCAGCCTTGAAGGTCTCAAGGTCTCCATCAAGATCTCATAGTTTTGTAGATGTTGATGCGAAGATTCCCTCTCTAGCCCTCCAAACTGGAATTGGCGAATCATGGAAAGAACTTGCGGTCGAAGCTCATAATCATGGTCCGATGGATCACCTAGGTCGATTCATGGATGCCTCAGTTGCTGATTGGGGTCCATCCTTTGTCCTAGGGTTTGTGGAACACCTACAATAAGAGCATCTCGGATTGGCATCCGAGGAGGAAGTACATCGGCCGGGGCAACAGGTGTTGGGACCTGCCTCGGTCGAGGGTCTTGAACTGGATCCTGCATCGGTCGAGGATCTGGAACAGGGGCTTTCCTCGGTCGAAGTAGATACTGGTCTCGTAAGGCTGCCATATCTGCTTCGATCGCTTCAGTCCTGGTGCGAGTTTCTTCTTTCTCCTGCCTCAGTTCTTCCCTGCTGAGGCGTAGCTGTTCTAACGCCTCCTTTAATTCGGCCTCAAGATCGCGATTGTCTTGGTCGGCCATCTTCGCTTCTCTCAAGCGTCGTTTGTATGTCTTTTCTGGTTCGGGATCGTAAGGAACGATTTCCTTCCCAGCGCGGGTTGTTCGCATAAACCTAAAAAAAAGAACCTGCGAAAGTCACTCAAGTAGAGTGGTTAGTAGAAACGGGGGCAAGTGCCCCAAAAGCGTACCGCAACCAGCTCGATCTAGACCAAGTCCCCGGCAACGGCGCCAAAAACTTGTTCGCTCCAAACGGTGTGTGCAAGCTTTAAATTTATAACCCTAGATGTAAGCTTAAAACAAGGATGCGAACCCGCAGTGTACGGATCAATCGTAGTAAAAGCAAGGAATTCCAGGGGTTGATCACAGGGACTTAGTGAAACAAAGTCGGAATAGGTAAGCTATGTAATCACTAACCACAAAAGCAATTAAAACAATCAAAGATGATAAAAAGTCAATAAAGGAAATATGCAATTCTAGGGATTAAAGTATCTAGTTGTGGTTCCAACTTAAGATCTAAAGATAAGCGGACAAAGCTGAGATTTTTGCATAGGGAAGGTGTTACTAAAGTGGAATAGATTACCGGGTAAGTCTCACTACTCACTAATCCCAAACCGTAATTCCTATTACCGGGTAAGTCTCAAGGAATCAAGGTAAAGAACTATATCCTCAAACTAACACACCACCTAAGGGAATAGAATCAACCTTTACCGGGTAAGTCTTAGGCTAACTCACATAGATGGGATGAAAGCACACTCAAACCCTAATAAAAGATAAACCTTTATTACCTACACTTATGATCTTAGGTAAACAAACAAAGGAATTACCGGGTAAATCTCATCCTAGGCTTGCATTGAACCAAGAAAGGTGTAATAAGAATAGGATTTGGCAAACTCTAACACTTAACTCTCAGTTTCGGATCAGATAAGTCACCTCGGTCAGAAGAATTCCACCCCGGCCGAGATGTTCATCGACTGAGCGAGATGCTTTAGGGTTAAGGATAAAGACTCGAGCTTTCAGGGTCCTACTGTGATTAAAATTATTCTATCATTGTTTTTCCCACAACCTTCAGCCAATCACCCTAGAATCACACAAAGAAATTAGCCACTCATCATCATGAAAGTAATAATCAAATATATGGGAAGAAAAGGAATAATTGAACAAGAAAACCTTAAGAGAAAGGCTTCAATAACTGAATCAATTATTAAACAACAAGCGTTCCTTGGATTAAAATCCAACAAGACAAACGACAATGAAGGGAATCTAAAGGAATTTTACAAAACCCTTCACAAAGCTATAAAAGCTATAAACTTCCTCCTTCAACCTTCAAAAACGTTCTTCAAATCTCCCAACTGGAGTGTATGGCTGTAGCGGATGTTCTCGTGGTAAGCGGGGTCTATGGTATAGCACGATGTTCAGCCGTTAGCGGATGTTGGATTTGTGGAAAATCCAACCCTTTTTATAGGAAAATTACCCTCCAAAGATAAGATATCTTAGAAAGATCTCTTCCTATAAAAATAGGTAAAATATATGGGCTAACTTATCTTCTTCCTTCCAGGAATCCAGCCCAAAAATATAAGATCTTCTTTCCAAAGATAAAAGATCTCAGCCAAGAATAAAATATCCTTGCCGCGTCCAAGGTGTTCGACTCGGTCGAGTCGGCTCCTCTGGATCACCTCGGTCGAGGTGACTCTGTAGTCAACCGAGGTGAATCACAACTGAATGTGAAATCTCTCAAATCTGGTCCAAAGTGATTCTTTAATCCAATTCCATGATTCCTGGATTATTCCTTAAGCTCCTGAATGTAGCTCCAATGATTCCATAGCTCCTTTTGCTCCTTTTTGATGCAAAACGTGCCATTTTACCTACGATTACAACAAAACTAGGTTTAGACCTTGATTCCCGTAAAGGTAGATGAAACGACAATATAATCACATAATATACACCCAAACATGCAGATTATTGAAGATAAAACGTCTAAACAGGCCCCAAAGTATAGACAATAATTTATGCTATCACCACACCATCCGGATCACTCAGCAGCATCCTGAACCTGCGGAACATCTACAACGACGGTATAAACCGTTAGCTAACATTCTAGGTATAAGCAAGAGTGTAAAGACACAAACACACATAAGGTAAAGGAAACACATAGCATGCTTACACATCAACCGGTTATTTATCTTTCATTAAGGTTATCCATTACTAATTCAACTTCTTTTGTCACATGTGAATCTCCCGAAACTCGCCTCTACTTCCGTCTACCAATAGGAATAGATCAGTACTATCTGTTACCTACGGGTCTGGGTTGCAAGAGCACATTCTAGTCTCCTGTAGAACTAGACAAGTGGTTACCGCCCGGTTATAATACACTTGGGCCAGTTAAGGTTATCAAAGGGTGAATCCTATTTCCAATTATCTGTTATAAACATGATAGCAACACAAACAAGCCAAAACAATCCAACTAATACGTGGAATAAAGTTAAGTAAGTCCAAGGGACTTACCTCACATGAAGGTAACTCAAAGCTCAAGAATAACAACTCAGGAATACTCAAGAGGACTCAGTTTCCTTCAGGAAAGGAGCAAGGAAAGCCTTTACGAACAAGCAACACGAATCAGGAACGAAACGGTTGCTAGAAGTCTATGACTTCTAGTCTCAACGATCTCTAAGAGATCAACACATGCTAAGGGCTTAACCTTAGTCTTACAATAACTCAGGGGAACAAGGAACAACCATAAGGAACCAAGGAAGGAACGAGGAAAGGAAGGAAGGAAGGAAGCAACTCACCAAAGACGGGAGCTACTGCAGGGAAACCGCAGGGGCGGTTAGACATAGGCGCAGGGGCGGCTGTGACAGAGGCGCAGGGGCGGCTCTGTGCAGGCGCAGGGGCGGCTCTTTGTCAAAAGCTACTGTCAGGCTTCTCTTCGACAGATCTCACAGCAGGGGAAACCAAAGCTCGAACCTTTGATTCCAACACGTCAAGACTCAACTCCAAAGAGCCTGAGAACAACGAAGGGTCAACAACGGAACACTCCACAAGAATCAAGGCTCACGCTTGATCCTTGGAGAAGAAGAAAAGAAGGAACGCAAGGGAGAATCCAAAACAAACAGAAGGGAAGACATGCAGCGCTAAAGGAACGTGAGGAAGAACCAAAAAAAGAATGAACTTACACGTTCAACGGGATTGTAGGAAGCAAGGACCGCTGTAGCTCTCTAGGGTTGAAGAAGACGATAGCAGGGAACGGGAAAAAGGGAGAAAGAAGAGAATATATAGGAACGGCTGGAAAGAAAAGAAGGAAGGACGTCTAGGGTTTAGGAAGAAGATAAGGAAACCGGCCCATAAGATAAAATATAGGATATTCTATCTATGGAAGAAAGATAAAACGACGAAAACAGATCGGCGCGATCTGTCGCACGATCCGCAGGGGCGGATCCCACAGCCGCAGGGGCGGCCCTCTTCACCGCAGGGGCGGTGAAGGCAAAAACCTAGGATCTTACATCAGATCCCCCTAAAAAGAAGTTTCGTCCCGAAACTTGCAAAAGCTCACGAGCACAACAACACACAGAAACAAAACTGAACACGCTCCTAGGGTGTACTGAGTAAGGTGAAGAGTGAGCCTCCTGAAGGATCCTCTGTCTCAACTCTCGATCTGACGGCACACAAACACGCTCCTGGCGTCTCAAAACTCCATCAGTACCAACTGCAAACTGTGGTGCCTCTCCTCGAGACATCCAGTCTCGGATCTGTGTCAAAGCTGGGCAACTTCCCTGTTTTTGTCGGATTTCAGCCAATAGATCAGGTACTATCTCCAAGGTGGACAACTTGCTGTCGGAATCTGGAAAGTAGATATCCGTCTCTAGCCATGCTAAATCTCGTTGTAACTGTGGTTGAGCTATCAGCCTAGCGATCGCCATCTTCCGGGAAGTCTTCCTACTGAGAGCATCTGCTACCACATTAGCCTTTCCCGGGTGGTATAAGATCTCAAGATCAAAGTCCTTGATCAACTCTAACCATCTGCGCTGGCGGTTATTCAACTCCCGTTGAGTGAATATGTACTTCAGACTCTTATGGTTTGTGAAAATCTGACACGTGGCTCCGTAAAAATAATGTCTCCAAATCTTCAAAGCATGAACAACAGCAGCTAACTCAAGATCATGGGTAGGGTAATTCTCCCCATACGTCTTCAACTGTCGAGACGCATAAGCGATCACATTTCCCCTCTGCATCAGATTACATCCCAAGCCCAGCTTGGATGCGTCGCTGTAAACCACAAAATCCTCAATGCCCTCTGGCGGAGCTAGGATAGGAGCAGAGGTCAACCTCTTTTTCAGCTCCTCGAAGCTCTGCAGGCACGACTCGGACCATTCGAACCTCGTAGACTTCCGCAGCAAGGAAGTGAGCGGTCAGGCGATAACAGAAAAGCCCTCAATAAAACGCCGGTAGTAGCCTGCTAATCCTAAGAAGCTGCGAACTTCCTTGACGTTCTTAGGTGGCGACCAAGAGGCTACTGACTCAATCTTCGCTGGATCTACCTTGATCCCTTCAGCTGAAACAATGTGACCAAGGAATGCTACCTCATACATCCAAAACTCGCACTTAGAGAGCTTGGCGTAAAGCTCTCTATCCTGTAAGACTTGAAGAACAATCCTCAAGTGTCCTGCATGCTCCTCCTTCCTACGGGAGTAAACTAGAATGTCGTCGATGAAGACAACTACAAACTGGTCTAGGAAGTCGATGAAGATGCTGTTAATCAACTCCATGAAGATTGCGGGCGCGTTTGTAAGCCCGAATGGAATCACTACAAACTCGTAGTGTCCATATCTAGTCCGAAATGTTGTCTTAGCTACGTCCTGCTCTCTCACCCTCAACCGGTGATATCCAGATCTCAGATCGATCCTCGAAAACACTGAAGCTCCATGCAGCTGATCCAAAAGATCGTCGATACGGGGCAATGGGTACTTGTTCTTGATCGTCACCTTGTTCAACTCTCGGTAGTCGATACATAACCTCATTGACCCATCCTTCTTCCTGACGAAGAGAACAGGTGCACCGCAAGGAAATACACTAGGGCGGATGAAGCCCTTCTCTGCTAACTCCTCAAGCTGCTTCTTCAACTCAAGCATCTCGATAGGCGTCATACGATAAGGAGCCTTAGAGATCGGTCTCGTACTGGGCTCTAGATCAATGCCAAAGTCTACACTCCGTTGTGGAGGTAAACTTGATGGCTCTCCAAAGATGTCAGCAAACTCGCAAGCTATTGGAATCTCCTCCAAAGCTAGACTAGTACTATCCTTCATGGCATAGCACCAAAAAGCCTCGCATCCTTGACTGATAAGTCTCGCAGCTCGTACTACACTGATGATTGTACCAGTCTTCCCGAGATCCCATCCTCGGAAAATCTCAACATGGCCTACATATGTAGTTACTTCCATTGTTCTCTTGCCGATGTCAAGAACTCCTCGATGTCGATCCATCCAATCCATGCCCAGAATAACCTCTTCATGTACTAAGTACATGACGAAGAAGTTAGCTGGCCAATCGCGACCTCCCAATCTAATAGGGCAATCGCGAACTTCTCGCGTACCTCGTACCTTACCCCCATCGGGTAATCCTATAAAGAAGGGTCTACCCTCTACAGTAACTAAGGTCAATCTATCTACGCAAGCATCAGATATAAAAGAATGCGTAGCACCAGTATCGAAAAGAACTCTGACTAGAAAACCATTAATGTGAATGGTACTTGTAGTTGCTGGCGCTGTCGGCTCTACAACACTCCTCAACTCGTAAACCCTAGCTGGTGCATCCCTGGTGTCTGCAGATCCACCAACACGTCCTCTACCTCTCCCTTGTCCCGGAGTGGAACCCTGAGGAGCGGCAGAACCTGAAACTCTTTGTTGCTGCTGGTACTGAGATCTTTGTCCTCCTCCAGCAACACTAGCACGTGAACAACCCTGCTGAGATAGCGCCTTGCCTTGACGGCAAAACGTAGCTTTGTGTCCGGGCTTGCCGCAAGTAAAGCAAGTCACTACTGGCTTCTTGCAATCAGCTCGGATGTGTCCAGCTACTCCGCAGTTATGACATTGTCATGCTTTGTCAGAACTCTGCTGAAACCCAGAACGTTCAGGCGTCTGACTACGCCCAAAACCAGCTGCTCCAGCTCCAGCACTGGCTGATCCAGTCTTCTATCTCTTCTCAGGACCTCCAGTCTGAGAAGCTCTTCTCTGACCCGGTCGGTCTCTCTCATAAGCAGAAGCTCTATCCTGATAATCCGTCAAAGACTCACAACAGAAACCAGTAAGATAAGAGTGTGTCGACTCTCTCAACCTTCGAGAGAAAAGATAAACATGTTGATCCTCTGGTGGTGCAGAAGGACCTAGCAATGCCAACTCGTCTTGAAACTTGAGGATTATCTCAACAATAGGCAAATCTCGAATCCAGCCTCAAGGAAATCCTGAAGACGGTCTCTCCTCATGGCTGCAGGACAATAGCGATCCCTAATCATTGTCTTCATCTGCTCATAACTGGTGACCTTACTACGAATTGTGCTCCACCAAGAATGAGCCTGATCCTTCAACAGCGTTTGTGTTATGTTGACTCGACGTCCCTCAAGGCAACCGATAGCCTCCATAGCAGAATCAACCTGTCCTAACCACTGCTCCACCTCCAAGCCAGTCCTTCCCACGAAGACAGGAACCTTCAACTGATCAAAAGCCTTCAACCAGCTGTCGGGCTTTGGCTCATTTGCCTCAACCGGCGCTCTAACAACCTCAACAACTCCAGCAGGCGGGGCAACAGCTTGTGTAACTCTCTGCAAAACCTCAACTGATCTCGCAGGAACTAGCGGCACTGGTGCTGGTCCTCCAGTCCTGATAGCTTCCTCAACTCTCTACACATAGTCGCGATATGCAGAAGCTCCGATAGACACTCGTGCGGACTCTGTCGATGGCGCTCTTTGTGCTCCAGACCTAGCAGCGGTCCCATTTCCAGCCTCAGGAACAATGCTCTCGGCAACTTCTTCAGCAAACGCCTCAGCGATAGGTGGATCGGCAGCTAGGACTTGGCCCCGACCTCTAGCTAGTGGAGGTCTTCCTGCACGTCCTCATCCACGGACGGCAGGTGGAAGTGGTGGTCGACCCCTTCCTTGCCCTATAGCAGCGGTAGTGCGTGCCATCTGCTATAAGGATAGATGTATAAGACTATATATATAATATAAGGCCACGCTACAGCTAAATCATAATCCAAGAAAAGCGCATATAAAGGCCACATATAAGAAACTACACTGTTGAGATCCGCGGAGGTAGTGGTGGTCGCCCGTACATCTATTCCAGACCAACGGTTTAAAAACAAAACTCCCCTTTTGAAAACGTTAGACCCCTTGCGGGTTCTATTTTATTTATCCATCCGACCTGTAGAAGATTTCGAGTGCCATTGTTGCCAACCTAGAGCTCTGATACCATATTGTAACACCCCAAGTTCTAGGAACTTGAAGCGCTACGGGCTAGGACCGCACAATGGGTCCCGACCCTCAGAGTAGCAACAACAAACGGATCTTACAACAAGGCATAGACGAATGAAAACTAAAACTTAATATAAAACCAAAGGTTCAAACATAAGAAAACACAAAAGCTCCACAGCCGGGTCAAAACAAAAGGGAAACAACAAACGAAATAAAAACCCAATCCCGTCCTATAATGTACGGGAATCCCGGCTGACCACACCATCCGGATCACTCAGCAGCATCCTGAACCTGCGGAACATCTACAACGATGGTATAAACCGTTAACTAACATTCTAGGTATAAGCAAGAGTGTAAAGGCACAAACACACATAAGGTAAAGAAAACACATAGCATGCTTACACATCAACCGGTTATTTATCTTTCATTAAGGTTATCCATTACTAATTCAACTTCTTTTGTCACACGAGAATCTCCCGAAACTCGCCTTCGCTTCCGTCTACTAATAGGAATGCAAAATGGAGGATCGCTCCATTAACCATCCCGTGGGCATTTTGGAAGACGCTCCCGTCAAGTTAGGTAATTTCTACTTACCTATAGACTTTGTTGTACTTGAAATACCCGCAGATTATCCCGTTCCTATCATTCTCGGGAGACCATTTCTAGCAACTTCGGGTTGCAATGTGGATTGTAAGAACGCCAAGTTGAAATTCAACATTGGTGGAGATCAAGTGGAATTTGCATTGCTTGCTGCAATGAAGGGAGAGCCGCTGGAGGATGACATCTTTAACATCTATCATGAAGAATAATCAAGAGAATTGGTGAGCTCTATCCTTATTAATGACCCTCTTGAAAGAGTTCTTAGTTTTAGTTTAATGGAGGAAGGTATAGATGTTTCTTGTAATGCAGATATACGGAGCTTAAAAGCATTGGAAGCAGATCTAGGATCTAAGATTGAGAGACTAATCCAGGAGAAGAAAAGCAATTTAGGTTTCGGTCCAAGTTCCAGTACCTCGACCGAGGCACTTTCTGGACCAAGCGAGGTGTTCTTATCTGAAGAACATCTCGGTCACCCACCTCGGACACTGACCGAGACAACAAGCGAGATGTTGTCAACTGAGGACAACAAACTTCCTAATTCTTTTTATGAAAGTCATTTACAGTTGGTGGAGCACTGGCTCCGCCAAATGTCTGACGGTAAAGAGCCTTGGTATGCTAATATTGTCAATTACCTTGTTTGCCAGGAAATACAGCCCGGATTGACGTACGTTCAAAGGAAGAAGTTCTTCAAGGATGTACGTCATTACTACTGGAATGAACCTCTGTTATTTAAGAGAGGTCCGGACGGGATGCTTCGACGATGCATTCCGGAAGATGAAGTTTCTAGTGTGATACGGCATTGCCACTCGCTTCCTTGTGGAGCACATGCTAGCGCTCACAAGACGTGCGCTACGGTATTACGTTCTGGTTTCTTTTGGCCTACATTATTTAAGGATGTGCAAACGTTTGTTGTTTCTTGTGATGCATGCCAAAGAACAGGGAACTTGTCTAGAAAGAACGAGATGCCACTCAACAATATTCAAGAGGTTGAGATTTTCGATGTATGGGGAGTCGATTTCATGGGACCTTTCCCTTCATCAGCAGGGAACCTCTACATTCTCCTAGTTGTCGATTACGTCTCTAGATGGGTGGAAGCCATCGCTTCCCCCACTAATAACGCCATGGTGGTTGTGAAGTTCTTCAATCGAACTATATTTCCACTCTTTGGGACACCACGCATCATCATCAACGATGGAGGGACACATTTCATCAACCGAAAGTTTAAAGCACTTATATCGAAGTATGGGATAACCGACAAGGTAGCAACCCCTTATCACCCTCAAACTAGTGGGCAGGTCGAGATCTAGAATAGAGAATTCAAGGCAATATTGGATAAGACCGTCTCTAGGACGAGGAAGGATTGGTCCATGAAGTTGGACGATGCTCTTTGGGCTTATAGGACTGCAATCAAGACTCCCATTGGTACCACCCCTTATAATTTGGTATATGGCAAGTCTTGTCACCTACCCGTTGAGCTAGAACACAAGGCATATTGGGCAATCAAATGGTTGAATTTCGACATCAAGGAAGCCGGAGAGAAGAGACTATTGTACATCAATGAGCTAGAGGAGTTGCGCTTAAACTCTTATGAGAATGCCAAGATCTACAAGGAAAGAACAAAGAGATGGCATGGCAAGCATATCATTCCTAAGGAGTTCAAAGAAGGAGATCTAGTTCTACTCTTCAACTCCCGCCTCCGCCTCTTTCCAGGTAAGTTAAAATCTAGATAGACAGGTCCTTACGTTGTGAAAAATGTTTTCCCCTATGGTGCAGTTGAGATTTGGGGTGAAACAAGCGGAAGCTTTAAGGTCAACGGTCATAGGCTAAATAAATACCGACCGGAAGTTCAGGATGAGGATATTGCACCGCTCTACCTTGTTTAAGGAAGATGTACGGTCCAGCTAGCGACCTTAAATCATGCCCTTCTTGGGAGGCAACCCAAGGTATTGCTTTCTTTTCCCTTTTTCTAGCTTAGTTTTAGATAGTTTGTTTTGCTTTGCTTTGCTTTGTTTTTGGCGTCCTCTAGACAAAAACCAGGTACTTTCTAAGGAAGGATTACATCTCAGGAGCCACACTAGAAGGACAGAAATTCGAGAAATTGAGAAGACAAAGTTTTACTGAGACACATCTCGGTTGCTGTCATAGCACCTCGACCGAGATGTTCTTGGGGCAACCGAGGCGACTAGGTATGACATCCAATCCGAATCCTCGCTCCGGTCTGGACCACCTCGACCGAGTTGAAATCAAATTCAGCGAGGGGTATAAAAGGCAAGAAGGTTTTCTCTCTCCTCATTTTTTTCCCTCCCACGCTCAACCTCGACCGCGGCGGTGCATTCCCCTCAAATCTTCAAATCATCTCGTTTCTTGCGATTTTTGGTTCGATGACACTAGAGGAAGCAAGAGGATCGATTTTCAAGCATCAAACAGCGGGAAAAAACGCTCCAATTCTGCAGAGTTTGGGTATTTCTTCCAAAAACCCTAACTCCTCTTCTTTCACTTATTTAGGACAGATCTGGCTTTGGTTGCCAATTTTTCTTGTTGAAAAGGATATAAGTACCCTATAGGAAGCATTTGGTAGTGATTTGGGGGGAAATAACTTGCAAATCTGAGAGTGCGATCGAACAGCCCTTCGCCTCGGTCCAGTCGGTTGTGTCTCGGCCAAGGTGTTCTTCTGTCAAAATCATGAGCAGTAGATCTGATCGCCAGCTGGTCTTGAGAGATAGACCCAGTAGTTCTTCTCCTTCTTCTACATTTCATCCTACTATACCGGTGATCCATGAGCGTCACCAAGCTGACTTTGATAGGATTTGTGGGCGTCCTATTACTGCCCCGCATTTTCTGGATGTTCTTGCCTTCGAGTGCCTCCACGTGGCGGAGGACTTAAGGAAGATGATATCGATAGTGGGACTGGAGGAGTTTATGGAGGTACGAGTGCCGGCTTACTTAGAGCCGAGCATGGAGTTTGTGAGTTCTGTCACTCATGTGCTGGAAAGCAACAACATCAAGTACCGGTTGCTGAACTGGAACTACATCGTACCCATGGATCAGTTTAGAGAGATCTTTGGCTTCCCTACCCCCACCATCACTGATTTTCCATCCCGAGCTGTAGCTCGAGATTTCTGGGGCGAGATAACCCATGTGGTGGAGCACAGTGACAAGTGGAGACCTGGAGACTCCAAAGAGCGCATCATATTCCACTTAGTCTTCCGTCTTGCACATAGGATATTCAGTGAGACACTTCTGGCGCGTACTGAGACGCCCCAAAAAGATCAGACATGGGGAGCTTTTGAGTTTATTCTGCATGGTTACAAGTGGAGTGCCTGATTTTGGCGGTATGCTGGCTGAGGACTTGCATAGGATAAAGGGCAAGTCCAAGGGAGATATATGTTGTGGAGGCTTGGTGACCCATATTGCTATTGCCATGGGTTTAGATCTAACGGCGTGTATACTTGTTGTGGCTGTGAAGCCGCTTGGACTTCAGGAGATGATCATGAGGCGTATTCTCGTTCCTCGTGGTTTCAGCACGCCCTACGCCGCTATGCCATGGGAGACGACATCTCCACAGGGCATTCTATGGTCATCTCAGTTCTCCGTATTTGACCGACAATACTGGTCTTCTGCTTTGTTTTCTTACATGCAGGATGCCAGAGATGCTGCTGCTGATGATGAGGATGATTATGATGGAGGCGCTTCTATGGAGACCGATACTGATACCGGCGGTCCGAGTGTACTAGTTGTCGACCTTGATGACGAGGCGACAGAGGACGAGGTAGCACCACCACCACCACCACCTCAGCGCAGATTCCGGAGACAGAGATTCAGAGGCTCACCGACGGATTGACGAGCTGACTGAGCATATGATTGAATCATATGTTGCTATGACGGTTGACATGTCCCAGCACTTTGAGGATGAGCGTCGATACACCGATAGTTGGATGCATCAAGTAGGGGAGAGACAGCATTATCAGCATCGCCTGATGGAGATTCAGTTTCAGCAGATGATGGGCTATCCCTTTGATCCATCTCAGCACCCCTACGTTCCACATCCACCACCGCCACCAGCTGATGAGGATTAGAGCTGCATGGATTTTCTTTCTTTATTTATTATGCAGTTCAGCTAGGTCCGGTGAGTTTCCTGTTTCTTTAGACTTTTATTTGACCCATTGGGACAATGTGTCCCAAGTATGGGGTATTGTGGATGTATTATTTGACTTTATATGTATGCTTGTATGACCCTACCGGATATTATTGTTTATCTTGCTCTATGTGCTTATCTGTCATTATATGCATACATACAAGTTTTTGTTTGAGAAAAACGTCGAAAACTGGTTTGAAAAAAAAAATTATGACCTCGACCGGGATGTTCATGACTGGACGAGGTAGACACCTCGGATGACGTCAGAACACCTCGACCGAGGCAGATTCTTAACTGAGAGTTTTTCGAAACGTTTTGTGCTTCTTCTCTGGATATGACCTCAATGATGATTCTATTTGCAGATTGGTTTTGAAATCTTTATATGCTCGAAAGGTTTTATGATATGTTTAAGCTGCAAAATTCTTTGTTTAAAGTTTTAGCATGTTTAATACTTTGTTTTTATCAAATTATGTTGGATTTGAAGGTTGACCACATGATGAGTTCTATCACATTCTTCTTGGGATGATTAAGGCAATTCATTCTCTTCTCTTCTTCTTCTTGATCATGCTTTAACTCCTCATATACATATTTGCCTCCCTTTACCTATCCGGAAATTTGGAAGCAAGCAAGCAAAGAAAAGCAAGTGAAAGTAAAGTTGAGATCTTGGCTGAAAGTGATAGAAAGAAACAAATAGGTTTAGGGAAGTCAATCATGATGATGAGTAACTCGGCACCATTCACATAGCCGGGTGTTTGTGTCTTGCCAAAGTCAGATTGAGCGATATTCCTAACGGGTCATAGTATGTGCATCAAGGGTTTGAGGCATCTCGAGAAATTGATGATTGCTGATCTCCTAGGCTTCGGTTATTGTGCATCTCTGTCCATGCATCCCAAAAAATAAAGTAAAAATAAGCAAAGCTTATTGGTGGAAGATGTTGAGTTTCAAAGAAAGTGCAGTAAGATCCTTTTCCCGGATTCTAGCACCACGTACCCTATATACATCCCACCCTGACACGTTTCTTGACCTCTTTTTGGAAAGCCCTTGAGACCTCGAGCTTGTTGATTGACTTGGTGGTTTAAACTAGATTATACATGATTAATTTCGATAATTATGATTTATTATGCATTCTATGATTTTATGCAAAGATGAACAGCTTTCTTATATTTATAAAATGTATTGATCTTGTTTTGATTTTATAAAATGTAGTGATCTTGTTTTGCTTTTCATTGATCTTTCTGACTTATAATCCATTCTATCTTGTACTTAAGATTTGGAACTTGCTTGGGGACAAGCAAGGGACAAGTATGGGGTATTTTGATAGCATGTATTATAGTCTATATTTTGGGACTAGTTTAGACGTTTTATCTTCATAAACCTGCATGTATGAATGTATATTCTATGATTATCTTCATAAACCTGCATGTATGAATGTATATTCTATGATTATATTGTTGTTTTGTCTACCTTTGCGGGAATCGAGGTCTACACCAAGTTTCGTTGTAATTGTAGGTAAAATGGCACGTTTTGCATCAAAAGGGAGCTAAGGAGTCATTGGAGCTACATTATGGAGCTTGAAGAAGATCTCAGGAAGCATGGAAATGATTAAGAAGATTGACTTTGGACCAAATTCGAGAGATTTCACATTCAGTTGAGATTCACCTCGGTCAGCTACAATACCACCTCGACCGAGGTGATCTTGAGGAGCGTCCCGACCGAGGCGAACACCCTGCCGCCGGCGAGATCTTTATTTTTGTTTGAGATCTTTTATTTTTGGAAATAGGATATCTTATATTTTTGGCTAGATTTCTGGAAGGAAGATATTATTTTTGGCTGATTTATTTTAAGGAATAGAGATAAATTTTATAGGAAATTATCTTTTTAAGATATTATTATCTTTGGAAGATAATTCTCCTATATAAAGGGTTGGATTTTCCAAAAGCTCAACCATGCTTAGAGCATCCAGCAATTGAGGGATTTTCTGGAGTTCTGAAGGAAGAGTTGAAGGGAGTTGAAGGAAGTTTGAAGGTTGAAGTTCAAGGAAGGAAGGAATCATAGTTGGAGTTGGACTTTGAAGGAGTTTGTAAGATCTTCTTAGATTGCTTTTGGTTTGTTGTCTTTTCTGATTTGTGACTTGAGGAAAGTTTGTTTGTTGATTGTTTTGATTCAGTTATTGAGACCCTTTTCTTAAGGTTTTCTTGTTTGAAAATTGATTCTTTTCCTATTAATTTGATTATTGTTATCATGATGATTGTTGGCTAAGTTTCTTATGCGATTCTAGGGTGATTGGCTGAAAGTTGTGGGAAAGACGATGATAAAATGATCTTAATCCCAGCAGGACCTTGAAAGCTCGAGTCTTTAACTTAACCGACGAACACCTCAGTCAGTCATTGAACATCTCGGCCGGGATGGAATTTAACTGAACGAGGTGAACCTTATCTGAGTTAAGAGTTTAAGTTTGCCAAATCCTATCCTTATTATACCTTTCCTGGTTCAACGCAAGCTTAGGATGAGACTTACCCGGTGCTTCCTTTGTTTGTTTACCTAAGATCATGAGTGTAGGTAATAAAGGTTTATCCTTTACTGGGGTTTGAGTGTGCCTTCATCCCATCTTTGTGAGTTAGCTTGAGATTTACCCGGTAAAGGTTGATTCTATTCCCTTGGGTGGCGTGTTGGATTGAGATTATAGTTCCTTTCCTTAGTGCCTTGAGACTTACCCGGTGATAGGAGCATTGGTTTGGGATAGTGAGTAGTGAGACTTACCCGGTAATCTATTCCCACCTTAGAAACACCTTCCCTTTGCAAACCTCAGCTTTGTCCGCATTATCTTTTGAGATCTTGAGTCAGAACCACATCTGGATGCTTTAATCCCTAGAATCCGCATTTCCTTTATCTAACTTTATATCATCTTTGATTGCTTTAATTCGTAGTTATTAGCAATATTTGACAACCTGATTCCGTGCTTTGTTTCACCATAGTCCCTGTGTTCGACCCCTGGAATTCTTGCTTTTATTACAATTGATCTATACACTGCGGGTTCGCATATTGTTCAAGCATACTTCTTGGGTTATAAATTTTAAAGCTTGCACACACCTTTAGGAGCGAACAACTCTCGTGTAGATTGCTAAAATATATGAGAAAAAGAACGATAAGAGCAAGGAAAAAGAATTGTGCAAGAGAAAGGAAGGAGAAAAGAAACCCAACAAAGAATCTCGTCCCAACAGAGAAGAACCTCGCACCAGAGTAGAGAAATCTCGCCCAGTGTAGAGGCATCTCTCCTCAGTGACGAATTTTGTCCCAGGGAAGCTTTATCTCGCCCCATTGCACACATTCGTCTCGCCCCAGAGAAGGAAAATCTCACCCAGTGAAGGGATTTCTCACCCTAGTGCAAAATCTCACCCCTAATGCAAGTGCATCTCGCTCTAGAGCAGAAATATCGCCTTAGTCTACTAGTGTCCTTTTAGGTTCCAAGAAAGAATAAATCCATGATTTTACCCCTTTGAATGTCATTCTTATGAGTTTATGTAAAATCCTGGTGACTTTAAGCGATGAAGTTAAGGCTACCTTGCCCCGAACCATCCTAAACCTGCTAGATGAGTTTTGTGATGTGTTTCCGGATGAGATTCTAGTAAGACTTCCACCTTTTAGAGGCATTGAACATCAAATTGACTTAATTCCAGGAGCTACACTTCCTAATCGCCGAGCTTATAGGATGAATCCTCATGAAAGTACAAAGATTCAAGATCAATTTCAAGAGCTCTTAGATGAAGATTATGTGAGAGAAAGTTTTAGTCCATGTGTTATTCCCGTCCCTTTGGTTCGCAAAAAGGAAAATACATGGAGGATGTGTGTTGATTGTAGAGCAATCAATAATATCATTATCAAGTACCGTCATCCCATTCCCATATTGGACGATATGCTAGATGAGCTTAGTGGATCCACCTTGTTCTCAAAAATTGATCTTAAGAGTGGATATCATCAAACAGAATGCGGGAAGGATATGAATGGAAGATGGAATTCAAATTTAAGTTTGGTTTATATGAGTGGTTAGTTATGCTTTTGGTTTGACTAATGCTCCTAGCACATTCATGAGGTTGATGAACCATGTGAAACCTCACTACATTGGCAAATTTGTGGTGGTTTACTTTGATGGCATCCTCATCTATAGTAGATCACTTGAGGAGCATGAAGAAAACTTAAGGGAAGTACTTGAAACTCTTCAAAATGAACTTTATATGCTAATAGGAAGAAATGTGAGTTTAGCACTAATCAAGTTATTTTCCTTGATTTTGTAGGTGGAGGTCTAGAGGTAGAAGAAGAGAAGAATAAGGCACACTACTACACAAATGACTTGTTATTCCATGGGATAATATCTCGGAATTAAAATATTCGACATAGATTTGATCAAAAACATTGAAAATTATATAAGTTTTTTTTGTTTTATATGAAAAAAAAAAAGAAGAAGAAAAGAACCCGGAGATGAACGGCGCCGGGATATTTGATCGTCTAATAATTTCAAAAATATATGTCAATATCCCGGACAACAAAATCTAGGATATTTGGTTACACGCCCGGTATATGTTCCCTTATACTGAATCCCGGATTTTTCATATCCGGATATTTGGATCAGCCAATTACCCCAAAATTAGGCGGACAAACTTTCCCTCCAAATACCCCAAAATTTCGACAAAAAACCTTCTTCAGACTTAGTTCTTCTCTCCCTATCTAGTCCCGACGGCAAAGCTTCAATGTTTTAGATTTTTTCTCCGCCTTGCCCACACTTTAGTTGCCGTCACTTCGGTCGACGCCCAGAGTTCAACCCGCGCCCAGACTTGATTTCTTCAAACTTCTCCAAAGTTCAGCCCTAGCCCTAGTCGCCTCCGCCTCGCCCTCACCCTGTCGGCCCCTCGCCCACCCGACGCCCCCTTCTTCGAGAGGTTTGCATCCATTTCTTCATATTCTCTCAGTCGTAGCACTTGCCATTACCCTTGTTCATATGTTCTTTGCTGAATTTGTTCTTTATTGTCTCAGTTGTATCCATGTTCTTCCGTTCTTTTGTGATTTTTGTCCAATCCATTACTCCAGGAGAGGTATTTGATTTACTTTCATTATTCTGTTCTTCTGTATTTTTGTTCTTCTATTCTTATGTAATTTTGTTCATATGTTCTTTATTGATTTAATTTATGGCTTCTTTATTGAAAGGAATTTGACTTATGGGTTACAATTGTGTCTATTTATTCACCATTTAATATTTGTTTGAACTTTGTTGATTTAAATTGTGTTGGAATTAGCACATTATTAATTATTCGTCCCACTTAATCTATGAAGTATGAATATCCAGAAATGCTTGTTATTTTAGATGGCTAGTGGCCATTAGTACTTTGAAGCTCTAGTATCTTGACTTTTGATTATATGACTGCTTGAATATTTTATATTATTGATAAGTCAGGGATGCTAGCAAATCGCATGACTGCTGAATATGTAGACGGAATAGAGCGGTTTATTAGGTTTGCCCTTGACCATGGTTCTAATCATATGAGATTTATCTACCCTTGCAATAAGTGTGATTACTCGCGGACTTACAATGTCAACATTATAAGATATCATTTGATTTGTGATGGTATAAATTAACTACAAAGCCTGGATATAGCATGGAGAGAAAGATTCTACTGATTATGATACTATTAGTTATGACACAAGTCAATTCATCGACTGGATGATATGATAGACGACGTTCAACAACTTTTGATTGATCTTTCAGACATGTTTGAGAACTTTTTATTGATGCAAAAAAGTCCTTATATAATGGGTGTGAAAGGTATAAAATATTGTCTATTGTCTTGAAACTTTACAACTTAAAAGAAACCAATCAATGAAGCGATAAGAGCTTTTCAGCATTACTCGAGTTAATGAAAGAAATGATCCCCAAAGAAAACCTGTCTTTCAAGTAGTACATACGAGGCTAAGAAGTTGTTGCGGTTTGTTGGTATGGAGTGTGAAAAGATTCATGCTTGCCCAAACGATTGCATTCTCTATAGAAAAGAGTATGCATCGTTGCAAAGCTGCCCAAATGTTGATTGTAGTGAACCTCGATACAATGTCAATGGTTCTCCGGCTAAGGCGGTATGGTATTTTCCTATAAGACCACGGTTTCGGCATCTGTTTGGAAACCTCGAAGATGTTAAGCACATAACTTGGCATGAAGATGAAAGAATGAAAGATGGTAAGCTTCGACACCCCGCCGATTCTCTACAATGTGAAAATATGGACATACTGTATCCGGAATTTCGGACTGAAATCCAAAACTTCGGCTTGCATTCTCCACTAATGGGATGAATCCTCATAGTAATTTGAATAGTTGCCATAGTACGTGACCAGTTATATTGACTATTTACAACTTACCTCCATGGTTGTGTAGGAAACGCAAATACATGATGGTGTCTTTGTTGATTTCCGGACCGAAGCAACCAAGAAATGATATGGATGTGTTTTTGGCACCAATAATTGAAGATTTGGAAGATATTTTTGTAAAGGGATTATAAGTATATGATGCATATTGTAAAGAGAAATTCTTTCTTCGTGCCATGTTACTTTGTACTATGACTGACTTTCCAGCACTTGGTAATCTTGGTGGATATACAGTCAAAGGATATGTTGGATGTCCTTGTTGTGCATCTAAAACTGATTCTATTTTCTTGGAACATAGTAGAAAAAATATTTATCCCGGGTACCGTAAGTTCACGGATCTACAACATCAATATAGAAGACTACGTAGAGCTTTCAATAGTTGTCAAATGTTGAGTGAAACTGCTCTTGTTCCATTAAGTGGAAAGGATGTGCTTGGTAAGGTGAAAGACATAAAAGTGACATTTGGGAAAAAAAATTCAAGAACGAAGCTAATGAACATATTTTTTGATCTTCCTTATTGGAAAGATCTTGATATCAGACAATGTCTTGATGTAATGCACATTCAGAAAGATGTTTGTGAGAGCCTAATTGGTACCTTGTTGAATATTCTGGGAAAAGCAAAATATGGTCTTAATGCTAGAAAGGATTATCAGGCAATGAGGATTAGAGAGCATTGAATACTTGTTGTTTTTGGTAAACGACCTTATTTACCGCCAACATGTTACACTCTAAGCAAGAAAGATAAAGAAATTTTTTGTAAGACGACCTTAATAGAGAGAGCAATTAGTAACTGTAGGTGCTCTTATCGATGTGTGAGACGAGATCATGATATTCCTTTTAGGAGATCAGACAGTGGAATACAATCTCTCCACAGTTCTTAAACAACTGTCAATTGAAGACGACATGAATTTTGCCTATAATGTAGACATCATTGTGCAAAATTTTATGCGTACCATGATATTTGATAAGTTGTTGATTGGTTCATAGAAGAGGAAAAAATTGCATATACCATGTCAAGAGACAGATAGTTAGCTACAAAACAACAATCCAACATGATCAAAGCAAACGAAAAACAAAGGATTGAAGCCCGGCCCCACACGGCGTGGCATGCCAAACCAACGTATCCTGCAAGTATAACTATAAAACTATAAAATGTGGCTATGATAGCCTTATAACTCAGTCATTGTCTCGCAAATACGCGTTGGGTATGCCTCATCCAGGAGCCTGAAAGTATGTGTCTTGATGAGCCTTACGACCACGTCTTTTGGAAGCCGATTCCCCTAAAAAATGAGGTTATTCCAAGTGTGCTTGATGAAGCAAACTGTGACAACAAACGCAAAGGACATGACACTTGTCCTCCTATCTCTCCTCTTGGTCATCTTACGTAGCCATCGAAGGAATATCTCCAAGGAACCAAGACCACTAGCCATGCCAAAAGCACTCCTCACCTCTCGCCATATGCTCCTTGAGTATCGACACCTAGAGAAAAGGTGCTCGTGGGACTCCTCCTCTTGTTGGCACAAGTGAAACACCGTGTCTATCTCCAAGAATGGCATCTTATCATGTGTTAATAGGCGCCTCAAAGCAGCCATCCAGAAAATAAATTCATGCCTAGGCATATGCCTTCCATCCCATATAACTCGATGCCAAGTTCACCTTGTCTATGAATCAAGTTGTATACCTTTGTCACTTTGAACTTCCCACCTTGACATATGTTCTTCTTGGTGTCCTTTAGACCTTGGCCCATGCTCACCATCTTGCCTCTCCCAACTAGGATGGCTTTGATCAAATGAGAGCCACGTCTATGGGGTTGTCACTCCCTTGGGTACACCACTTGTAAGTATCTATGATGAATCCACTTGATCACAAACTCTCACGCCCCTCATGTATATGTCAATAATGTTTACACATGAAGGCGACATTCCATACTAACTCAAGGAGGCCAAGCCTTCCCTCTTTCTTTGGCTTGTATATCTTGTCCCATGCAACTCGTGGCCTTGCCCATAAGAACTTCCGGCACATCTTGATGATTCTATCTATTACAAGCCCTCTCGAGGTAAACTCCGAATACTAGATATGACCTCCAAATAACGGGGGTCAAGGTCGGCCAGTGAGACGATGAGGGATAAACTTCATCGTCGAGAGGGAAACAACCCGGATCACCAGCTAAAGCCCCTAAATGACCGCTCAATGATAAAACAGGTAGAATCAATCTAAAATGCGTCTAGCCACTGTGATCTGCTTCCTTGCCGATGAGGTTGAAATGCCTCTTGGGATGTAAGGGAAAAAGGCATTATAGGGAAACCCTAAGGTCACTCTAATATTCGGGAATTGACAATATAGAGAGCCAAAAGCTATCGATCCCCTGAATAACCAAAGATATTAACTCCACCTTTCTAGCGAAGGATAGATGATTTTTATTCCATGCACTTACGTGTTTGCCAATCTTGTCAAGTAACTAAATGGGAATGTATCCATGGGGAAGCCCGTGAGCGAGGGTAGCCTAGCCAGTTCCATATCCGGTACCCAAGCTAGGAACATGGAAGACTTAGCCAAACTCACATTTAACCCACTTATCTCTCCAAGCCGATGTAAACATCTCATCAGAATAGCCACCGATTCCTTATCTCCACTATGATATTTGATGATCCTATGCAAGTTTGTTTGTCTAAAGATGCACAAGATCTAGAAACCGATATTTTTCTAGCACCCGTTATACACTCTCTTGGGCAAGCCAAGGAGGACCCCATATCAACCTTTGAGTCTCTTCACAGACCAAGATTCACTGATAGATTAGCTCTTGTGAATTCCATTGTAAAACATGCTCAAACGACCTCTATATAGCCACTAGACGGCCGTTCCATGACCGTTCTCGTAGTCTTTTCACCTGCGACTCTTGTTGTTTCTCCCCTAAAACAAATTGTTGAGACCTGTAAGGCCAGTGACCTCAAAGAGCCATCAGGTATGCCTTCCCCTCTACCCAAGCTTGAACTCAAGTCGCTCCATGCAAATCTCGGGTATGAATTTTGTGGTCCCGACTCAACCTTTCCGTCAATTTTTAGTTCTTCATTATCGAAGACAGAGACTTCACGTCTTCTTAAAGTACTAACTTCCCACCGAAAAGCATTGGGATATTCCATTGATGATCTTACAGGTATCAGACCTCATTATGCATGCATAAGATCCATTTGGAAGAGGAAGCTAGACCCTCTAGAGAAGCATAACAAAGACTTAACCTGCCTATGAAGGAGGTAGTTAAGAAAGAAATCCTCAAATTGCTAAATGTTGGGATAATGTATCCCATATATGACAGACAATGGGTTAACCCAATGCATGTCGTGCCAAAGAAAGGAGGAATGACAATCGTGAAGAACAACAAGGATGAATTGATCTCGCAACGAACAGTCGCCGGATGGAGGATTTGTATTGATTACCCACGCTTGAATAAAGCATCACGGAAAGATCACTTCCCTCTACCATTCATTGACCAGATGTTGGAAAGGTTAGCCAAACATTCTTTTTTTGTTGGCTTGACGGTTATAGTGGTTTCTTTCATATCCCTATTCACTCTAACGACCAAGAGAAGACTACATTCACATGTCTATATAAAACGTTCGCTTAGAAGAGAATGCCCTTCCGTTTGAGCAACGCCCTTGCTACCTTCTAGAGGTGTATGATGACAATCTTCTCATATATGATCAAAGAAATTATGAAAGTCTTTATGAACGATTTCTCCGTCTATGGAGGATCCTCCGATGAATTCTTAGCTAATCTCACCAAGCTACTTGAGCGATGCGTTGAGTAAAATCTTGTGCTTGAGAGAAGTGTCACTTTATAGTCAACAAAGGATTGTGCTTGGACATTTTATCACACAAAAAAGTATTGAAGTGGATAAAACTAAGGTGGAGAAAATTATGTTGAAAAACAATTATTCAAATAATAAAAAATTTTTATTTTTCTGATTTTGGGTTATCAAGAAAGTCACTTGAAATTATTTAAATAATAAAAGTTTTGGATTTTTTTGTACCAACCAATTAAATTTATTTGTTTCATTATCCTGAATTTTAAATAGTTTTAGTTGAGAAAAATTATGTATAGGAAAAACGATTTTTGAAAAAAAAGGTTATATTAACTTTTAGATAATTTTGAGAAGAAGAAAAACTAATATTGAGGATTTAAAAGAACTTTTTGAAGTTAGATAAAGTAGATTTGCAAATAAGAAAACAAAATGTGAAATATAAAATTCAAACTTAAAATTTTAAAAAATATATTTTTTTTAATAAAATTCAAAAAATAAAATTGGACCGACATTAATTTTTGAAAACTAAAAAAATAGTAGATATGTTTTAATTTTTTATATATAAACTTGTTTTTTTAATTAATCTTTGTGTAAAGCTGATGTGATCGGGTGATATATTTAATAAAGATGACGTGGCATGTTGATTTTCTACTAATTTTAATTTTTAAAAAATTATAAAAAGAAAAAAGAAAAATCGGTAAATATTTTGAGGCAATGTTGTATATATTTTTTTAAAGTAGCGAATTCAAAGTTATTATATATTTGATCCAAAACTCATATACAAAACGTGTTTTTATTACTTTGATATATATCATTTGTTATAAATCTCAAATCTATTTCTATTATACATACTAAACCAGAGCAGATGGTTGATAACGTGGCACGTTGTAAAAGCAAGCACTATTTTGAAATGAAATTTCCACAATTAAAGCCATATAAATTTTTAGTTTTTAAACTATTTTAAAATTTTAAGCCAACAAATCTTTCATTTTAAATTATCTTTTTAAATTTGTAAATCTTATCAGTAATATTTATCTCCGGCTTTTTTAAATTGGTTAATTATACCAGCAAAATCTCTAGAAAATATATATGGGTTTACAAAAAAGTAAGTTATTTTAAGTTTAACTAGTTTAATCCCCGCACCTTGTGCGGGTTTTATTTAAAATAAAAAGTATTTTATTGTTATTTTTATGTATTTTGTACCGTAGTACATTTAGTTCAGGTTAAATTGACTTAAGAACATAAAATTTTATGTTTTAATATCATCATGAACAATGTTTTTCTAATAATACAATATTTATTGAGAGTGATTTGATTCCTATAAAATTGTTAATTTAATAATAAAAGATTTTTTGGCTTAATTTATATTATAAAAAAATTGTCACACAAAATAGAGTCGTTCGAACTAACGTGAGTTGGTTCCTATAAAATTGTTAATTTAATAATAAAATATTTCTGGCTTAAAAATAAAGATTTTCTGGCTTAAAAATAAAGATTTATCTATTTTAATTGTGGGAGCTTCATTTCAAAAATACTGCATCCACAACGCGCCACGTTATCAACTTGTCCTCTGTTTTAGTATATATAACTAGTGTATAACCCGTGCCCTGCACGGGATTTATTAAAATATTTTTTTTTCTTTTAGTTTTTTTAGGGGATGCATGTTTAATCAAATGATTCAAATATGATATTTATCCGTTTCTCTTAAAAAAAGTAGTTAAAAATTTTGTTACATAAATTTTTTGGAAAAATTTAACCAATACAACGTTTTCATTATAAAGATTTATTTAAGTCACTTTAACATTCATTTTAATTAACTAATATTTTCATTTATTTTTATTGAAATAGGTTGGTTTCATTTTGCGAAGGAATAAAAGAAAGAAATGATGATTATATTATTCTGGAATAAAGAAAATGTTCAACTTATAAAGGAATCGAAGAAGTAGAAGAATCATGACAAAATTTCAATTTAATTAATTTGGTTCTCTTTTGGTTCAAGTTCGATAATTTAATAAATAGACAAATGGTCATTGGAGACTTCATCCGTCTATTTATTTTAATCTATGCTATTTTTACCTTATTCAACCTTATAGTGAATATGTAGTTAAACATCATCCTTCCATTTCCAATCTTTACATTCAATCTTCCTTTGAATTTTCAACTAATTTAGGATTAGAAGAAATTATTTTAAAGTAAATAAATAATATATGACAAAGAGGTTTCATAAAATAGTGTAATCGAAGAAAGTATTTTTTAAAAATTATTTTCAAATAAAATTATGAAGCAACCAACAAATTTAATATCAAAATAAAAACGGATATCCATTTTATTTTATTTTACAAAAATACCTTATCAAAAAATAAATAGAAAAGGAATTGTAAATAATATGTATATTTTGAAGGATAAGAAAAATTACATTTATCATCATATTTTTATTTTTACTTTTAAATGTATTTCTTTTAAATAATTTCAATTTTGTAAATTGGATGTGACATGAATGCCTTTATATTAAAATTTGATATAACTACTTACTAATAAAAATTGTGTTTTTATATATGGTATTCAAATTTTCGTTAAAATTGTTGATAATGAATATTATTTTTATATTAATTTATCAATTTTAAGTGGATTCGAAATTTAATTTAAAATTTTTATTATATATCTCAAGAAATTTTTATTGATAATTACGTTTTTTTTAACTCAAAAATAAATTTCGTATTTATTGATGATTTACAGGGATTTTTATTAGTTAACTGATCCAATTGTTTAGGAAGAAGATCTTGTGATTTATTTTACTAATAAAATCCGTTTTTATATAGATCGCATGTATTTATTGATGATTTAAAGGGATTTTTATTAGTTAACTACTTTCTTATATTCAAGAAAGTGGGCCTGGAAATTGGGGAGTTGTTCCTAGTAACACTGGAGGGAAGGAAAGCTGATGCGAATCAAAAGCTGCGCCCTTTCTTTTCTTCAACACAAACAGTAACAACAAACATAACGTTTGAAAGAAAAATGGGATGACAGCACATACAATAATATTGAATTTTGACATAAATTTCACGATCAAACCATTCATATTAGAATTTTGACAAAAAAAAATGTGTCAAAAAATGGAAACCCAACGAAAAATAGTTAGAACGCAATAACTTGAAAAACATCGGAAAAATAGTTTAGATAACTTTTCGAGCCGAGCGTATTGGGATATCTACATAAAAGAACAACAAATATTTATAGTTAGTAAACAAATTGAAAAGCTATATAACCTTTATCGGAAAAAGTTCACCAATAAGCAATACTGAGTAACGAAATCAACACTAACTTGACACGTCATGGATTTGATATGACTAATACCCTATAAGAATAAGTAAACGTATATATAGATGGTATTGAGATATCTACATAGTAAACAAATTGAAAAGCTACATGACCTTTATCGGAAAAAGTTCACCAATAAGCAATACGAAGTAACGAAATCAACACTAACCTGGCACGTCATGGATTTGATATGACTAAAACCCTATAAGAATAAGTAACCGTATATATAGATGAGGAGAAAATCTTTGGAAGCTTACTGAATAAGTTTAACGGTGAAAATTAGATAGAATAATATTGGATTTTTTAAAAAAATCTTTTAAAAAAAGTTGATGGATCTTATCAATCGTTCAAGAAAAATAATTATTTTTTTAAAAAAAGGATGGATCTTATCTTTACGTTCAAGAAATTGATTTTAAGAAAAATAAAGATAGCTGTTAAAAATTGATTGATCTTATCAATCGTTCAAAAAAATTGAATTTTAAAAAAAATATTTATAAAGAATACAATATTTTAAAAGCTAAATTGAAAATCGACGTAGAGATTAACAAACCAAATCAATCAATGTTTAGATATACGTAACGAACAATATTAATAATTAATAATAAAATTAAATTAAAAATTGTGCGTACAAAATCAAAACAAATTTATGCAATTTAGTTTGCAGGTTATAAATTAAAAATTAATAATTAATGAAAAAAGTTTGTTAGTTTGATTTCAAAAAATCAAAAGAATTTATTTAATTTATTTTGTTAAGATCTCTTCAAATAATAACTAATCAAATTTAAGTTAAAAAATTGTAATTGGTTATTTGCTTAGTTAAAATTTAAATTTTAATTACAATGGAAATTTAGTAAATATTTAAAAAAAAAACTGATGTGGCATATCCAAATCTTAACTAATTTTAATTTTCACTTATTAATATACGGCTTTTAATTTATTTCAAGTTTCAAATGATAAGATTGTTTTAAATTGTTTTGTTGTATTTCATATCCAAATCTTAACCATTATCATTTTAGAACAAAAAAAGGCGATTTTTTTGTTAAACTATGTTTACAAATTAATTTTTTTAGATAAATTTTTAAACAATCATTTAAAAAGATTATTAATACAAAATTATCTATATAAAAACTTCCTATACACTCTTTCAATAAATATATTTTTTATGCGGTTTGTTGTTTACTCAAAACTTATTAGTCAAGATTTGAAACTGATTAGTTTTTAAATTATTGGTAGATACGGGATCTGGGAGGTTATTTATAGTAAAAGATTTAGATTAATTTTAACATTTAAAATCAATTAATTAATTGCTTTAAGAAAATAATTTGGGAGCTTAGATAAACGTGGTTGCGACACGTGGCAAAAAAAAGGCTCTCCTTTAATACATACTAGCGTATTACCCGCACCTTGTGCGGGGTTGAGTTTTAAAAAATTGATGATACTTATAAATTACTAATTATACATTAAAAATAAGGATATGGAGAATGAGCTACATTTAATATAACACTTTTCGGTTAAACAATATTAAAATGTATTAAAAAAGAATTAATATTTAAATTAAAATAATTTAAATATTTAGTTGTCATTATCGATTTTGTAGATTTAGCCTGATATTTTTAAGCTGACCGAAATTTTCAAAAGATTTTTTTTAAATTGAAATAAAGAAGATTTTGTAAATATATAACAAATTATTAAATCTTCAATAATATCTTCAAAAATCTTCGTCATTGTTTTGGATATATTTTTTAATTTGACATAAAGAAGATTTTGTAGATACTTTTTCTAAAAATTAAAATTTAATTGTTTTAATAACATTTACTGTAACAAACTTTAAAGATATTTTAACTTTAATTAACCACTTTACAAAAATATTTTTTTTAGATTTTAAATTTTAAAAACCACTTTTTAAAAAAAATTTGGGGCTGAGAGAATCGTGCGGGTTTGAGTTTTAATAAATAATAAATTGCTAAGTAGGAAGATAAGTAGGAGGAGAATTATATTACTTTTAATATTGTAATTTTAAGTTGTCTTGTAAGTATTATTCTTAACAAATTTAGTCCATTTTAATTTATGTGAATAAAAAAAGATTTCAATACTCACAATCGAAACTTAAACTTTTTCGAAGTTTGTTAATATTTAGTCGATTTCTACGTGAACCAACTAAATTATTCTAAATGTAAAATAATATTAAGAACTAACTAAATGAAAAAAAATCAATTAATAGAAAAAACTATTATTTGTATTTTGTGCAAGATGTTTATTTATTTTTTTTCCAAATGAAAACAAAACAAATTATTTTAGTAATTAGGATATCACATAATGCAAAACATATATAATTTTATTTACTTTTTCTAAACATCACAACCTGAATTTTGATTTCAATGTTTAGCCGAATTCAATATGGCGCGCGAGATTGTAGTGTATCTGCGGACCTTATAATGGATTGTAAATATTTATACATTAATATATATTTGAAATACGAGAGGCAAAAAAATAAAAGGGCTAATTAGGTAACTAGGCTATTTTTTTTAATTGTACACTAAGTGGGCTTTTTTCAGTTTTCCAATTAGTAAATGTACCCCTTTTCTTTTTTAACCGTTCATCTCTTTCACCCACTAACCCTAATATCACATTTAGCATTCACAAATCTGAGAAATCTCAAGAGGGCGGTGCAATGCTCGATTCTCTCCGGCGGCTCAAACATTTGCGTTTTCCGGCGGTCGGGCTGCTTCCGGTCCAGATCTAGTGAGATCCCGACGGTCGATTCTCTCTAGTCGATTCTCTCTGGCGGTTCTATTTGCTACTGGATGAGAGCTATTAGCAAACGAGATTCCCGTCATTGACATCTCCACTTTCCAATACCGCCAATCTGTTGTTGCATTTTTTTCTCTGGTTCTCTTTGAACTGATTCCATTACCATTGTCTCAGGGCTCTTTGCTCCTTCAATACTAGACACAACCTTTGAGTTGTGATGCCTTATATGGCTGGAGGATCTCTGCAATGGTCGATTCTCTTCGGCGGTGCAATGGTCGATTCTCTTCGGCGGTGCAATGGTCGGCGGCTCAAACCTTTGAGTTGTGATGCCTTCATCTCAAGCCGACGATTGTTATGGTCTGTAAATTCAGACCATAACTGCGATTCCTTCATCTCAGACTTGAGAAATCCTGGCTTGTAATGGTATGTAAATTCAGGCCGAGGATTGTTATGGTCTTTGCTCCTTCAAGTTCAATGTTGCTTATTTTGTTTCTACCTTTGTTGAAGATCACTGTGATGGTGAAAAATGTAGTTGGTGGTCTTTTTGATTGATTAGTATGATGAGAAACTCAAGATAGTATCAAACGCGCTGGTAAATGGGCTCACAAATGATGTAGGATTGACCCGACTACGCAACTAGATACATATGTGTTAAGCTGGATAAGTTGTGGTTTATATTTTTTTTTTAACTTCTGGTATGTTTATGAGCATACCAGAAACGTTGGTTTATATTTTTTTTAACTTCTGGTATGATTACCGTCTTTGTTAATGCAGCAAAGTCATTGGATTGGATTGGATTGAATTAGATTATTAGTATTTTCTGGTATGATTATTCTGGTATGAGTTTTTATACCAGAAAACTCATACCAGAATTTTCTAGTATGAATTTTTCATACCAGAAAATTCTGGTATGTTTATGAGCATACCAGAAACGTTGGTTTATATTTTTTTTAACTTCTGGTATGATTACCGTCTTTGTTAATGCAGCAAAGTCATTGGATTGGATTGGATTGAATTAGATTATTAGTATTTTCTGGTATGATTATTCTGGTATGAGTTTTTATACCAGAAAACTCATACCAGAATTTTCTAGTATGAATTTTTCATACCAGAAAATTCTGGTATGATAATTTCTGGTACTAGCAACAATACTAAAAAAATTCTGGTATGTAAAATTATGGTATGTGAAAAATTCTGGTATGTAAAAAAAATCCGGTATGTAAAATTCTAGTATGTGAAATTCTGGTATAAAAAATTTCTGGTATGAAAAATTTCTGGTATGAAAAATTTCATACCAGAAATTTCTGTTTCATACCAGAAATTTATTCCAGGAAATAAAAAAAAAAAGAAAAGAAAAAGAAAAATAAAATAAACAAATTCAGTAATACTAATTACAACTTAACACTAACTAATGTGTATTATTCTTTTTTTTTTTAAATAAAGGGGTTAATTATTTTTACCTATTATTAAATGAAAGTGGCAAAAAATTTGGGGTACACTTTCTTTAACAAAAACTCAAAAAGGCCTAGTATGTCAAAATAAAATTACATTTACTATTATATCTTTCAATTCTAATATGTCTTAAAATGATTTGAACCCGATTTAAATTCAAACCATAAATAAATCGGACCGTCAAAAATTAAATCCCGTCCATCGATATGTTTGGCCTTGTCATCATACAACTCCAATTATCCTCTAAACCTTCTTTTCTCTAATCACTATTGGGGCGTTTTTTTTTATCTTCTAAGTATAAATCTACATCTACCGAGAAACCACTAAAAATTGTAGAAAGCCAAAAACCTCAATAAAATATTAACAATTTTTTATGTATCAGTGGGGTATATAGATTAGAGGGAGTGTCGATTCTTATGAGAGAAAAATTGAGAGCTTGAAAAAGGATGCAATATAGTGTCTTCATCTGCAAATTTTGTTTTCATATTTATACGTGCTTTGATTGAATGAGCCCCCGAACCGTTCTTTTGTTCACCAATTTTTACGACACTCTTCGACCTGTAATGTATATTTGTACGCGCATGAACAAATAAATTGTGAGAAATGATAAATTAATATTTAAGGCTATTTACCTGGAGAGCGGACTTGAAAAGATCAAGAAGGTCGTAATTATTGGACTTTGATAGTTGATTTCTCGATCCCTTACTAATCAATTTAGAACAATAATATACCTCATGCTATCATGAATCATATTAACACATGAAGTTTGAAATAAACTTCATCAATAAAAAATTGTTTGAGGTTCAACTACATTAAATACAATAATAGATGAAAGACGATAGAAAGAGCTAACCATTAAAGACTTAGACCATCCACAATGGTGAGTTTCTACATCCAAGTCTTTAAACACCCTCTCTTCGCCACATCAACTTATAAAACTTTACTACTTTTTCTCCACATTCATAGTTTCTTAACTCTATATTTATTTATGCACCATATATATATATATTTTTAAAATTTAATACTATTAATTTATTTATAATTAAATTTATATCAAAAAGCACCATATTTTAGACTTTATAGATGAAAAAATCTTTGGACTTTATAATAGATACAAATATTATTTTTATCCTTCTAAATATATTCAATATTGGACTTTATGGGTAGATAAAATAAAATATAAATATTAAAAAATTAAAATTATCAAAATATATTTAAAATAAATAATAACATCACCAACTAATACATTATATTGAATATTGATTTATAAAATAATTATTGATTCTAAATATGTTCAATATTATACTCTATGAATACTTAAAAATAAAATATAAATATTAAAAAAAACAAAATATGTCAAAATATATTTATATTAACTAAAATAATCAATTAAGTGTAAAACAAATCTCTTTTACACTAAAATAAATAGGTGCTCTTTTTTGTTTGACACATGGACCAATCACAATGCATACAAATTTCTCTCTCCTTGTATCTTGCTTCAATCCGACAGAATGGGTTTTATGACTATTTAACACTGTACCTTAAAAACTTAATATATAAAACTCATTAGAAACTTGCATTGTAGATGGTCTTAGTGCGCAGATGCCATAAATCATCTTTTTTCAATGAAGTAAGACAAGTTTTGATTTTGTTTAGGCTTACATTGATTGAATATATATAGGTTAGATTTAGGGTTTTAACTATTTATTAAAATTTTTATTTTTTAAATTGAAAGTAGCATAAATATCCCAAAAAAAAAACAAATCTTAACAACTCCATATGAATCATCAGTATGCAAATACGAAATCAATTATTTTCTTAATCATTCTAAATTTTTGTTGAAATTGTTTTGTCATTATTTTTGAATTTCGATTGAAATATATAATTTAAATTGTTGAGATTAAATGTTGGTGTAATAACCGAAATTTTTTTAAACTCCGTTTAAAACCGGATTCCGATCCGGTAACCTTAATTCTTTAAATAAAAGAACACGATATTGAATTTTATCATTTTATGTTACCTCGATTCACATAAAATGATAACATAATAATTCCGTAAATAATCCCGTAATTTATTTCCGTACTTTTATCGATCTCGGGAGAATAACGAGTATTCTTTCAACCCATTTGTTTTATTTAAGGAGCAGCCCAATTCTGGCCCAAAAGCTTCAGCCCATTTCTCTGCCAAAAAGCTTGAAGCCAGCCCATTTACTAACTAATTAATTAAAATTAATCTAAACTAATCCTAAACCTAATTAGTATCCTAAACCTAGCTGCTACGTGAATTCCTCGTTCCCCTTCACTTACCGCCTTACCTTACCTTCCGCTCCTGTAGAAGAAGAAGCCGCCGCACGCCTGGCCAACCACCATCACTGCAGCCGGAGACGTCGCTTTCAGCCCATCGAGCGCAGGGAACCGCACCTCCGAACCAATGGACCGCCTCGTCTTCAAGGCCAGCACCGAGGCCGAAGCCCTCCCTCCTGTAGCGTAGCAAAGCAGAGCCGCCTGGAGATCAAGTGCCACTGCTGCCGCCTGGAGTTTGGATACCACCGCCCCGCCGGAGACGCCACCAAGACCGCTACTCCCTCCCAACTACAGCCATAGTCGCCACCACCGGGTCGGAACCGACCACTTACATACGATCCCGGTAAGCCGCCCCGACTGGTCTTTCGTTTCGTTTCGATCCTTTCACACGTCCTAACCCACTGATAACGGGATGGTCGACCTCCGGGTGGTTGGTGCTATGCAGGCTCGTCGGGTTCTTGTTGAGTGTCTCGATCGACTTCGGCCAATTGTATCTTTATGCTAAAATGAGATGCGGGCTGGGCGGGTAAGTACTCCACTCCAGTGTACTAATGTATACATTTTTTGATATGTATAAGTGTAGGAAAGAGAAGTGATGTGGATATATATATATAAGTATCACTGCTGTATATATATATATATATAAAGAGAAGTGATGTGGATATATATATAAAAGTATCACGGATGTATAGGTATAGATACATATATTAAAATCATTGCAGTGAAAACAATTACAGTGAACACATTTAGGTAAATGGGAAGAGTTACAATATTCATATATATATATATATGTCATGGCAGTATTCATATATACGGATAGAGATAGGAATTGGAAGGTATAAATAAACGCGTGGTGAGGTAGTGTATATATATATATATAGAAGTGTGAGACGGGAATTATAAAAATATATATAGCGGTGCAGAGTATACATACACCTATAGGTAGGTTAGTAAGAGCGGTTATGTGAGCTTATATAGGAGAATGTATGCCGAGTACATAAAATATACGTATATATATATTATATAAAATAAAAGTATACACATGAGTGTGAGTTGGGAAAATATCAAGTATGTAGCTATATATATATATAAATACCTAATGATTACGGATTTAATGTGAATGGAAGGAAAGGTTAGAGTATGTACCTACGTATACATACATTTAGAAGAGTAAAGTAATAATCGGAAAGTAAGGAGGGATTTTGGTTCTTGGAAGAGTTTTAGAGTGTATCTTATAACCGGTGTAACTATCAAAGGGAATTGATAGTTTTCTAAATTAAACTTCGAAAAATTACGATACCAAGGGTAAAATGGTCTTTTACCGTAAGAGAGTTTGTTTTTCCGTAATTCCTTCGCAAGAGGTTGGACAGCGAGATGTGATTTTGATACCGTGCCTTATTTGACAGGCGCTTGAGTTACCACGAGTACGGATTGTTTGGGACTTGTTAGAGTACGATTTGACTCAGGTAAGTCCTTGCGACTTACTTAGCCAGTTTCTGAGTGTTAGTTGAGTGATAGTGGTGGTGTGTGCTATTGCGTGATTTAATAATAATAACTTGCTAGGACGACTGTTATTATTACGTTTAAGGCCCAAGTGTATGTATAACGGGCCGTGACATCACTGCCCAGCTCTGACAGGAGACTGGGAGGTTCTCTATACCCAGACCATACAGGTACAAGGTGAGGTGCATCGGATCCATTCCTGATGGTTACACGGGGGCGGAGGCGAGGTTTGGGAATTCCTCGTGTCACAAAATAAGTATCACTAGAGTGAATGAGTAAATTAAAGCAAGATAATAAAACGGACTTGTTTGAAAGCATGCTGAGTGTTTATGTTTATCTGAGTGTGTTTGTGCTGCTATTATTCTGCTAATATTTAGATAACTAGCTAATGGTTCTTCTTGTTGTTGTTTTAGATTTACCGCAGGTTAGATCAACAGCTGAGTGATCCGGAAGTAGTGGTCAGCCGGGTCTCCGTACTCCTTAGAGCGGGGTTGGGGTTGTCTTGTCTTTCCTTTCTTTTGGTTAAGACAGTTGTTCTTTTCGTTTGTTTAAGTACCGTAGGCTGCTAGACAGTGTTGCATTCATTACTCTAAAAACATGGTTTTTATGAATTTCGGTTTCTTTATTTGTGTCTTGTTGCAAGATCCTAGTATTGTTGTTGTCAAACTGAGGTCGGGACCCATTGTGAGGTCCTAACCAGTAATACTCCGAGTTCTGAGAATTCGGGGTGTTACAACATGGTATCAGAGCTCTAGGTTGGCAACAATGGCACTTGAAATCTTCTGAAAGACCGAATAAGTTTTAAGCAGAACCCGAAAAGGGGTCTGAGTTTTAAAAAGAGAATTTTGGTTTTTAAATGCATGCATAGTCTGGTTGGGAATAGAAAAGTACGGCTGACCACCACTACTACCGCGGATCTCAGTTTGCTTAGTATGGACTTTAGGTTTTATTGTAGTTGGACTGTTAGCTTGTTTATAAAGATATGATATATAGATAGTTATATGCCGAAGATTAGTAGAAAGTGTAGTTATGTTATCTCCTTAACAAAGGTAACATAAGGAGTTTCTCACTCCTTGGACACATCTAAGTAGATGTTGAAGGGTGACAACGTGAAGATTAGTATGCACATCTTATGTGCATTAGGGTAGACGAACGTCGGACAACTCCTTCGAGCTTGTTGAGGAACGTCGAGACGGAAAAGTGAAGACTCAAAGACAACACCAATTACAATGACAAGAAGAGAATCCAGAATCAACTCAACGGGATCAAATGACGGATATTAAAGAGAGTAGTTCCGGAGAAGCAAGAGATGATCGCCAACTAGGGAATTTGAGAACGACAACGGAGAGGCTCCTCCAATTTGTGTAAAATGACTTCACAAACAAAGAAGATGACGTCGAAAATTGCCATAGACATGAAGGCCAAAAGGGAGATATAGTAGCGATCAAGAAAAGAGACATAAAATTTAAGCTCACTGACAGACTAGGAAGTGAAAGATGATGCCAAAAGCAAGGCGAAATATGATCACTCTCAACAAGCTAATTGCCACCACAATCCAGATTGATAACCGGGACAGTCAAAAGTATGGAAGTCAACACGAGATACATTATCCATCCAAATAGAAAGAATTAAAGAGCTGCAACTTGGAAGCTTAGGCATTGCCAGAAAGGTAAAGGTGGATTTCACCAACGTGGAAGTGGAGTGATCTCATAGAACACAGGAGAAATTTTGACATAGACCGTGATACACCAATAACCAGCTGCTGTAAAGGCAGCATTACAAGCAACAACCAAGGAAGAAGAGTGTGTGAGAAGAGTATTGGTGAACCCGAGGGACCCCAATAACTTCTCACTCAAAAGGAAATTAAGCTAACAACACTACAAGCTCATAATAGAGAACCGCAAATAGACGATAACTCAAGTAAAAGAATCACGGAGATGTACCTACAAGCTACCCTAGAAGGATTGAAAAGTCTGTTGATGGAAGAAGAATGACACCACTGGACTCGTAAGAGTATAACAATCTTACAAAAGTGTAGATTGTAGGAGGAGCTAAAGAAGAATAAACAGAGAGACTGGAGGAGATATATTTCACCAAGTATATCAAGCCTCAAAAGAGATGGAAGAAAAGTAAGTCTGTGATGTGTAGAAGGTCAACTACATCCTACTTAGACAACTTAAAAGTTACTTGTGCGGGTTAACTAGTGATGGTTAGTTAACCGATAAGAAGAATGACCACAAGGTTATAAAAGAATTTTATCGACAGCTAGTGAATTTCTTTCGGAGATCCACGACGAAAATGGTGAAGTTAAATCAATACAAGTACTGTAGCCTAGAGGGTAACGTAAAAGGAGTTCAATATGATAACTCTAATAAAGGAATTTAAGAGCAACTCTTGACGGTCGGTAATGACCCTTGATGATAGTAATGGTGAAAAGGGAATTGTTGGGAGTAATTACTTACTACTGACTACGAAAGATATATATATCAGAGTTAGAATGAAGGGATCCCTGTAAGAAGAACTATAAGACTAAGAAGAAGCAGATGATTTTAATCATGTCCAACGCCAATCAAGACAGAAGGTGCTTAACATGCCACACATATGAGACTAATGGTGCTCTCCCGAGGTTTACAGAGGAAGCCTTTTGACTAAAGATGTCACACAGAATAACTACAGTTATAGAGACGCAACAAACATAGAGATTATGACCCTATTGTCTTGATAAAATGTCTCCTCGAGTTGTGAGGTGATTGAAGATGGAATCTGCATGTTGTCTAGAATAGACATGAGAAGGAATAAAGTTGAATGACTAAAGATTGCTAAATAGATCCGGTATTACCCCAATAAGATAATTACCAAAATGTGTCTATATAAGAGTAATGAGAAATGGTGGTACTCCGATGAAAAAATTCAAGCTCGACTGATGACATAAGAGTTGATAAAGTAATAAGACCAACCAACGTGGTTCGTAAAGCGAGTACGAAAAAACTCAAAGGGGTAACTATCCTACTGGGGTTTAAAGATTTATAAGGTAAAGCAACACGAGCATAAGGACAACATAATAAATGCGAGTCAAGAACTTTGATCTTTGAGAAAATCATATGCAACCGAGATTTCTTATACAAATGCTACCAATAGGTGTTTAATAAAAGTCATACATATCGGACCGATAACGATAGGATGGATAAAGTGTAAACCAAAAGAATAACTTAACCAGTAAGAAGGAAAGTCATGTATCAAAAGGCGGGTCTTGCTAAATTGGAATTAAGTGTTGAGATAAGGATGCCTTTGTAGAATCTATGCAAGAGTATAACATAACTGAGATTCCAAAATAAAATGAGCAGTAATGATCAACTGAAAGTTGAGACCGATTCAGGGGAGGAAATTTTTATAAGACGAGTCACCTAGTAGAAGAGTTCACAAGACAAACTTGAGAGACCAAAAGAGATAAAATGTCGATCCGGATATGAGGGTCGAAGGTGCATGAAATGGATACCTACAATGGAGTGTAGAAGTAAAATGTAGACTTTACAAGTGTGGAGAGGTTTTGACCTCCTCAAAGATATAAGAATTTGAAAGAAATCGCAATGTCGGTATCAAAGAGTTAAAGCCCTATAGCGGAAACAATAGAGTTTCATGAAGGCAATATTGCCGGTAACACCAGCGAAGGAATGTATATATGAGAACGGCCTTGGTGGTCTCGAAAGTCCAAGATAACCCTAATTATCACGGGACTTAAGTCATTAACACCGACGGTCCATGCAATGGGAACTGCAAGAGGATGATAACAAAAGTCATCAAAACTACCAAGACACTTACCGGCTAACGTTGAAGACTTGGAATGACTATTTATGTCAAGATGAATGACCCAGTTGAGCTCGAGAAGTAGAGTTAGCCTAAGGAAACAGCAGTGTGGAAGATAAAACGAATTAGCAAAGCATGAAAGGATTAATCGAGCAGATGATGCTCACCAAGAATTTAACGCCAGTATAGGTATGAGAAGAGTAAGTCCGGAGTATCGAGATAAGCCAATTATAGACTGACCGACATCAACTGGGGACGTGTATGTGTTGGGTTGTATTGACGAGTGGGTACCGTTAAGAAGAGACATTAGTGACTACGGAGTTAATAGGTAACTTTACCGATGCCTTGGAGGATTCCCAAAGGCAACGACAACCTTCTGGGATGATCTAAGGATATGGGGAGAATCGGGTTAGAGGTTGCTTACTTGTTGGTTAAGAACAGATTGCGCTTGAGTAAGAGAGTAAGGGTCTATTTGAAGAGGATCTTACTAGTATTAGAAGGGGAGAATCGGCGAGAGTTGGGTAAATCATGTTGACCCTTAGAAAGACGTCATTGTGCCTAAAGGGCGTTACAACAGAAGCGTGGTAGGCATATAACCCACAAATGAAGAAAATCAATGGTAGGTTAACTATGATTTCAAGTTAAGGAATTAGAGATCTATATGACAAGGTCCACTTGGATGTGTGATTTGTTTTGAGTTATATAAATTTGAAAAGCTTGACAAGAAGTAAGTGAAAACCCATTAATTAAGGAACGATCCGATTGGGTCACATTGAGAAAACCGGGTCAAGCGGTTTGTAATATAAAGAGCATTAGGCACCAAGTAAAGTGCCGACAGAAGTTTAAGATCATTATTTCACAATCGATAGTCGGAAACTTTCAAAAAAAAAAAAAAAAAAAAAAAAAACCCAATGAGAGAGTACCTACAAAAGCCGATGAGAGAGTACCTACAAAACCCGAGACACATCCTTAGTCATGAGGATCTGATAGTTGAGCCGACCATACATTTGTGGAGTACCCAATAGTTGTCCTGGAGCGCAGTACTTGACGTCTGCGGTCCAAGGAGATACCGATGTTGAGGATCCAGTGGTCTAGACGAGGAGCTGATGAGGCCACTTGGGAGACAGACGAGAGTATTAGACGTAATTATTCCGAGTTCTTTGCGGGGTTAGATGTCACTTCTGTATCGACGAGTTAGTACTTGGATGTTGTGTTGTTTGACCATTCATGTTTTATATTGGATTGAGTGATTATGTTTTATGTGATGTGTGTCTGAGTTGGAAGTTTGAGTAGTTGTGTGGTAGAAAATGAAATTGTATGAAATTAAGATACCAAGAAAGTCGAGTGATTAGGTATATTATTCTAAGTTTCGGGACGAAACTTCTTTTAAGAGGGCACTGATGTAATAACCGAAATTTTTTTAAACTCCGTTTAAAACCGGATTCCGATCCGGTAACCTTAATTCTTTAAATAAAAGAACACGATATTGAATTTTATCATTTTATGTTACCTCGATTCACATAAAATGATAACATAATAATTCCGTAAATAATCCCGTAATTTATTTCCGTACTTTTATCGATCCCGGGAGAATAACGAGTATTCTTTCAACCCATTTGTTTTATTTAAGGAGCAGCCCAATTCTGGCCCAAAAGCTTCAGCCCATTTCTCTGCCAAAAAGCTTGAAGCCAGCCCATTTACTAACTAATTAATTAAAATTAATCTAAACTAATCCTAAACCTAATTAGTATCCTAAACCTAGCTGCTACGTGAATTCCTCGTTCCCCTTCACTTACCGCCTTACCTTACCTTCCGCTCCTGTAGAAGAAGAAGCCGCCGCACGCCTGGCCAACCACTATCACTGCAGCCGGAGACGTCGCTTTCAGCCCATCGAGCGCAGGGAACCGCACCTCCGAACCAATGGACCGCCTCGTCTTCAAGGCCAGCACCGAGGCCGAAGCCCTCCCTCCTGTAGCGTAGCAAAGCAGAGCCGCCTGGAGATCAAGTGCCACTGCTGCCGCCTGGAGTTTGGATACCACCGCCCCGCCGGAGACGCCACCAAGACCGCTACTCCCTCCCAACTACAGCCATAGTCGCCACCACCGGGTCGGAACCGACCACTTACATACGATCCCGGTAAGCCGCCCCGACTGGTCTTTCGTTTCGTTTCGATCCTTTCACACGTCCTAACCCACTGATAACGGGATGGTCGACCTCCGGGTGGTTGGTGCTATGCAGGCTCGTCGGGTTCTTGTTGAGTGTCTCGATCGACTTCGGCCAATTGTATCTTTATGCTAAAATGAGATGCGGGCTGGGCGGGTAAGTACTCCACTCCAGTGTACTAATGTATACATTTTTTGATATGTATAAGTGTAGGAAAGAGAAGTGATGTGGATATATATATATAAGTATCACTGCTGTATATATATATATATATAAAGAGAAGTGATGTGGATATATATATAAAAGTATCACGGATGTATAGGTATAGATACATATATTAAAATCATTGCAGTGAAAACAATTACAGTGAACACATTTAGGTAAATGGGAAGAGTTACAATATTCATATATATATATATATATATGTCATGGCAGTATTCATATATACGGATAGAGATAGGAATTGGAAGGTATAAATAAACGCGTGGTGAGGTAGTGTATATATATATATATAGAAGTGTGAGACGGGAATTATAAAAATATATATAGCGGTGCAGAGTATACATACACCTATAGGTAGGTTAGTAAGAGCGGTTATGTGAGCTTATATAGGAGAATGTATGCCGAGTACATAAAATATACGTATATATATATTATATAAAATAAAAGTATACACATGAGTGTGAGTTGGGAAAATATCAAGTATGTAGCTATATATATATATAAATACCTAATGATTACGGATTTAATGTGAATGGAAGGAAAGGTTAGAGTATGTACCTACGTATACATACATTTAGAAGAGTAAAGTAATAATCGGAAAGTAAGGAGGGATTTTGGTTCTTGGAAGAGTTTTAGAGTGTATCTTATAACCGGTGTAACTATCAAAGGGAATTGATAGTTTTCTAAATTAAACTTCGAGAAATTACGATACCAAGGGTAAAATGGTCTTTTACCGTAAGAGAGTTTGTTTTTCCGTAATTCCTTCGCAAGAGGTTGGACAGCGAGATGTGATTTTGATACCGTGCCTTATTTGACAGGCGCTTGAGTTACCACGAGTACGGATTGTTTGGGACTTGTTAGAGTACGATTTGACTCAGGTAAGTCCTTGCGACTTACTTAGCCAGTTTCTGAGTGTTAGTTGAGTGATAGTGGTGGTGTGTGCTATTGCGTGATTTAATAATAATAACTTGCTAGGACGACTGTTATTATTACGTTTAAGGCCCAAGTGTATGTATAACGGGCCGTGACATCACTGCCCAGCTCTGACAGGAGACTGGGAGGTTCTCTATACCCAGACCATACAGGTACAAGGTGAGGTGCATCGGATCCATTCCTGATGGTTACACGGGGGCGGAGGCGAGGTTTGGGAATTCCTCGTGTCACAAAATAAGTATCACTAGAGTGAATGAGTAAATTAAAGCAAGATAATAAAACGGACTTGTTTGAAAGCATGCTGAGTGTTTATGTTTATCTGAGTGTTTTTGTGCTGCTATTATTCTGCTAATATTTAGATAACTAGCTAATGGTTCTTCTTGTTGTTGTTTTAGATTTACCGCAGGTTAGATCAGCAGCTGAGTGATCCGGAAGTAGTGGTCAGCCGGGTCTCCGTACTCCTTAGAGCGGGGTTGGGGTTGTCTTGTCTTTCCTTTCTTTTGGTTAAGACAGTTGTTCTTTTCGTTTGTTTAAGTACCGTAGGCTGCTAGACAGTGTTGCATTCATTACTCTAAAAACATGGTTTTTATGAATTTCGGTTTCTTTATTTGTGTCTTGTTGCAAGATCCTAGTATTGTTGTTGTCAAACTGAGGTCGGGACCCATTGTAAGGTCCTAACCAGTAATACTCCGAGTTCTGAGAATTCGGGGTGTTACAGTTGGTAGGACACTTGGCAAGAAAAACGTCTCCCTTAAAATTAGGCATGAGCTGATATTAATTTATGGGAGAAAATTTAAGATATAAATAACTGATAATATTGGAGAGATTTTAGGATTAGGTAGTTTATATTTAAAATAAAATGATATTAATATTCGAAATCAAATCTTGTTATGAGATATTAAGATTTTTTTATTACTTTTAAAACCTTGCCGATGTTTTTAAAATGAATTCACAGATATAAATTTCAGGGTCTCATATGTTAAACATTTAATATTAAAAATAGGAAACTAAATTTAAAATATGGTTTGAAGATAAATATGAACGGTTTACAATTTTAATTTTTTTAATAAAATCTCCATATTTAAAATATATTGAAGTTGTATTAGGGATTTGGTTAAAATACTTCAATTTTTTTGTTAAATTTTCGATTACAAAATCTTTGTTTAAACTGACGTTAATTATGTGGACGACACGTGACAATAAAATTTTGTTGGGCTGAGGTTAAATGCGGAGGCGACACGTGGCAATAGAGGCTTCTGCTTTAATATATACTAGTGTAATACCCGCACCTTGTGCGGGTTTGCGTTTTAAATTTAATTTTACAATACATATTATAATATGTTAAATATAAGGTTCAAATACAATAAATATTAAAATGTGTAATAGTATTCATGCACTCAGTTTAATTATCCGATTTATAAGTAGTATAGTTATATATATATATATATATATATATATATATATATATATATATATATATATATATATATATATATATTCTCTATTGTATTCATTTTTAGGTATGTTATTATCATTGTCGAACATAGTTTTACATCAATTACAAAAAAAAACTATAAGATAGATAACAAAAAAAAAGTGCAGCAAAAAAGAGATAATTTAAAAAAGAGAAATATTGCTGATTAAAATAAAAAATTACAGAAAAAAATTGCAGCAAAAAAGAGATAATTTAAAAAAGAGAAATATTGCTGATTAAAATAAAAAATTACAACAATAATATCAATGGTTAAAAAAGAGAAATATGTAAGTTTTTTTTTAAATACTTTTTCAAAAGTTTTGATATTATATCACAATTATCTCTGATTTATAATTTAAAAAGAGTTAATTTCTTAAAAATGAACATTACAAAAAAACTATACAGTTGATAATTAAAAATGGTAAAAGCTAAAAAAAAAAAAAGTTGAGATTTAGCCTTTTCTATTTAAATGGAGATATCACAAACAGAATGAAAATCATTATTATTTGTTTACGCAGCAATTATCGTAAAATTATCTTTTAAAATACATTAGACGTTTTTGTTAAATAAATTGAATCAAACAGAAATTTTCAAATGAAACTTCTCCCACAATCATGAACTCTAATAAATATTTTCAATTTTCCTATATATATCAAAAACCTTACAATCAACTATTTGTCATTTTCACATTAGCGAGAATACTTTTTCTTTATTGGAGGTAATCTTTCCATAAAACCTATCCTTTTCTTTAATTGATATCATTGTAGTCCTCGTTTTCAACAGTTTCGATTTTGGTTGGTATAATTTGATCGTATTTCAAACTTTTGCGGTTTTTGAATCCTTCTTTGATCGGTTATTTGAAACTATTTCCACTTATTGAATCTACTTCTATATTTAAAAGTATTTCCACTTATTGAATCCACTACTATTTGTTATATCTCCGTAGATTTGATTGGAATTGTTTTCACTCATTTGATCTTATTCAGAAAGTATAGTAATTTATCAATTTTGTTTTCAAGATTTTATATTTGCTTATTGAACCTATAAAACTTTGATACAAATCTTCTACTTCTTTGATCGTTTTTTAAAACCACAATCATTCGTCTTTTACCAATCTGCAAAGCCTTTTTTACTCTCTTTGATCTTCTTTGTAGACTATACAGATTTACCGATTTGTTTACAAATCCTTCTTTGTAGACTATCACGATCTTCTTTGCGTTACTAATTTTCTACGGAAAAAATTATACTAATTTCATATTTTTATTTCCAATCTTTTATGAGTTTGATCCTCATCTAAAACTGTAATCATAACAATTTACGTTTTAAATAATTTGTAACTATAACTTTTGTACGTTTTAATTAATTTTGTAACTATAATCAATATATACTATTAAAGTAGAGTTCTAACCTGCTGACATGACACTTCCAGAATCAAGATTTTTAAAATATAGCTCCCTCTTTAAAGCTATAAAAACCTTTTTTTTTTGAATTACTATTCCATTAAAATTATGATTTCGATTACAAAATCTCAGTCTAATATCTTACTCTGATTTATTTTTTTTAAATTACGAGAAATAAATAAGTATAATTATGTTGTTATTCATTATTATCTTATTCAATTTTTTCACAAGATCTACAAAATCTCAATCCAATAAAATCTTGCTGATACGATTTGGATCTGTACCCAACAACCTTAATCGATCATTTGACTATATATATACATATGAGGTACACAATGCTAATATCTTCATCTCTTTCGTCTCCAGCAATTAGTTCATGCATGAATTACGCACTGCTTCTAATTCTTCTCCTAATTTCCTCATTTCATCCTTTTCTAATACCATTAGTCCAAACTACATAACTAATTCAGCCATTAGTTCATGTATGTACTGATTTCCATTTTCATTGAGGATACCGATTTTCATTTTCAATGAGTTTAGTGCCCGTTTGGTTTTTGTTGTTTCAATTATCTGTTTCCTGCAATCTAAGGTGTCCACCCAGTTAGTTGAAGACTTCTGATGTGTCTGCGCTGCTTCTAGGTGAACACAATCAGCCTTTTCCCCTTTTTAAACGAGATTGCTATTCGTACCCACAATTTCATTCTATTTGTACCCATTACACGACTACGCATCACGTACGCGTAGAAAATGGATCAACTTCTGAGGCGAAAGTCGCTACGCGTACGTAGCGCGTAGGCGTAAAGACTTTCTCAATTTTGAATTGAGAGAAGTCACTACGCCTACGCATTACGTACGCGTAGTAACTTTCTGACGTTTGGAAAGTTACTACGCGTACGTAATGCGTAGGCGTAGGTATCTTCGCCTCCATATCGCGAAGGCGGACAGTCGTCTTCCTCATTTCGCTTCCAAAATTTACCATTCTTACCGGCGACGACGAGGGCGACGAAGAGGGCGACGAAGAGGGCGACGAAGACGACCACCACCAACCACTCCGACGACGTTTACACACATCACCACCAACCATGGTCCGAACTCGGGGAAGAGACGGAGGTGTGGTCCGGGGGAGCCGCTCCGGCAACGGCGGCGGTGACTCCTCCGGCAGTTTTTCCGGCGAGGGTCGCGGGCGAGCGGTTTCCGATGCCGACGTTGGGCGAGGACGGGGCTCTCGTGGAGGGCGATTAGGGGGAGTAGTCCGAGGTTGCGCGACATCTCGCGTTTCTAGCGAGCTTGGGGTACGTTTTAATTTATTTTTATTACATTTGCTTTATATACGTTAATTAGAGAATAGTAATCGATAATTAGTGTAGGATTAGTTGTTAATTACTGATTATGTATAGAATTAGTAAATGAATTAATGAATTAGTCTCAATTAGTCGATAATTAGTTAAATTAGTGGACAATTAGTCACTAGTTAGTGAAATAGTCGATAATTAGTTTAATAAAAATTGAAAAAAATCGATAATTAGATAATTAGTTTATTGAAAATAGTCGATAATTAGATAATTAGTTGTTAACTTCCTTAAATTAGTCGATAATTAGTTAATTACTCGATAATTAGTTGTTAATTATTGGAACTAGTAGATAATTAGTTTAATAAATATTGAAATTAGTTGTAAATTACGTAATTATTCGATAATTAGTTGATAATTAGTTTAATAAATATTGAAATTAATTGAAAATTCCGTAATTAGTTAATTACTCGATAATTACGTTTAAAATTATTGAAATTAATAGATAATTAGTTTAATAAATATTGAAATTACAACTATTGGAACTAGTAGATAATTAATAGATAATTAGTTTAATAAATATTGAAATTACTCGATAATTAGTTGTTAACTTCCTTAAATTAGTCGATAATTAGTTAATTACTCGATAATTAGTTGATAATTATTGAAATTAATAGATAATTAGTTTAATAAATATTGAAATTACTCGATAATTAGTTAATTACTCGATAATTAGTTGTTAACTTCCTTAAATTAGTCGATAATTAGTTAATTACTCGATAATTAGTTGATAATTATTGAAATTAATAGATAATTAGTTTAATAAATATTGAAATTAATTGTAAATTCCGTAATTATTCGATAATTAGTTAATTACTCGATTATTAGTTGATAATTATTGAAATTAATAGATAATTTGTTGATAATTAGTTTAATAAATATTGAAATTACTCGATAATTAGTTGTTAACTTCCTTAAATTAGTCGATAATTAGTTTAATAAATATTGAAATTACTCGATAATAGGTTGCCGGGACTAGTACTCGTCCATGGGCCGCTACGGTTTCGAACCGTAAGCGGCGTATGATTGAGATGGGAGTAGCGCGTCCTGATGACGTTCTTGAGGATCCTCAGGAGGAGGAGGAGGAGAGAGTTGGGGAGGAGCATGTAGACGAGCGGATGGACATGTTGTTCGGTTCGTCCGACGTTTCCGGCGGCCAGATGTTACCCGAGGCAGACGTTGATGCTTTTGTATTGGAGTTGCATGACACGTTGGACCGCCGATCACCTGCACCTGCTCATTCATAGAGCTCTGCCGCCGGGAGTAGGAGACTCGGTCAGGAGGGTTCACCACCACCTCCACCACCACCTCCACCCCCGTCTGTGGTTGCAGATGACGCTGCTGGGTATCCAGGAGGTCCCCCTATACGGGACCTACTTTACAGCTATGACACTCATGTCGCTCGTGACATATGGGTCGGTCAGGTATGGATTTAAATTTCGTTTAGCTTTTTATATTTCCTTAAATTCAAACGTGTTACTTACGTTTAAATGATATTTTCATAACAGGATAGAGGTGTTTTACGAGTCTATAGGCTAGGTGCCACGGTCAGTGGCTTACGTAGCCTTGCTGATCGATTTCCAGAGTCAGAGTGGATGACACTGGTTAGGGGGAGTGAACTGCATGGCCTCCTAGAGATGCAGTGGGGCGGTGTCGACCATGCGCTTGCATCTGCCTTTGTTGAGAGGTGGTATCCAGAGACTTCCGGATTTCACTTCCCATGGGGACAGATCTCTATCACCCTCCACGACGTATATCACCTCCTAGGACTTCGCATTGACGGAGACGAGGTTATCGGCGCCAGGGATGACACACTCTTCACCTCCATGTTCGGCTTCCCGCCGTTGGAGGTGAAGGACGCCGTGAAGGCGGGTGGGTGGCCTTCTTCTCATCTCCTCTCTACTATTAGGACTATGGCTGAGTCCCCAGATGCTAGACAGGAGGACATCGCTACCGGATTTCTTGCTCTTCTCATTGGCTCCACCCTGTTCATTGACAAGACCACGAACAAGGTGAAGTCTCATCTATTGAGCGTATGTCGAGACCCCATCACCATGGCGTTCCGTGCTTGGGGGACTGCCACACTGGCATATCTATACAGACAGCTAGGCGAGTCCTCTCGGAGGGAGGTTCATACATTAGCCGGTTGTTCTCTTCTCTTAGAGGTAAGCAATGAACTATAATTTCATAGATTACAATCTTTTAATTGATAATCAGTTTAATATGGAAATGATATATTTTTCGCAGTCATGGATTCACGCTTATTTCCCAAACTTCCGACCTAGAGGACATACTTACCCTCTTAGACAGAGAGATGCGAGACATGCACAGAGGTCGGAGAGGGCTCCTACAGGACAGATGGAGAGATCGGCCATGTTAGGGTTTAGGGCCCAGTTGTCAAGGTGTAGGATGGACGAGGTACTAATAAAGTCAAGTTTCTTACGTATATTTTGAATTGATCTTCTGAATTGACGTTATATGTTTTTCGTAGGTGACGTGGATGCCATGGGGTTCGCTAGACGGCTTTCAGACTGGACAGATGCGCGTATCAGCCTATTTTGGGGTGATACGCTTCTGTTGGTTGGAGGAGCCCTATCAGCCACCGTTTATGCTACGTCAGTTCGGGCATGTACAGATAGTCCCCCCAGAGCTTCATACAGTTCCTCCCGGATGTATCATTCGCCCCTTCGTGATGAAGAGGCCGGCGAGGATAGGGAAGTATGAGCTGCTATTTTTTCCCGACGCATGGCATCTGTGGGCGACGCGAGACCAGCATCTGTACGACATACAGAGCGTCCCAGCAGTTGTCGACCCATGGCAGATGGATGAGTACTTCTTGGACGGGTTCTTACCACGTACTCACTCCCACCTGCAGCCACCTCCAGATGGTGCACCACCACCGCCTGCACCTCCAGTTGCACCTGTTGTACTTTCAGAGCGGGTACGATATGAATTGTTACGTTAAAGTTCATTTTATTTAAGAATTTGTTCAGTTTCTTACCTATTTTCATGTTCTGCAGCGTGTACATATAGCTATAGGTATGGTTAGAGATCAGTTGACTCGTTGTCCTCCGTCTGAGGCTGACTTTCTTCGACGTCTCCTAGATGTTCTAGGAGGAGACGAGGCACCAGAGGCGCCACCTCCTGTTAGGGCATCACAGCGACAGGACTAGACACTTATGTTTCTATTTATTTATTATGTATGAACATGTTTCATTACTTTGACTTGTTTCTATTTATTACGTCTCGTGCTTGCTTCATTTTATGTATGAACATGTTTCATTACTTTGACTTGTTTCTATTTCCAACGTCCCGTGCTTGCTTCATTTTATTACTTTGACTTGTGATTTATGTTTTGAAATCAAATTTGAAATCAAAATCTCAATTTGAAATCACAAATCAAAACTTCAATATTGAAATCACAAATCACAAATCACAACTCACAAATCAAAAACCTAAATATTAAAATCACAAATCACAAATCAAAAACCTCAATATTGAAATCACAAATCACAAATCACAAATCACAAATCACAAACCTCAATATTGAAATCACAAATCACAAATCACAAATCACAAATCACAAATCAAAAACTCAATTCAACACTACTATTCGAAATCACAATTCAACATCAAACTAAGAACCTGCATCTTCTTCTCTCTGAAGCAGTCTTCCGTATCTTGCTATTCTTCGGTTATGTATGTCGGCAAAACCATCAACTGAAGCGTCGTGACCTCGCATCCAATCAAGACATATCGGGGGCAATGGAGTGTTTTGATGCAACCAAACCTGTTTTACAAATCAATAGCATGTTAGTCAAACAAGTTTTGATACAACCAAACTTGTTTCACAAATCAAGGGAATAAAATGGACTTACCGGAACGTAGTGATGATTATTGAGTACTGCGATTGCTTGCACTACCGTTGGAGGTTCTTGTTCTTCTTCAGAATCGGCAATCAATGGCAAGCAGGTGTAGGAGTCCAATCTAGAGAAGACGACAAGGGACACCCGAAATAAAGTAGCGTATGCGAGAGCACAAGTAGGAACCTCCATCCAGAACTGTGATGCGCAAGGTGCGGGGTTAAGGTAGTTGACGTTGTCAATCAGTTCTTCGATCTCATCATCACCATGTATTCCGGAGTATACATGCATGTGCCTACTCAACTCCCAAGCTATCTCTCTTCGGACACGAATGTACTCATCTGGACGGTAACCCAATAACGCACCAAGTGATCGATATCCGCAATTTCCATCGCCCGGAACATCTATCACACGATCAACGTAAGATAACATAAATGCTGGGATATTCCGATAACCCCAGTTGAATCCTCGGACCACAGGCTCAGATGGCTCATTTGGAACGGGCGTCTCAGACTCCGGGATGGTACTAGGCTCAGACTCCGGGATGGTACTAGGCTCCGGGATGGTACTAGGCTCGCATGTGGTGTCTGCTCGTCCTCGACCCCGTCCTCGGCCTCGTCCTCGAACTCTTCCTCTAGAACTTTGTGTGAAGATTTCCTCATCTGTGAATCCTTATCAGCTCGAGCATGCTCAAATCCAGATGGCACTCGTCCTTGCTTGCTTCCCTTGTCTGAAGGATGTGAAATTCTCAGCTCCCGAGCTACTGACTCCGTCGGGTTCAACATGGTTGCAATATAAGCGCCAAACTTGTTCACAACGTCTTGGGGCAACCTACCCTCCCTGTGCATGGCCATAAAAGATGTCAAAGTAATATCCCCCATCGACAGAGGAATAGCCTCGGGTTCTTCCACTTCTTCGGTGACCTCATGCCACGTAACTTGTCTCCAAAAAGGATGTATTGCAGTAAAAAACATAGGTCTGTTTTCCCGGAGGGCAACAGCAAACTCATGAATGCACGGGATCCCATACGATTGCCTCCAATACCAATCGTCACATGTAGCATCAAATGTCCCTTGCCGCGCCAGTTTGCAATTCTCGATCAAGTACTTCATGCAATTGTTCGACACCTTTCGGAGAAGAAATGTAAACATAGGGTCTTTTTGGATGCCTACGATAGTATGAGTACGCGACTTTTCTATGCTACCTTGAATCTCATCAATCTGATCTCCAATCATTCTATGGATGACCTTGATGAGAGTATCAAATCCACAACGAGTAGACTTAAGAGTTCTCTTCAACACCGAATGAGCACCCTCGGCCCTAAGATTAGAACATAATTTATAATTATAAAATAAATCATCACAAGTAAACTAAACAATAAAAGATGCAATGAGTATTTGTCTAACCTTCCTGTCGTCCTTGATCCGAGATGGAGATAGTGATCGGTCCAGCAACGAACAATAGCTTACTTGTACTTGTCCAACCATGTCTTCTCGAGGTACTCCATCAAATGATACTTGTCCATCCAACTATCCCTCATATGCAAGAGCCTCGCCTCATAAGCCGCAATAATAGTCGATTCAAACAACTCATGACAATCTCTCATGAATTTTGCTTGGATGGATGGCGAATGTGACTTCCACCAACTATTTGATTCTATGTTTCGATACACGTGTCACTCACACAAAATATGTTTGGCATTTGCGAAGACTCTAGGCATTGCTTTTATGAGACCTAATTCTTTGTCCGTCACTATCACTTCCGGCTTCTTTCCACTGAATAACAAGGCAATCCGTTCCAAAGCCCACTCGTAATGACCCGTCGTCTCTCGTTTCATTAACACAAACGCAACGGGAAAAGTTTGTTGTGTGCTAGTCAATCCGACGATCTCCAACAACGGCATGTCATATCTGCAAAATATAATGAATGAGACATTGTAATTAAAAAAAAGTTTAATATAAACAAACTGAATGAATTACATACTAACCTGTTTGTCTTGTATGTAGCATCCATGATGACAACGTATGGAAACATGGCAACCCAACGCTTCGACTCTGGATGGGCTAGGAATAAGTCGCTCACTACCTCTCCTCCTTCAGTGGTTTCCATCCTAATATCCCACATATAATCCTTATCTTGCAAGAATTTCAACGCTTCTTGAATTACCGTTCGATCTCCCATCGCTTCCAACCTAATTTTATTCCGAGCGTTTGAAACTTGCTTCCTAGAAGTGACCATCTTTTCGGGATCTTCAAAATCACTCTTTAACAAACGAACAATTTCCCTCGGAGGCATTCCCGCCTCGGTGTAGATTTGGACTCGTTTCATTTGTGCCTTCGTCAACCGTCCAGCAAAGGCATGACCTACCAACTTCTTCGGAAGAGGATGATTGTGAATTCCGTGAACATTCCTCACACCCCAAAGACCCCTTTGCACCTCATCAACGTGTAAGCGAAAATTACAATCAAACTTCTTCGTTTTGCATACCCTCAAGCCCTTCGCCTCACTCTTGCGGACTCCGTGATGCTCACACGCAAATATCACCTTTCCAAAACGCTTATCATCCGACTTGTAGGACTTTAGTTTGATGAGAACCATATTTCTACTTCCTGCTCTCTCAAGAACCCACGCAACTAACGAGTCCATATCCGTCCATATCCGATGGTCAACGAACAAACTAGTATAGTCATAATCATCGGGAATATCGGCAGCCTACAATAATTATTTCGAAAATTTCATTCACTACGACTATATCATATGTTCAGAGATTGCTCAAATTAATTAACGACTACTTAAATAATAATTGTCTACTAATTCATTAATTAACGACTAAATTCGTCATTTAACGTCAAATAACATTACTTATTGACTAATTGTCTACTACTTCATTAATTAACGAGTCAAGCATATAACATAAAACTAACTAAAACATATAACACTAAACTACGTCAAAACAAACGAATTGAAAAAACTAACCTCAACACCCGAATACGGATCGTAACTACTGAGCATCGCGGGATTGAACAAGCCCTCGTCACCCTCCACGTCATCTTCACCACCGCCGAAAGCAACACCGTCATCCTCTTCTCCATCGCCGGAATGATAGCTTGCTTCTCCATCGTCGGAATTCATTTTCGAAAGGACTTTTTTTGCGAAACAACGTTTGACAATGAGGTTTTATGAAATGGGTCGAATACATGATATTTATACTAATCTTTGGGTTACATTACCGTTGGGTAACGGCTAGTTCTCCACAATACGCCTACGCAGCGCGTAATCGTAGAGTTCACAACGGTTACATGATCCGAGAACTACGCCTACGCATCCGGTAAGCGTAGTTCTCGATCAAGCAACCGTTGTGAACTCTACGTCTACGCGCTGCGTAGGCGTAGTTAGTTCTTGTATTTTGGCGATTGATTTATGCTTTCCCTACGGCTACGTGATGCGTAGTCGTATAATGGGTACAAATAGAATGAAATGGTGGGTACGAATAGCACGAACCTTTTTAAATCAAGTTACCCTCAATTTTTCGTTCGTTGTATGTTATGTCTTGCTTGCCTACGTGTTACTCCCTATATAAACCCTCTCTGTTGCATGTTAATCTTCCACGGCTTGTTATAATTTTATTCGACATTATTTCCAAACAAAATATATTGTATTCCACACACACAAACGACGTCCACCTGTGTAACTACAAATCTTGTACGGACAAACTTTTCATTTCATCTCAATAAATCACTTGTCTTTCATGAATATGTACATAGAAAAGGTTTGCTATTAACTGAATATATCTTTTAGCTATCAACACATGGTTTTCAATGATCAACAAGTAATATACGCATGCACGGTTTTCTTGTCTTCTGATGCGAACTACATGTTGTTTCTTTTGATAAACGCATGCACGGGAACAAAAATGTAATATAAATAGAAGAAAGCTAATAACCTTAGTCTACCATTATCATATCATAACCTTAATTCTTGGGATTATAATTTCGTGAACCGGGTAAGTTGTTGAGTAGTCTACAACCTATGCAATGTGATTGTAAATTTGTGGGTATCATTTAATGATTTGGATTTAATTTTACATTTTTATACTGATTTTACTAATTTTTAGAAAATTTCACATAAATATATTATATATCTCTAACTATTTCGGTTACAATTTTAAATATATTTATTTTATTATTATGTCCAATCAAAATTAACTTTTTTTTTCCAATTTTTTCAAGATTTTAAGTTCTGATTTTTTTTTTTTTTTGTGAATTTTTCCGTTTTACTTTTCCTATTTTATTTATGTTCTTATTTAGTTTTCCTAATTTTTTCCATTTATTTATTCCATGAATCGATCAAAATTTTTTGAAAATTATTCATTAACACTATATTAATGAACAAGAGATTTTTTCCAAAAATTTTTTCATGATTAGATTAGAATTTTTTTTTTTTTCATGATACGATCGTAATTTTAATTTTTTCATGATTTGATTAGAGTTTATTTTTTTGATGTTTAGAAATTACCTATAATTATATTATATATTTCTAACTAATTTGGTTACAATTTTAAACATATATTTTTTTTATTATTTCCAATCAAAGTTAACCTTTTCTAAAAAATTTCTTTACGTTACTTATTTTATTTACGTTCTTATTTAGTTTTCCTGTTTTTTTTCTATGAGTTTGATCAGAATTTTTTAAAAACTATTCATTAACGCTATATTAAAAGCTATTCATTATTAATCTTATCAATTTATTGTTAACCAATTTTGATTGCAATCTCAAATTACTTAACTAAAAATACGTGAACCAAAATTAATTAACCTAACAACTTCCGTTTTTTGTGATTAACCTAAAATCACACCAAAGTTTTTAACCTAAAAGTAGCGCAATTAAAAATTAAACATTTTAGCATATCCTACAAAATGAATTCGATCAGAATTCTTCATCTTAGTTGTAGTTATATTGATGACAACTTTATTTAATATTGTGATTTTTTAATTGTGACTCTTGTTAACAGGGGGCGGCCCTTGGGTGGGGCAGGGCGGGGCAGCCGCCCCACCCTCCGGAAAAAAAAAAAAAAAAAAAAAAAAAATTTGAAAAAATCGTTTTAAAATGTGCTGTGGCTTCTCGTTTATAAAAAAAATTTCTACGATTTATCACTATTCTTGTGTTATATTTAAATGTTGTTTTTCATCTTTCGCCGAAATAAACGAAACTTCAAAATAATTTCCTGTTTTAGGCTCAGAGTGAAATAATTCAATTAAATGCACGAGATTTGTTTTTTTTAAGTAGAAGCGCGGTCTTAGACCACACTATTATTTGTAAAACGCGTTGTCGTAGACAACGTTTTAATATCCGAAATAAAGATAATAAAAACACAAATAGAGGTGCGGTCCTAGACTGCGGCTATAGTGTAACGTTTTTTAAAGAAAAAAAACCTAAAGAGGCGCGGTTATAGACGCGCCTATAAGACAACTATTTTTTTAAAAAAAAAAATTTATAGGCGCGGTCTAAGACCGCGCCTTTTAAGTGTAATGTTTTTTTTTTAATTTTTTTAAAATTTTTGTTTATAGTAAGTAGATGATATATTGATTTTGTTTTTATCGCTATTTAATTTTCATAGATATATTTATCGAAAATAACTTTTTGCCCCCCCTTTTAGAATCCTGCGGCCGCCACTGCTCTTGTATCCTCTTATTATATAATTTTAACGAAATTTGAAAACTATTCGGATCAACAAAATTCAGAAAATCACCAAAACTATTCGGATCTGCTAGGATAATTGAAAACAAAAAATCAGTACTTACAATGTGATCAGTAAGTCCAGGAAATCAGCTAAAAACAATAGCTTTCATTTAAATTTTAACTAAAAAATCGTATTTTGATTTCCTGAGCATATGGTTTCATTCTTTTAGAAATTTCTATTGTCATGATTTAATTCTTACCGGCTACAGTTACAGCGTGTCCATTCAAAACAGTAGCTTTCAATATACTTTTGTGGATCAGTTTTCCAAAAAAAACTCAAGGAAATATACTTGAAGGATATGATATTAATTGATAATAAGGTATATCGTAAATATTCTAACGAAATTTATAACTTAACAGTTTTCATTCGTTGACGTATCATTTTGTGAAATGCAGGGAAACGGAATGCTTGCTACTATTCGGAATAAGGATTTTTTATGGATTCACATTTCTACGTCTGGGATAGGCTTACATGATTACCTATTTTCCAAGTTAATTATAGTTTTTATTTTTTATGACCGGGTGGTTCACGAATGCTCAAAGACTAAATTTGGTTGATCTAATGCGGAATACTTATTTTATTATATATTCATTTTAATTATTATGTAATTTTGTTTCGGATATTTTTATTTATTTCTCATTTTACGTTTTGTTTTTTGATTTGTAATAACTATGACACAAATATAGTGAACAGTCTTAATGACGAACTGGTTCAACAACTATGTTGTTAATATTTTTTCATTAATTGCAATTCATGTTATGACAAAAAAATATCACGGAATCATTTTTAATTAATAAAAAACACACACACACATATATATATATATATATATATATATATTTCATACCCGTGCAAGGCACGGGTCCTAAACTAGTTTTTTTTAAATCAAATTAATTCTACCCATCTTTTTATATCTTTGATTCTGCATTCTCAAATTATTTCTATTTACGTTAACTCTTTTTCTTAAAACCATTAATTATTTTTTGTACCTATAACCTATATTAAAAATTAAAAAATTTATGTTTTTATTAATTATAACTGTAGTTTATATTTTTTTTCATTTTTTAAAATTACATATATTTTTTTCTTTTTTTGTCAATATGAAAATTTTGTTGCTATGAAATTGTAAACGAAACACTAATAATATATATTGCTTTTTAAATTTTAGTACAATTTTACTTTTTTACGTTAGGTAAAATTATTGTTTGTTTTTAAACTAGTGTATAGCCGGCACCTTGTGCGGGTATCTTTATAATATTAGTTGTACAAACTTAAGATATATTTATGAAATTTTATAATAATGATTCGGATTTGATTATTCTCAAAACGAAAAAATAGTCACAAATAAAGAAATTCTTATTATTCTACACTTCATAAATTTCATCATTATACAATGCACAAATTTTTTTAAAAAAATTACAATGCACAACTCCCTTATAGACTTATAACTAAATTACTTTAATATATTGTAATTATCTAAATGGAACCCGAAATATAATCTTCAATGTCCGTTATTAACCTCTTTTTATACAAGTTTTCAAACCATCACTTTTAGTAGGTCAACGACCCATATAACGGATATTAATTTATGAATAAAAAATTATACTTCAATTTAGCCAAAATTTGTTGAAAATACTTAGCGAGCCACAACAGTATGTCAACTACCCACAAAACAATAGGCCAACGACCCACAAAACAGTAGGTCACAACGACCCACAAAACAGTAGGTCACAACGACCCACAAAACAGTAGGTCAATGACCCACATTACAGTAGGTCAACGACCCACAGCAGACCAACGACTCACAAAACAGATATTAATCCGTTATGAATAAAAAGTATGAATCACAAAACAGATATTAATCCGTTATGAATAAAAATTATACTTAACTTAGCCAAAAGGCCAAGAAATGTGTGATTTGTTTAATCTTCAAACCCTCTATTTATACAAGTTATCAAACTATCAGACTTACTTATAATCGATGTGGGATAGAGAATTCCGTGAAATTTTTTAACGTAAATAGATTGAGCTTATAATCCTTCAAAAAATAAATTAAGAAAAAAATAAAAATCTTCCCAATAAATAAATTACTTAAATTTCGACAGTTTAAAAATAAAAGAAATATGTAAACAAAATTATTTTTAAAATATTTAGGAGATCTTTTTAGTTAGTTTTACAAAATTTTGTTTTATTTTTGGATTAATAATAAAGATTTATGGTTTAATAAGTTAATTAAAAAATATTTAACCCTACAAAATTTGTGAGAATGACACATTAGCATCAATGTAGTCTAGTTTAGTAGTATAATATATAAATATAGATATAGAAGATTTTCTGGCTTAAAAAATAAAGATTTATTGGCCTATAAAATCTTAGAGAATCTATAACAAAAAAAAGTTACGTACAATTTTAAATAGCATTATGTTAGTTTAGTGGAAAAAGATTTTCTGACTTAAAAAATAAGATTTATTGGCCAAGTGGGAGATCCATTTGATTGTTGCTTCCACAACGTGCCACGTCATCCAATCATGTACTCTCTTTTAGTATGTAAGTCACAACGACCCACAAAATAGTAGGTCACAACGACCCACAAAACAGTAGTTCACAACGACCTACTGTAATACAGTAGGTCACAACGACCTACTGTAATACAGTAGGTCACAACGACCTACTGTAATACAGTAGGTCACAACGACCTACTGTAATACAGTAGGTCACAACGACCTACTGTAATACAGTAGGTCACAACGACCTACTGTAATACAGTAGGTCACAACGACCTACTGTAATACAGTAGGTCACAACGACCTACTGTAATACAGTAGGTCACAACGACCTACTGTAATACAGTAGGTCACAACGACCTACTGTAATACAGTAGGTCACAACGACCTACTGTAATACAGTAGGTCACAACGACCTACTGTAATACAGTAGGTCACAACGACCTACTGTAATACAGTAGGTCACAACGACCTACTGTAATACAGTAGGTCACAACGACCTACTGTAATACAGTAGGTCACAACGACCTACTGTAATACAGTAGGTCACAACGACCTACTGTAATACAGTAGGTCACAACGACCTACTGTAATACAGTAGGTCAACGACCCACAAAACAGTAGGTCACAACGACCCACAAAACAGTAGGTCACAACGACCCACAAAACAGTAGGTCACAACGACCCACAAAACAGTAGGTCACAACGACCCACAAAACAGTAGGTCACAACGACCCACAAAACAGTAGGTCACAACGACCCACAAAACAGTAGGTCACAACGACCCACAACAGGCCAACGACTCAGAAAACAAATATCAATCCGTTATGAATAAAAATTATGACTCACAAAACAGATATTAATCCGTTATGAATAAAAATTATACTTAACTTAGCCAAAAGGCCAAGAAATGTGTGATTTATTTAATCTTCAAACCCTCTATTTATACAAGTTATCAAACTATCAGACTTACTTATAATCGATGTGGGATAGAGAATTCCGTGAAATTTTTTAACGTATATAGATTGAGCTTATAATCCTTCAAAAATAAATTAAGAAAAAAATAATAATCTTCCCAATAAATAAATTACTTAAATTTTGAAAGTTTAAAAATAAAAGAAATATGTAAACAAAATTATTTTTAAAATATTTAGGATATCTTGTTAGTTAATTTTACAAAATTTTGTTTTATTTTTGGATTAATAATAAAGATTTATGGTTTAATAAGTTAATTAAAAAAAAATTTAACCCTACAAAATTTGTGAGAATGACATATTAGCATCAATGTAGTTTAGTTTAGTAGTATATATAAATATAGATATAGAAGATTTTCTGGCTTAAAAAATAAAGATTTATTGGCCTATAAAATCTTAGATAATCTCCAACAAAAAAAAAGTTACGTACAATTTTGAATAGCATTATGTTAGTTTAGTGAAAAAAGATTTTATGACTTAAAAAATAAAGATTTATTGGTCAAAAAATTGTGGGAGCTCCATTTAATTGCTGCTTCCACAACGTGTCACGTCATCAAATCATGTACTTTCTTTTAGTATGTATAATAGATGGATAATAGATAATAGATTTGTAACAGTAAAAGTAAGTTTAACATATTTGTTTTCTTTCTTAATATCACTGGAATTGAAACAAAGATAATACTCTTTGGTAGCTTAGATTTGATAGTTTTTAATTAATTAACGTAATTTATTTATCAATTTTTGTTTTTTGTTTTTTTCATCTTATCTTATATATCTATATTCTAACTTGCCATTTTAACAATTTACAACATCCCAAAATCTTAATTAAGTTTCTCAATTAAGATGAAGAAAACAAAACAAAAAATTGATTGATTCTATTGTCAGAATTTTTTTAAAAAAAAAAGATTAACAATATCTCTGAGACAATTTAAATTTATAAAATTAAATACATAAAAAAATTATAGATTTAAATAAGAAAATTTATATCACCATTTAAATCAATAACTTAATAAGTAAATAAGTTGTTGAGATTCATTTTTTAGTTGTTGGATAAAATAAAGCATCATTATAATTGCACAACAATTGTTTTTATACTTTGAACCTTATATTTAATATATCATAATATTTATTATAAATTAAATTTAAAATACATCCCGCACAATGTGCGGATAATACACTAGTATATCTATTAAAAGAAAGATCTTATGTGCCACATGTCAACGCCACAATTCACGTAGCGCCCCAAAATATTTTAAAAAGTTATTATTTTTGTTATTTTTATAGAAAAAAAAAACAAATTCCAAAATTTACAATTAATTTTTTAAAATCTTACTGTTACTTAGATTCCGGTTAATCTTCTAATCAAATTCTAAACATATTTATTTTTATTCATCGCTAAAATATAATCATTAAAAAAAATTATATTATAAATCACAAATTTTAAGTAAAGAATCGTGATCTAATTATATTAATTATATTTAATATATAATTAATGGGGGATATTAAGGGCACGGCGGTCGATTTCGTATACGCACCACGTAGACGTGATGCGTAACCTTCACGGTCACGCATCGCGTAACCGTGAAAGGTTCACGGTTACGCGATGCGTGACCGTGAAGGTTACGCATCACGTCTACGTGGATTTATGACCGTTGAGATTCGAACGTTGTAATCCGAACGTTGTAATTCGAACGTTGTAAAAGTGACCGTTGTAATTTGAACGTTATTGATTTCATTTGGTTATATAAAGATAGTAATAGAAGAGGTGAAAAACGCTCACAACATCTTCGAAAAAACAACACAACATTTTCTGGAGAACAGCTGCGAGAATGTCAACACACGAGGATGATGAAGTGATGATTCCGTTCGACGATACAAAATTTAGTGATCCAGACGAGTTTCTTCGGCATTTCGAGGTAAGTACTTTATAACCGAAAATATAGAAAAACTAGAATTGTTGTATATAATGTATTTTTAAGTTAGATATAGTTGCAATTAATTAGGAAACATTTATTATAATTCGTGTTTTTATTATTTGGAAATTAGTAAACCGAAAACTAGAAATTTTATAGTTTTTTTTTTCTATGTGAACTAGGATCTTCCGAATTATTCTCGTGACGAAGGGAGTGATTATTCGCGAATGTTTGAAATTCGCGGTTTTTTCCATGATCGCGAGACGATGGTGGATTGGGCTCGATTCATGGGTGGAACCATGAACATGGTGTTGGTTACTAGTAGGTCGTGGAAAAATTCTTGGGGGTTCGTTACGTTTCGTTTGACATGCGAACGTTTTGGAGCCCCTCGTAAGAAGAAAGATGTGGATCCTGATACCGAGTCATCTTCTAGCCGAGCACAGAAATCGAAGAAGGACGGATGTTGTTTTGAGCTTGAGGGCGTACAAAGCGAGGCTGAGAAGTGGACGTTGCATGTTATAAATGGAGTGCACAATCATACACTTCCCGAGCAGTTGAAGGGACACACATATCTTGGGAGATTGACGGAGAAACAATTTCGGAAGGTGGGACGTGAGCTTGGGTCGGGTTTCAAGCCGAGAAATATATTGAAGTCAATAAAGTTAGATGATCCATACAACGTCAGCACAATCGAACAAATATACAATGCTGGAATGAAGATTAGGAAGCTACAAGCCGAAGGACGGAGTCCTCTCCAACAAGCACTACATATTTTAGAGGAGCGTCGTTATTATATAAATGTGAGAAGATGCTCGGAATCGGAAGAAATTTCAGATTTTTTCATCATGCCACTACAACAAAATTGTGTTTTTATAGCATTAACTAATAGCGTTTGTCTCCTAAATGCTATAGCTTACTTGTTCAAATTTTTTTTATAGCGTTTCATTATAAAAAACGCTATTAAAAATTTTAAAAAAACAAGCGCTCTTTGTTTTTTCCCTTAGCGCGTTTAGGTTTTTTTTCGCCCATGTGCCGCCAAGACAGAAACGCTGTGGATGGATGAAAGTCTGAAATTTCCCCTCTTCTCTTGAAACGTTTAACAGCGACACGAATTGAAGTACCGGTGGATACAACATCTAGGGCTCCAATCGACGAGGCTAGGGTTGCAATCGACATGGGCTTCAATCGACGAGTGTGGGGGCTGCAATCGACGAGAGCGAGGGATACAATTGACAAGGATTGTAGTTGACGAGGGCTGCAATCGGCGGTTTCCCCCCGCTTCAGGTACGAATCCGTCTCCCTTAATTGCGTTTTGATTTCCCCTAAAGTTTACATTTAGATGATTCCAATCTTGTTTGCAACACCCAATGCATCGTGATCTGGAGTAAGGCAACGTATGCCTTCTTGGTTCCATCAGGCTTGATCTTTTTTACTGCATCCTTGAATGTCATACATCTTCTTCACTGTGAAGTCATGTGTTAAACTTTTTTGGCTTGAGTCATACATCTTGTTCACTGCATCCTTGATCTTTTTCTTGTCAACACGAATGCCAACGATGAGAACTAAGGTGTTGTGGTCCTCAATCTTCTTCATTGCAGACTCAGTGGTGAGATGATACTTCAATATTTATTATTGGTCCAACTTGTTCCTTGGGGTTGCACTGATCCTTGGGTACTTAGGGCTCCTTACCTTCTTCAAAGTCTTCAATCTATGGAAAGTGACTGAATACCTAACCTTCTTGGTTTTATTCTTCAGAGTTGAGGCACATGACTTCACAGCTTTTGCAGCCTTCCAAGCCTGTGCTTTAGGATCAGTCTTCTTAGCAACAACTTTAGAAGGGGGAGCCATCTCGACCAAGTAGTGCTATACCTTTGGAAAGGCGAAGAACGCTCTGAACTGCATTACTAAAACTATAGAGAAAATAGAGGCTGCAGTGAAAGACTCGACCAAGTAGTCCTTGCCTTCTTCAAAGTCACCTTTGAAGGTTTATTATCACTTTATGTACTGTCGTTATGGTGTTGACGTACCTTTAATTTTTACCAGTAATTGAACTGGAACAGTTCTTTGGATGCTGGAGTATCATGATTCTTACTAGCATAGTGTCGATATGTAATATACAACATCTTACTTCATGAAGACACACCTTTGACTTACTAAATATGAATCTGACATGTGTATGGCCTTGCTATCAATCCAAGAGCAGGAAAGATTTAATGGATCAATTTATACTTAAATGTTTTGGATGACAATGGTCAGCCTATTTATGATGGTGAAAACAAAACTTTGTTGGATAGAGTGGAGTTTCATGTATCAGATCTCTTGGCCTATTGTAAAGACAAAAAAATAATGCTTGACATAATTGTTGGCAACATACCGCAGGTGATATATGTCAACATAATTATGATTTTTGTCGTCAGACCATTTTGCATGCACTTTGATCGTTGTCTGATGATAAACAAGTCTTTCTTTGTGTGTTTCTTGTAGATTCTAAATCCTAATCCAGATGCAATGTCCAAGATGATCACTGAAAATGCAAGTGAAGAGTTTTTGCATTCACTCAGCAACTATTGTGCTCTACAGGTTAGCTTTTAACTCAAGTCCTATTTCCTTCTTATGCTACATACTCTAAAGCATGAGATCCGCTAGTTACTCTAAAGCTTTCTATTTTGTTTATGTAGGGTTTTGTTGAAGATCAATTTAGATTAGGACTGATTGCAAGGGTAGTTGAAAAATAAATTTATGTAATCAAACCTACAGGATTTATGATTTCTAATATGGGAGGACGTCCCGGACAAGCTGTTCGCAAGCGCTTGTTTGAGCGTCGTGGCTTCCATGTTAAGAAGATCTAACAGACTAAAGTCATTCAGGCAAGTGAATTTATAAATGACTTCCTACATTATGTTCTGTTAAATTTGAGTTGACTGAGTTTGGTTTACAGGCTGCTGATACAGATATTACAACATTGGTGGAAATTGAGAAGAATAGCTCACACCGTGTTGAGTTCTTCATGGGGCTTACAAGCGATCAATCGATTTGTGCTCGATCAGCATGGGCATATGGGAAGGCTGGGGGCCATATCTCTCATGCTCTATCAGTTTACAGTTTCCAACTTCGTCAACCTACTCAGGTTCAAATTATTTTATGATACTCTTAATATTAGTTTTTGAGTGATGATAGTTTTTGTTTAACTCCTCCAGACATTTTGATAGGTCAAAACAATATTCGAGTTTCTGAACAATGGCTATAAGACATTAGTAACTCTTTGAACTTGTCTTTCAAGACGATATGTTGTTGCTGATGAAATATATCTACCAGTTAGATAACATTGATCTAGAGATTTTAGTTGTTGTCTTTCACTTGCAAGGCAATTTCAACATGACCATGGGTTATGCAATCCTTTTGGTTAATTTGTTTATTGTTACTCATGTTGTTTTTGTATTTATAAAAAATACAGTGTCTTTAGTTTTTAAAATAATCATATTAGCTTTCATGCCCACCGATTTTAAACCTGATGTAGTAGTGCTTTAGATTTGTTCACATAATTAAGGACACTAGGGTGGTATGATCTGGTACATTGTTATTTACTGTTTTTCAAATCTTTTGCATTTTTTTATTTTTTAATTAAGCTAACATAAACAATTGATTTCTAGGGTATACATACGTGGCTAAGGTGCTAAAAGTTCCAATACATATATTTTTTTTACCATGTCATGGACGTAAGTGTCATTTTGCTATCAAGTTGACCAGTCTTCATTAGATTCTTTACTACTCTTGTCTTTTATGTTGCATCTGTTAGGAATTTAAGATTAGTAAGGGATGTTTATCACTTGTTTATGCATTCTCACCAGCTCCCAACTAGTGAGTTTCCACATCCACTTTCTCGTGTCAAGGCAACTGTTGGATATAGGGCGCGGTTTGTTAAAAACTCATTAAACTATGTATCATTGGTTTTTAGCCCATGCATCTTTACACGCTGCAAATGTCAAAATTGCAGCTATCTTATCAAATTGTCGATTCATTAATCTGGCATGGAATAAGGGACATGATCAATGATGTGCGCAAGAAGAAGTTGAAGCTACGCCCTGTAACCTATTTGAGTGGTTCACAAGGCTTGAAATCTGATATACCTCATGGGTACATATGGAGCCCTCGTCTTGTTCCTAAACCAATAGATCGTGATGTTATAATACTTATTTTTATTTAATTTGTCATCAGATCTGATGTTACTATTTTATCTATAAGTGTCATGTGTATTTATTTTTAACTTATTCTTAGTGATGAAATTATTTATTATGTTTGCAGATTGGGGGCCAAGATTGATGTAGTTAGATTTTGCTTTCTGGACCTTTCTTCAAATTTTGAACCACCTCAGCCTCTTGTAGAATGGCTTGAAGCTGGGGAGAAGCCTATTTATATTGGGTTTGGCAGCCTAGTAAGAATCTGAAACTAACTTTATCTCGTGCACAATTTGCATTTTCCTTTGCGAACTCTTTATATATCTGAACTTTGTTCACTGTTGTGGCTCATTTCAGCGACTATCAATTCGCATTACAAATTCTAATGTCTTCTAGAAATCTTAGAGGAAATATAAGGAAGTTTCAGTGACCATCTATATGTTATTGATAATTGAAGATCAACATGGTTGAAAATTGGAAACAATATTCATTAGAATAATTTCCACTTCACTGAACTCCAAGATGAGGAACTATACCTAATAAAAAGCACAAAAGTTATTTCAACTTGGAACCTAAATTTGAACCGAATTTTAGTTCTCTTATAGTTCTTGAAGGCATGCTGCTTCCACTTAATAAAACTTTATTATTTAGGTGCAAATGGTTTTAGGGTGTTAACTTATCTTATGTTGATAGATATATGAACACAAGTTTTTTTAAGTGTCAAGAGTGCAAATGGATCTTGTTGTTCCAATTTATGGATTGACAAAGCAAGTGAGCTTATTTCTTTTACCTTTTAAGAAAATAAAAGTTATATCATTTATACATTCTTTTGAATGAAAGATACAATATGCTTTTTATATTATAAATGCATTTTACATGTTTAAGGTTATATCATGTTTACTCTGTTTTTCTATAAGTTGTTTACTTTTTTGTAACTTTTGCAAGAGTACATGTTTTCTCTGCACATTGGCTTGTGACAATTTCTTCAGGTGCAGACTATTGGTAGATTCAAATCTTGTGTCCACATGAGTTGTTTTAATCTTGAAAGTTTTGTACAAACGAATGAATGAATGCTCACGGAAGGCATGCTTATTTATCTTCAATTCTCTATTCTTCAGTTGTCTGTATGCGCATTTCTTTTCTAAAAAAGATTTTTATTTTAAATGGAAGTGGTTGATGTGTTTGTGCTTGCAGTGGTAGTGTCTTGTTTGCCTCAAGAACTACTCCTTGGAGAACGTGACTATTAAACTGTCCTTCAATCGTATTTTGAATAGGGTAACTCCATCTTGGCACTATGATGATTTATGTTCTCTTTTATCTAGAATAGTCATACTTATTTGTGGTCTTTTCTTCCATGTTTCTGAAAAAGACGTGAGATTGCAAAGAGGAGATAAGTGGCATTGAACTAAAGGCCGATGGATCATGGAGTGTAAAGAATGAAGTTGTCAGTAACGATCTCTCACTATGGCACTACCCTGGTGATTCGCTGTTAGATATTTCTGGACCTTGAGATCCTATAAAGGCTGAAAATATAGCATGGAAGCAAATAATACTACACCGGAAAAGAAGAAATACATGGTTGCTAGGATTGTGGGTCAATGTTGCATCCCAATTAAATCTACTAGGTACTCAAGTCACAAACGTTGAAGTGGAAGTCATTACTATGACCAACACTTCCTCGGATGGCCACAAAGATGATGCAAGCCTAAGTTTTCAAAAAGATGGTGATCGTGATCACCTTGTAAGACTTTGTTATTATGTAGAACATTTTTTTTTAACTATGATGGTCTTGTATCATTTTGAATCTTTTAAATGAAACAATGTGTTTATGTGTGATGTTCTTTTAAATGAAACAATGCGTTAATGAAGATGTTATTTGACTAGAAATGATATTATTAGGTTTTATAGTGTTTTATGGAAAACGTTATTATTGGGTTCTATAGCTTTTTCATAACGTTTATAAAACACTATAAATGACATTATTTCTATAGCATTTGAGGAAACGTTATTATTGTTCACTTTTCCGTAGCATTTTTCATAGCATTTCAATAAACGCTATAATAGGTCCACTTTTCATAGCGTTTGCACAAACGCTATAATAGGTCCATTTTATCATAGCGTTTGCACAAACGCTATAATAGGTCCACTTTTTCATAGCGTTTCAGCAAACGCTATAATAGGCCCCCTTTTTCATAGCGTTTCAGCAAACGCTATAATAGGCCCCCTTTTTCATAGCGTTTGCACAAACGCTATGAAAAGTTGTAACCCTATTATAGCGGGCTCTGTAATAGCGTTTATAAAAACGCTATTACTCTATTTTATAGCGTTTTTCAAACGCTATAAATACTTCTAAATGTTGTAGTGTGCATCCGGATTCAAGACATCTCCTCAACCTATTTCCTTATGTCATCATAATGGACACGACGTACAAGACAAACGAGTAAGTTTTAATATACATGTTATTATGATTTTAGTTTAATATAAATGTAAACTCATAATATATCCTATATAGGTACAAGATGTCGTTGTTAGAGATTGTCGGTATCACTAGCACGAGGTTGACGTTTGCAATAGCATTTGTTTTCATGGCCAAGGAAAACGCCAATCATTACCAGTGGGCATTACGGAGACTCCGACATGTGTGCGGAAATGTTACACCGGGGGTGATTGTGACGACAAAGAGCTAGGACTCATAAGTGCCCTCGGTGTTATTTTTCCGGATGTGAAACACATGATTTGCACCTGTCATATAAAGTTCAACATCCAACATAGATCTTGGGCGGTGACTCGGTCAAAAGAATTATAAGCTGTTTTTGCAGCACACTACCATGCTCTTATTGAATCTAGATCTCCTGAGAGTTACGAGCGTCGTTTGGGTGAAATGAAAGTGCATTGGCAAGCGTATCCAAGGTTGATGGAGTATTTGGAAACTACATGGCTAATCCCCTACAAGGAAGCAATTGTTCGATATTGGTGCGACTTGCATCTACACTTTGGCACGAGGACAACGAATGCGTAAGAACTTATTTTTATATTGTTTGCAATTATTTTCTAATGTTTGTCTTGTAGATTAATTTATTGAATTGATATTGGTTGTTAGGTGTGAGTCAGCACACTCATTGTTGAAGGGTACATTGCGTTCTACCGTTCAAGGATTTCAGTTGGTGATAGAGAACATTGACTTGATGGTAAATGATCAGATTGATAAGATTCAAGCGTCAATAGAGATGTCACGTGAGAGGATGTTGTTGGCTGTGCGTGTGCCTATATTTGATTTGCTCCGAAACAAAGTAAGCAACGAGTGCTTTTTGGAGTTGTTGGAGATCTACGAGAAGGCAAAGCAAATTAGAAGCTTGACAACATGTAAGGATTCATATTGGAGGGAAGCTCATGGATTGCCTTGTACGCACGAGTTCTATATTGCTATTAGGCATCGGGAGTCAATACGTTTGGATCAGATTCACCCTTATTGGAAGCAAGTACGATGGGAAAAATTGAATCCGATGCATGAAGATGAGGTTGTCCATATTGATCCATACATGGAGTCACTCAATGACTTTAGGGAGCGATTGGACAAGAATTTGCTTCCGAGAGATGTGCTTGAGCGGATGGCTTCATCATATGAAGATATTACAAGTCCGGGAAAATCAACGCTGAGAGTACCAGAGCAGAAAGTCAGAACTAAAGGAAGACCACCAAAGTACGGCATTCTTTCAACAAGGAGAGAACCAAGTCGGTTTGAACATGGTTCTGGATCGGCACGTCCACGTCCTCGAGGTCGTCCACCTAAAGCAAGACAACATGTGGAAGTTAAAGTGGAGGAGCCCGAGCCTGAAGAGGCCAAAGTTGAAGTTAAAGTTGAGGAGGCTGAGCCACGTGGTAAGAAAGGCACCACCAGACGTTCTAAGAACTATCGGTTCAAGGGTGATCAGATGCAGAAGTTCATGAAACCCTTCATCCTTTCAGCCTATGATGTTAAAGAAGATGGACATTATGGATTTAGATCTCTTGCCGTGGTTTCGGGATACTCGGAAGAAGATTACTTGATTGTTAGAAGGGAAATGGCTACGGAGTTGTTGATGAGAAAGGACTTGTACGCACGTGTGAGTATTTTTTGTTGATAATCCCTTCATCCTTTTCTTTGATTTACTATATTTTGTTGATAAAATGATAAATTTCACTAATATTTGTTTTTTTTTGTCAATAGTCGGCGGTAAAATGGACGGTTGATCAAGTTATCGAGGCCACTTGGTGGACTGATCCTATACCTTGTGGGCCGGAGAATTGGATGAAGTGTCCACTTGTTGCAACAGTAGCAGCGACATATTACCGGTGTGCAGTTGTTATACTTGGCTCTACCCCCGAGACATGTTTACCAATTGTTGCAACGGTTGAGAACCAAGAACCACTAACAGAGATTCGTGCAATAGCGTGGGTCAATGGCAATCACTTTGTAGCCGTAAGTTTTCTTTCTTTCTACACCACTTATATCTCATATATTCTATTACTTTTATTCAAGGATGACAAAAAAAGGTAATCAATTTTTCATTTGGCAATCATCTTTCGTTAGGTTTGGCTTAAACCAGACTCTCCATTACCACCTTTGACCCTTCCATGGAGGCGTGGACATGATTCTAGCGTTGATGGATGGGATGCACACTTCCGTGATAGATTCAAGATGTACGACGACCTCCGGCGCAAAGAGTGTTCTAGAGAAGTGTGGATCAATCTCGTATCTTATTCAAACATTTCAGAGTGATATGTTATATGTGTTTCAGGGTTTCATTTGGTTGATGGATGTTTGTATTGTAAGGCAAGCTTATGAAGTGATAGTCAATCTCTTAATCTTTTCTTCTTCGTCGATCCTAACCATTCTTCTCTTCTTCTTCGGAAATACTAATGGATGATTCGTTGCTACTAGCTATGACTACAATGCTCCACTTGATGAATATTAAGGAATGGATTCATTAAACTTCATAAGCTTCAATAAACTTGTAAGCTTCAATAAACGTTCAAGATAAATATATGGAGCACATATGATGTGAGATAAATGGAAAGGAGACAAATGAAGATTCAATAAACTTCATAACTTTCAATAAACTTGTATACACCAAAAGTTAAAATACATGACATGTATGTCCTCCATACTACAAAATGTAAAGTACATCAATCTCGTCTCGGCTGTGTCGCCCTGACCTGAGATGGTGCTATATGAACGTCCTGGCCAACAGACTCGTCGTACATCGTATGTATGTCCTCCATAGTCACTGAGCCACGACTAATAATATTCCGTAGGCGGGCCTGAATAATGTGTAGCCTCTGCATTGGAAAATAAAGTTGTCAGTTAAAGGTAAAGCATAATACTTTAAAACTTGAAAGATAAATATATCAGCACATACCCGAGTATCTGAAACAGGGACCGGAGGAGGACGATCTACCGGTGGAGACTGCATAGCTGAGCCAAGAAGGAGAAATGGATGGCACCGCTCGCTAAACCAGGACATGTAGTCCTCAGATACTGTCCATGGTAAAGGGGCCCTAGTCTGACCCTGAAGCGCAAATCTGCTCGCCTCCTCGTGTCTATCAGCCCAGCGATCATCTGCGCCATGGAATCTCACCCTATACCCTCTACTGCCAGAAGCGGGGCGCTGCTCCAAATAAGGGACAATCCTCTGAAGTGGAATCGTCTGAATGTACCCAAATTGTCGGAGGACTCGATCCGGCATATATGCCTCGATGATATCTCCTATCTGGATCGTCCCTCGGTACGTCGACACAGCAAACTCGCCCTCAAAATCTAACACTCTATCGCTATATGGCATGAACTTGATGTCCTCCGCTCTCATCTGATCTAACTATGAGCGCAAGGATCTCAGCCTCTCAAGAGTGGGTGCTGGTGTCCTCGGAACAGACAGTCTAGAAGCCCATATGGCCGATCCATGACGTCCTGGATCCTCTGCCGCTGAACAACCCAAGGACGGGAAGTGGGCATAGATCCAGAACTGTAAATATTAAAGTAAATGAAAGATGTTATTAGTAAGATTAACAAATGAAAGTTCTTATCTAAAGTGACTAATTACAATGAAATTTCTTACCTGTAGAAGTGATGTACATCCTCCTATCGTCTTCACCTTCAGTTGTGAGGCATCGCCCAACATACTGTAGGTAAAGTCCAGATTTGTCATTTTATCATAACAGTAACAATACGAATTTATTAGGTATTGAAGTAGAGTGATAGTTATACGTACGAGTACAAGTACGCTAGGACGCCGGTGCCCCAAGCATAGTCTCCAGTCCGCCCATGGTCTCGCACCAAGTCGATCAAAAAAGGTCGAATCTTGTTCGTCGATTTATCGACGAACAAGGATGACCCTAAAAAGAAAAGAAGAAATACAGATGCCACCTCCTCAGCTGGGGTAGCTGGGTCGCGCCGAATGGCATCATACGCAGTCCTCAACAAGTCCACTAGTAGAGCTGTCTGGTGACTCCTAGCCTCCACCTCTGATATGTGAAATGTATCACTCAGCCACCTAACCCTATCTCGTGCCAGCATAGGTGTGACCATGGCCTCTCCATCAATCCTAATGCCTAGGATGACGGCTACATCGTGCAGGGTGATGGTCATCTCACCCCAAGGTAGATGGAAGCTGCTAGTCTCTGGATGCCAGAGCTCCACAAATGCATGTATGAGGGCGTGGTCAACTCCAGCAAAAGAGACATCTAGCAAACCCATCAATCCACTCTGAGATGCTAAAGCAAACCAGGAAGTGGGGTCCGCTCTATCAGCGTCGGAAATCCATCTACTGAGTGTCTGAATGTGCTCTATCCGCCGTAAAGCTGTCATCGGCCTCCTGTAATCCTCCTTCATAACACAACGAATATTCAATTAAACGTTTTATTAATTTAGTTTTTGTAAGATAATGTGTTGTAATTGTGATTAGTTATCTACCTCTCCCATCCAGACACCTCGAGCACGGTGTCCGACATAGCAAGTGAGCACATCGCTGATCAATGGTGCCCCTGTATCAGCAACTACACGGCCTCGATCAGCCGGTACAAATGGCTCCTGCTGCGGCGGTACTACAGGATTTGCAGCTGGAGCATCGAAGTCAAAATCTTGCTGCTCGGTATGATCGCCAACCGGTGGCTCTACCTGCTCCTCAGCAGGAATATCTGCAGTTGTCTCCATGTGCTCGTCAGTAGTAATATCAGTAGGTGGCTCAACCTGCTCGTCAGCAGTAGTATCAACGCGCTCGCCAGCTGTGGGATCTATCTCCCTTGCCTGTACAGAAGGACGGGCCACATCCTGGTCCGAGTCAGATCCATATGTCGGTGGTGGAAGAACCTCCCGAGGGAGAGCCGGAGATGCATCTGAGATGCATGGTCTCTGTGGCTGCTGTGGTGGTGGTGTGTCGGCAGCCGAACCAGCTACCTGGGACCTCCTCCCCATCGTAGCCCTCGCGGTGGCGAGACCATCTCTACGAGCCGAGGCCGTGGGACGCCTCCGTCTATGTCTCTGCATGGCCTGTAATATCTATATTTGATATTACAGGCCAATTTAATTAATTTTCTTTTATTTAGTTTCCTTTACTTTCATTTAAATTGAATTTAAAAGAAACTAAAAGAAATTAAAAAAAAAATTATAATTACATAAATAAAATTAGGGGGAAAAAGTAAAGGTAGAAATTTTAATTTAATATATTTTTAATCTATTTTATTTTATATATTTTTAATCCATCTTATTTTATATTAAAATGGATAAACTAATTTAATAAACTAATTCCATTTTCTTTTATTTAGTTTCCGTTAATATATTACAATTAAATTAATTAGATATATTTTTATTCCATTTATTATGAATTAATATACATTAATTAAAATTATATAATATTAATATATTTAATACAATATTTCTAATCCATTTTATTTTAAAGTATAATGGATAAACTAATTTAATATATTTAATATATTACAATTAAATTAATTAGATATATTTTTATTCCATTTATTTTGAATTAATATACATTAATTAAGATTATATAATGTTAATATATTTAATATAATATTTTTAATCCATTTTATTTTAAATTAAATTGGATAAACTAATTTAATATATTTATGTTACAATTAAATTAAATAAATATATTTTTATTTAATTTAATTTGTATTTATTATTCTTTAATTAAATTAATTTTTTTAAAATTAATTATATATTTAATATATTTTTATTTAATTTAATGCATTGGAATGCATTATAATGCATTCCAATGCATTAAAAGATGAACAGTACTCCCACGGTTTCGCAATGCGTGACCGTGGGATCACTGTTCATCTTTTTCGACAGTCCGCCATTGAAGGCGGACTGTCGAAGCTCCTATGCCCACCATTTCAACAATCTCTCTTCAATCAACCTAAAACTAACGATGTAATAACCGGAATTTTGAGACTCCGTTAAACCTGAATTTAACCGACTTCCGAAACGTCAATCTTAAAATAGATAAAGACATGTATTAAATTAAGATAAAACGAGTGTTATTTCTATCATTTTATGTGACATTAATGCACATAAAATGACGGAATCTTGTAATAAAAAATAAAGCACGTCCTTAAAATAAAAAACATAATAATTCCGTATTATTTAACGAGTCCTTTTTCCGTTCTAATGGGAGAGTAGGCCGAATGGCCCACTAGCAAGCCCGATATCATATTCAGCCAGCCCATTTTAATTAAATTATCCTAATTACCCTATTAACCCTAATCCTAACCTAATTAATCTAATCCAACTCACCCTCCGCCATCTCCTCTCACGATAAACAAACAACCTAATCTACGCTGCCGCTGGATGCTCGACGCCACTGCGCCTCTTCGCTTCAACCGGATCGTCGCCACCGCGAGCCTGCGCCGCCCAGTCGAGTCCGCCGCTGCGAGGCGCCTCCGTTCGGAACCCTCCGCCTCCAGTAGCGCAGCAGCCCGCCTCCAGTAGCGCAGCAGCCGCCTCCAGTAGCGCAGCAGCCATCGCCGCCTTGTGACCACCAATATACGTTTAAACCGGACCACCAGGAAGGACTCGCAGCCGCACCGATCGAGGCCGGAGCAGGAAACGTACGCAGTGGTAAGTCGCTCCTTCCCCTTCGCTTTCCCTCTCTCTCTGTCGCGAGGATATATATTCCGACGTTTCACTCCGTTACCTGCAGTGCAATCCGGAAACAATCCAGTCGGAACCCTATCGTCTTCCCGCAGTCTCGCGCGTCAACGCCGGTAAGTACCGTTTTTCTTCCCCTCGTTTCCTTCCTTCTCGCCACTGCTGTTGAGACTCACACAGTCTTGGCTGTCCCGCAACAACAGCAGGTCGACCACCCAGGAAGAGCCGCCGGAACGCTAGCGCTGCTTAGGACCTTAACGCCGGACTGCAGTTCCGTAAGCTTGCTCCTCCTCTCTTCAATTTCACTGTCATCCAGATGTATGTGAACTGCTGTTGTTGAGCCCTAAGCATAAATAACATAATGTTAAGAAGCTGCTGAGTATTTTTCATAAAATGGAAGGCAAAGGCTGCTGTAAATTTAATTTAAGTTCTTCAGCGTTCAGATTACGAACAGCCATCTTGTCGATCAATTATAAAACGTTTGGATAAAGATCCACCGTTGAATTTTTGATATGTTGTAGACAGATATATGTAGTTTAGCATATTAAAATTTGGGAAGAAATGAACGGTCGGATTGAAAGTTACGAGCTCCCGAAGTTAGGTAGTTGAGCAGTTTTATTAAACTTAAAAATTTGACTAAGTATAAGAAAGTAGAGTGAGGAACCGACTTTGGGAATTATTATAAAAACATCGGCTGAACAGTTTGAAGAAATTCTTTCTTCTAAGGCTAGATAGAACCTCATAAATGATCTAGATATTTAATTCGGAAATTTTATAAGCTGTTAAGAATTTTATATTTAAAGCCGAAGTTAAACCTTTTTCGGTTCTTCCGGAAATTAGAAACATAGGAAAAATGTCAGTTTCGCACCTAATAAAATTCTAAGAGTTAGGATATATTTTAGAACTTCAAATAGGAGTGTGGACATGAATTTTAGGGTTTTCGAGAAAAACGGAACCAAGGGTAAAATGGTCATTTTACCCTAAAACTAATAATGTAACTAGTACGTCTTAATACTTATTTGATCTTAGAAGTTTCAGACTTCTATCTACGTGAAAGTGTGCTAATACACTTATCGCCTTTAACAGGCAACTGAGTGGGTACAGTTACAGAGCAAGTGGTTATTAAAGAGTTGAGCGTTATAACAGGTAAGTCCTTTGGGCTTACTTAGCTGACTGCTAAATATGAGTATAAATGATGATGGTGGTGTGTGATTGACATGTTAGAGAGATAGGTTGTGATACATAAATACCGACCTGTATTTTTGGCCTAAGAGTAACAGGCGGTGGCATTCCGCTCAGTAGCTCGCAGGGCGCTGGGGGTTTCTTTCGGGACTAGTCCACACATGGTTTGTAGTGATGCTACCAAAGGAAGTCAGCTATACCTACACCAGTTGGATAAGGAACGGAGGCGAGAACTAATAATAGTTCTCGTGCCACAACTTAAATTGAATAACGTGAATCACTTAAATAACAGATAATAATTGGTTGAGTGCCAGCATGATGTTTGTTTATTTTTGTTTCTGCTTGTGGTTGTGCTGTTATCATTGTGCTTATATTTGGTTAGTTAGCTAACGGTTGATATGTTGTTTAGATTTGACACAGGTTAGAGCAGATGCCGAGTGATCCAGATGGTAGTGGTCAGCCGGGGTGTCGTACTTTAGGACGTTTTGCAGTTTTTGCATTTGTGGGTTTTTCAGTTGAACATCGTTTCCTTTCGTACTTTGATATATTACTTTTCCGGCTGTAGTTGATCTGGTCACATCCATGCATTGAAAAAAAAACTATTTTATGATTTTTAGTTTTTCCTTATCTGTGCCTTGTTGTAAGATCATGTTAAGTTGTTGTCAAACTAAGGTCGGGACCCACTGTGCGGTCCTAACCAGTAACTCCCTAAGTTGTAAAATTTGGGGTGTTACAAACTAATTCAACAACAATCTAACCTATTCATGTCCATTTCATGCTCAATTACGAACCGAAAAGTGAAAAACGAAAACCGAGCAAAAACCGAACAAAAACCGAACAAAAATCAAACGATACCTCTCTCGGGTCGTGTTTCCGCTTCTGAAATGGCCTTCCTTCGTTACCGTCTTTGTCCATTGCTGATTTTGTGTCGAATGGTGCTTGATTCGGCTTTGGCCTCTTCGTCGTCGCCGTCGCTGTTGCCGAAAATTTTTGTTTTGAATGATAGCGCTTACGGATTCTCATTCCGTAAGCGCTTTTAGGGCGTGAAAGGGTCACGCATTGCGAATGCGTGACCCTTTCACTCATTCGCAAAGCGTGAACGTGACCTTACGTTCACGCTTTGCGAATGAGTCGTGCAATACCTAAATCCTGAACCGTGCGAATACGAGCTCCGTAATTAATTATAAGAAGAAAAAAACTTTAAAAAAATTAAAAATAATACACTTGTGCGGGTAACACACCAGTGAAGATACAAAGTCGATCCTATATCTCATATTTTAAAATTTTAAAATATTCTTAAACAATTCTCTTATTTATTAACTTATAATTTGCTAATTAATTGTTTCATTAATTGTTGATTTAAAATCTAATCTATATAACTTACTAAAACAAAGGACAATAAGTCCACATGTCAATCAACTAGGTATGCCACATAGGATTTTTTGTGAAATATTTACTGAAATGCCACTCCTAAAAAATTTATGAGATTACTAAATTACCACTCCTAAATAATAGAATCCTAATTACTAAATAAATATTAAAGATTTCTATCTATAAATAATTTTTATTAAAGATTTCAATTCTCGAGCCAATGGACTCATGCCTATGATTGATCAGCTAAACTGTTAAATGTAATCTCTGAAATTAATATAGATTAAAAAAATTTACAATCATGAGCTCTTTACTTTGATTCTTAGCTGGTCATGTTCAGAGTATTAGTAACTTGGTACTTGCCTACTTGGTACTTGCCTACTTGGTACAGGGTGAAAAAGATGACAAGATAATAGCTGTCTGTGCTGATGATCCTGAATTCCGTCACTACACAGAGCTCAGTGATCTTGCTCCTCATCGCCTTGCTGAGATCCGTCGCTTCTTTGAGGACTGTATCCTTTACATTCATACCATCTCAGTCAAATTAAATTGGTCATAGTCAGAGGCAACAATAGGTCTTAAAAGAAAAAGCTCAAGAACTGCTTAGTATAGTCATATCAACATGAAATGTGAGATACACTTCCAATATATACATAGGTGATTTGTGTGTATTTTTTGTTAAATTTTATGAAGGAAGTATATCAATAGGTTTAGTATAGTAGTGTCAATATGAAATATATTCAATCCATTTTTTGCAGATTATAATACTAATATAAATCATTAGAATCATCTCATTAGGTTGTCAACAATAATAAAAGCAATAGGTAATAATATGAATTAAACAAATCTTCACAAAATATATTGTAGAAAAAATAAACCAATTTCTTTATCTTCAGTTTGTTACAATATAAAAGATTTCATCAAATCTCTTTCTCAGATTCTATCAAATACATCGATCAGCTCGAGATCAGATTTATATGAAGTAGTTTAATTAACAACCAAATCTTTCAAGTTTATTTTCCAAGATATGCACATTCCATTTTTTGTATAAGTACATACGAATCAAAGCGAGCACGATCATATGCAGAGTAGCAGGCCTTTCATTGTTACTAGAGATATTGATTCTTATTTTCCAGTAAGGTAATTTCTTCTTCTCTTTGGTTTCCCTTCCATTATTAAATGTTTATGTATAATCTAAATGTATCCTAATGGTTCCCAATCTTCAATTATGCAGTTCTCATGACGAAGCAATACTATTTCTTGCAAGAATTGAAGTTGAACAACTCAATCCAATGGAAAATTCAAGTACGTGTAACTCACATGTGGCTGGTACCAATTTATGGAAGTCCCAACGAATTCTACTCAAAGGACATGATTTTAATCGATGAAAAGGTACCTTAAATTAGCTTCTCTCGATTACTAAATAATATATTTAATAATTATGGGTTTCTTATTTTTCCCAAAATTCTACAGGGTAATAGGATTCACGCTACAATCAAGAAAGAATTGGTTCACCAATTTCATTCAATTTCTGCTGGTTCTACGTATCTTATTTCCAATTTTGGAGTATCAAAATACCTATCCAAGCTTCTATACAGCCATTTGCCATATAAGGTTGTCTTTAACAAGGCTACTTATGTCAAACAAATTGATTTACCTGGTCTTCAAATGTATGGATTCAATTTTATGAATTTCAATGAAATTCAAAACACTGGTGTCGACCCTAGATATCTCATTGGTAAGTCCAAATAGATCTAATTTTACTGATGTTTATGATTAATTTGATTATATATTAAATTATTATATTTTGAAACTTTTACATTAACACCATTTGGTTATGGTTTCCTTGCAGACATTATTGGGAATTTGGTTGCTGTGGGTGCAATGGATAGCCATTATGAAAGAAGAAATATCTATTTAAGAAGTTCCAGGTTAATCCAACTTATAATGTGTTTTCAGATACCGATTTTATTTATTTTTTATAACTCTAATGAATTTCCGATTTAACTAATATACTTTTTTTTTCCCTAATTAGCAACGAAGTCCTAAAGTGTACTCTATGGAACGAATACGCTCATCAATTTGATGAGCATTCTATCCATTTTGATGCTACTGACAATATTGTTGTCCTTATTCATCTTGCTGCTATCAAAGAGTTTAGTGGTATAAATTCAATCATTTCTATAAATCAAGCAAGATTTAGTATTTAACTTTTATGTTATCTAAAATGTATGTTATCTCATGCAGGTCAAAACTACATTTCCAATGCCAAAGGAGCCACAATTGTATTTGTTGATGACAGCCGACTTTTTGAAATTTTGAATTTCAAAAACATGTTAGTATTAGTCATATTACATTTAATTATACTCTATTTTTATACTTAGTAATGAATATTAATTTTTAAATATATTCTTTTCTATGTTGTTTTATAGGTTTCCTATGACAAAAGAACTCTTGGATCATCTGAACATCCCAATGGAAACAAATCAACCAACACTATCTTTGGCTGAAATTTTCTTGTCTCAAACCGATAGTAAAACAATCTCTGAGATATTGTCTACTACTGAGGTAATTCAGAAAGCATTATAAATATTTAGTTTTATCTCATCAGAAAGCATTAAATTTTAAACTTATCTATTTATCATATCTTAATTTAATTAGTCTATTTTATTTGTTGTTAGAAATGCACATGTATTACCATGGCAACTATTGAAGCTATAGACGATACATTTGGATGGTTTTACAATTCTTGCCAGACATGCAAGTCCAAAGTTGAGGTTGATGGTACTAAATACAAGTGCAAGAAATGTGTTTCAACCGTCAAATTTGTTGTTCCTAGGTATCTTTATATTTCACGATTTTCATTATTATTACTTAGTGTATACCCATAGTTATCTCTAAACATTATTATATTTTCAGATTCAAACTCCATTTGAAGGTGACAGACGATTCAGGGAGTACAGATTTCATAATGTTCGAAAAACAGGTTAAGCAGTTTGTATCCAGATCAGTTACTGCAATTCAGGATTCACTTGATAAGGTTTTTCTTTCTATGATTTTAAAAAAATATAATTATTCAGTTTTACTATAATGTGCTATCATTTATAGCCAATACATAACTACTTTAATTTGTCAATATGTTCTATGTAGGATATTGATATTAATTCCATCCCCCCTGAACTGAATGATATCTTGAACAAGACCTATTTGTTTAAGATAATCATTTCAGAATACAATTTGGGGCAGACACATAACTCAGCAGCTGGTTATACTGTCAATAACATTACCAATGATCCTGACATTATCAAGGAGTTCATAATTATGGAAGCTCAAAGACTGGTAGATTACTAATCTTTATTAGTTATTGTATATTATAGTTTTTATTGAAAAAAAAAACCCTAAAAGGATGCAGTCTGTTTAATTTATTTTTATCAATAACATTTTGTTTATAGGTTGGCCTATCATCACCATGTATCCCAAACCCCAAAGAGACTGGAAAAAACTTAATGGTGATCAACGATGATGAAAGCAGTGAAGACAGTGAAGACAGTGGAGATATTCGTTTCAAACGCAGGAAAATTGAAGGTGATTTTGAGTCAAATGTCAAAGCAATTGATCGAAAATCTGAAAAAGAAGGATCTCATCCCAAAGATTCTGTTTTTGTGAAACAAGAGAAGATTTAAGTTATTGTGTGCTTTTTTCAATGGATGCAGTTTGTGTTTTGATTTATCATACTTAAATTGGGTTGAACTATTTGAATTTGATTTATATTTATGCTATCCTACAATTCAGTTTTTTAATGAGCCAATGAAAACTTCTTATCTATATAGTACCTTTTATTTATCAACTTGATCATCTAATAAGCACCTTATTATAATTTAGATTATTTTAATTTTCTAAATATTACAGACCAAACAATCTCTTCAAAGTTTTCTTGGATAAATTCATAATTATTCATAATTAGAAAATTAGCACACTACATGACTACTACACATTTCATGTCAACTGCATTTATATAGCTTACTATGATCTATTTAGCATTTTCATTTCAGCAAATAAGCACGCATATTAGTAGGTTTAGGTTCATGACAATTGAATTAACATAACTGTAAAATGATAAGAAAATTGAGCAGAGTTTATCAAATACCTGTCTCGATCAAGTGTTGGTGGCAACCCCATTCATGTAGTTTTGTACCAACAATAGGCCACTGTAACCTAAGTTCACATGATGTAGTTGTACGATTAGTTGAATGTACCAAATTGAAAGTTCACAAGTAAATACACAGGGATAATAAATAAATTATTTCTATATGAACTGGAGATGATTACTAGCACAAATTTCTTTATAATACTCGTTTGAGTTTCACATTTTATCAATTAGTTTGAAATGAAACAACCTATATATGCCTTGAAGACATAAAACCTATGAGCATTCACCGCACTTTGACAAACATGTATAATCATTGTAACCTCTACCCATTACATTTTTTAGTACTGAATTTTCTTTCTTTTCTGAAACCATATTAATAATATTAATTAAAGTTAATGTACATTGGTAAAACCTGAAGTTATCACTTATTTAAAAAATTATTAAGCAAATATTTACATTCATCAAGTAGATGTATTTAGCTCTGTGTGCTGCAATATATGTAATTGGGGTGACAGTGTTCGAAGAAATAAAGGAGGGAGATGTGGTTTGTAGTGATTAATGAATCTATTATAATTTGGTAGATACGGATGGCTTGTGGGGAAAGTCAGAGATTTATATGAAGTACTTTAATTAACAACCAAATCTTTCAAGTTTATTTTTAAAGATATGCACATTCCATTTTTTGTATAAGTACATACGAATCAAACTCTGGGTCATATGCATAGTAGTAAAAGGAAAATATATATGGCATACACTTGGTACTTCATAATCATCTTAACTATATTACACTTATAATAACTAATAGGCTACTATGTTTGGTGAAATCCATGGAAAAGTAAATTAATTTTGAAAAAATAAAGATTCACAACAATCTTTTGGCTATCTATTGTTATTTTGAAGTTTAAATTGATCCATTCCTATGCTAGATGTGAGCTGGCTACTACATATTTCTTATTAACCTCCATCAACTAAGCCTAATCGGATAATTAAGCCGCCTAATAGTAAGATTTAAATCAGATATTGAATGTTATTTATATCTCTATTTTCTGTTAACTTAATTAATAAAATTTTATAGTTAGGATATTCTCTACGATTTGTTAATTATGAAAATCAAATCACATAACAAATTCTGATTGTTTATCTGAAGAAAATCCTAACATACATTAATAATTCAGTTCCCTTTATCTATAAAAGGTACTTCTTCTATCGTTTTTCTAATCTCCATTTATACATATCATATATGAGCATCAGAAGTAAGGATATGCTATCTATGTCGTCTGTTTATTCTACAACCAGTGAGTTTTGTTGATTTCAAATACTTTTCGTTTATCTTCAATTCCTTTGTATTTACACTACTCAATAACTCTTTTTTGCTACTTTTTTGTTTTGTTGTTGACAGCCATGGAACAATATCTCCAGCCCGACACCATGATTGAAGTTATAGGAACTGAACCAGATTTTATTGTAACACCCCGAATCCACGGGATTCGGAGCGCTACGGGTTAGGACCTCACAATGGGTCCCGACCCTTAGCATGACAACAATTTCACTGGATCTTACAACAAGACACAAATAAAGGCAAAACCGAAATTCATTTTAATGCAATGATATGAACCCCAAAAGAAAACAACGAAAGACTTCAGCCGAGATACAACGCTAAAGGCAACCGCCATACACGCGACATACATAAAACCCTAAACAATACATAAAAACAACCCCCAAAACCCATCCTAAAATGTACGGACCCCGGCTGCCCACTCTTCCGGATCTCTCGGCCGCGCCCCTAACCTGCAAGGCAACTACAACAATATCGGTATAAAACCGTTAGCTAGCATTCTAGGCATTAGAATCATGGTATTGGCACACACACACACATAAGACATCATAAACACACAACATGTTCCAAAACACACAATCCGGTTTATTATCTTTTTATTATTAGGTCATATCCCGTTCTAATTCAACTTCTTTTGTGACACGAGAATCTTAAAGATCTCGCCCTTGTCCCCTTTCACCATACGGGTTTGTACTTGATGCGGATCAGCATCACCCGATGGGCTGGTCGCAAGGCACCTCCCAGTCATCCCCATTTTGGACTGGACAAGCGGTCACCGCCCGTTCTCATACACTTGGGCCAAATATAAACATATAAAGTCGGTGGTCCTATTACCGGTTTAGATGTTATAACATAAGCAATAAACACACACATAAACAATAAACACACACCACCAAACACGCATTGAAACTAATACAGAGAATACGAGCTAAGTAAGTCCGAAGACTTACTTGTCCAAAAGATAATCCCGCTATATCCCGCTCTCTGCTTCTAGCAGGAAGACACTCAACGCCTGTCAAAAGGCACACGATCAACAACTCTCTCATATGCTAGTCCCAATGATCTCGCAAGATCATAAACCATAACTATGCTAGGATAACAAACTCATAGTCCTCCCGATCTCACAAGGTCAAACCATCACAACACAGGCTAGGATACTCTCGTTCTAGTCTCCACAATCTCAACGATCATACAACCTCAAACCTTATATCCTCTCAATCTCAACACACAACATAAACCCATAACAACTCACAAGATAACAACAACCCTTAAGCCTTAGAACATTCCACAAACCTCAACCACTCACCTAAGGTTCCGAGCCACTACTTGGCATTCACTCTAAGTTATACTAGATCCAACCTAGCATGATACTATTAACCATAATTAGATCGAGGAAGAATGTACTCACACGAGGTCGAAGGCGGAAGACGATCTAAGGATGTCGATATGGATTCGTTGACCTTAACCAGGGCGCTTCCGAACCTAGCACCAAACTAAACAAATTTAGCATAACGCTAAATTTGAACGGAAGATTTAACGTACATAAATCTAAGGAAAACTCGCTTTCAGAACCAAGGTTAAAACGCGTGATTAAACTTTGATCAATAACCCGAGATTAATTCGACAAAATGGCATAGCGTATAGTGTGTACAATTATAAGGATATCCCCATGATTAAAATCCAAGGATAAAAACAATAACAACATTATCCGACAATTTATAAAATTCTAGAAACTTGGTCATAAACCGGAATCACGACTTGAACCGTAAACCCAATTTTAAAATCCGACAATATATATTCCGGGCAACTTATACATCATAACCCAATGAAAGACTCGTTTTCTAAGCCAAGGACAACCAACACCGCTCAAACGTTTTCCGGGGCAAAAAATACAATATCCAAAATTATGGGTCATGTCCGAAAATGATTTCAACAGGAGTTAAATTGCAATTATCCAAAACTGTGGGTTAAAACCTGTAATCAATCCAAATGGCATATTCGAAATTCCAGAAAACATGGGCCATATGTTGTAAATGCAAACTGGGTTATAAACTGTAATTATACTAATTAATAGGGCCCCAAAATGAAATAAGGAGGAACTACTTCTTCCACCTAGCAGCACGCGCAGAGGGAAGGGAGGCGGCGGTGCTTCAGGGCAGGGCACAGGGCTGCTATCCGGCAGGATTCAACGGCGATGGAGGCGGAAGAGCTTCCTTCCTGGCGGTGGGGGCGGTGGCAACGCTGGCAGGGCTTCCAGCTCCAAAGCAGGCCGATAGATGGGAAACGGGGGAGAAGAGATAGCGGCGGCTCGGCTTGCTGGTGGATCCGGTCGATCGAGACGGCAGGGGGAGAGCGGCTCTCCTTCGATCCGGTGGTCCCTGGTGGTGCAACCTTCAATCGATCCACGCAGCAATAGAGAGGGGGAAAAAGGGAGAGTTACAGTGAAGCAACAGAGGGAGAAGGGAGTTGTGAAGGGTCTTTCCAGAGGGGAGTGGTGAGGAAGGGGGTGAGGGGTTAGGCTGATGTGGGATTAGGGGACAGAGCAGGGAGGTCGAGGGGTCGCTTGTGGCAGGGGCAGCGAGGAGTCGCTGGTGGCAGGGCATCAGTGCGAACGAGGGGTCGATCCCGAAATGGCTCAGCAGCCAGAGAGTCGGGAGGTTAAAGAGGGAAAAGAAGAAAAGAAAAATAAATAAAGGAAAAAAAAAGGAAAATACATAAATAAAATAAACTCGATCGAAACAAATCGAAACGGGAATTTCGGATCGGAAACCTTTTCCGTACTTTTCCAAAAAATTTTTATACGACAAACATATGTGGATCGAGTATATAAATAAACTTACAAAATATCTTTTGTGACATAGAAATCAATCTCGTAACAAATATTACGAGCTTTCAATAATAATTAAAATACTATTATAAAAGTATACTCGTAAAATTAAATTTTACGTCGTGAAATACTCATTAAACATACTTAAGATAGTAAAATATCGATAAAGGCCGGAAAGATAAATATCGCAAACGCGCCTAAAATTGGGGCGTTACATCAAATCCCCCTAAAAACAAGTTTCGGCCCGAAACTTGCTATACGCCGAACATCTCGGTCCCTAAAGCCGAGGTATAAACTCTCTAACAAAGAAACCGTGGACCTTCTAATCTATATACACAAACTACTCGAACTACCATTGCAAGATATATCAAGTCATATAACACATTCCCGCAGCGGCACAAACTACACATAACATCACACATGCATATAACTCAAACAAGAGAAGAACTAGGTCTAACCGGTCGATTCTATTGATGCTACTAGATCAACGTAAAACTCAACCAAAGATACTATCCTCTGTCTTCCCGTTAGCCTCCTCGGTTCCTCGTCTGCCACTAGATCCTCATGACTGACAACATGTCTCGAGTCATGTATGTACTCTCTTGATTGATACATATGAAACACCGGGTGAACACCCTCTACTCTCGTCGGCTACGCCACCCGGTAAACCATTTCCCAACTCGCGCTAAGATCCAAAAAGGGTCCGATATATAAAAAAATTCAACTTCTTTCTCGGGTCTTTCCGAATGCATCATTCCCATTAGGTTTCTTCTTTGCTTGCCTCTAACAAAGGAGATCGAATTTTCAGATTACACTGTTGGCTTTGGTTCTTGTCAAACAAACTTCGATGTTACATTTCCTTAATTCTTGTGGCACTTCCAAGTAGTGAAGTACTTTACCTCACACTGCTTCTACTAACGAGACACGTATGCTATTACTTTTACTTCGTTTCTCAATATTCAATCAAGACCCTGCCTTGGAGAATCACTTGTACACTTCATATCCATCATACCTCGAGGCAATTTCAAAACAGCTACACCAATGAATCTCCTCTTAACTCTCAACAACTCCATTGTCAATATTCTTCCCACTCTAACTTCTTTGTCTTCCGAAGTAGGTTATCCATAGATGGTGTTACTCGGAGAATCTCTCCACAAATCCAGTAATGACCAACACATCTAAGAAAACTTCTTATTCGAGAGTAGACCAAAATATCTTGTCTGGGGCATCAGTAAGTCCATGTGGAGTAACTACCACTTGTAGTGACCTTGGCTGGTCCCAAGGTGCCGTGTTGGCAATATCCAGTCTCGAATTCTCAAACGGTGACAATCCAATCTTACTTAATCTTAGAAGAGACTACCGACCCTTGCAACCGGTCGAGTAGATCCGCTATCTGTGGTGAGGGATACTTGGTTGTTCATTGTTATCTTGTTCAGCTAACGGTAATTGATGTACAAGCGGAGATAATCGTCTCTCTATTTGCAAACTAGTGTTCTCCAGAACAACTTCAAATCAAGAGTTTAAGATATTTTCCAATATGAACTTCAAATCAAGAGTTCAAGATAACGTCTGGCGTTTTCTATGGCAGTGCATTGGTTCAAATGAACCTTTATCCACAAGTCCTTGCAACTGGTTGTTCAAATGCTTCTTCCACTCATGTACCTTCACAGGTGTCATATGTAGAGTGTCTTGGATATCGGAGTCGAGCCAAACTCAACCTTAGTGGCAACACATTCCAATGTATTGGAATCCGTGATATCTCAGTTTCCATCTTTTCTCTTCCCGTCACATATCATAATAACCGGCACAATCTTGTCTTATCACTTCACAAGTGGTCACGACACAATTGATCTACCTCGATCTATTGAGGGGTGACGTCCTTTAAACACGTGTATTGTTCCATCATTAGCTACAAGGTTTACCGTCTTCTTTCAAAGATCCTTCATCTCTTGAACTCGAGAGACTTGCTCGAGTCTTCTGACTCTTGTATCCTTATTTAAGTATTCCTTTATCTTAATCTCATTTTCCCTCTTTGATGACATGATTGTAAAAATCTCTTAAGGTTTCTCACTTATGTGCAACCATAAGGGTCCAAACTGCAGGACTCAACCGTGCTTCGAAACAATTAATCTTATCTTCTTCACTTTCCATGACATTCCAACGTATGGAAGGAGCTCTTCGTCTTCTACATAAGCTTTCACCATAGACATCCTTTCTTCAAGTAGGCGTAGAAATTATACTTCATTTTCTTATGTAACGTCAAACCGACCGTAGTGGTTCTAACCTCCACCTTTCATGTACTCCTTATACATCTCATATCAACAACAACTTCAAAACTTCGATCTTCTCTTACTCTTGTTGGTCACCTTATGCATCTCTCGATATTCCCTGAACAACTTCACAACCGTACATGTATCCCCGTGGAAAACGCTCGAAGAAATTCCCCACCCAAAACCACTGAAATATCCAACTCATTACTTCTCAAGTTCTGACGTCATAAGCTCTAAGCTTGCGGTGTTACTATAATCCAGGTTCCCCGTCTCACTCCATCCCTACCATGGCTTCTCCGTAGGAGTCAAGAAAACTTTGACTAAACTTTTGCTCGCGAAAACATAACATCCCTATCATTAGTACCAACATATCATGCATCCTCTTTATGTATTCCCCCTTTTTCCGTACCACAACCATAAAAGCCTCACTTTCCTCCCGCTCATCTATTCTCTTCACTCTCATCAAACCTTAACAGTTCTTATACGTGTCGTGTCCCCCTTATGCCGATCCCATGAACAAAGAAAGTTGTACGGGTTTGTTACAATCCCCTCCCTAGGAGGTCTGTTACATTTACTTGATTAAAACGTTTATGCTTCAGTTAATACACCTCCTATCACTGCATTCAACCTCCACGAATGTTCTAGTTCTTGTTCCCCTTCTTAATAATCTCACATCATGGGTTACTCTTTCCTTCCCACAGTCACCAGTATATAACCCGCACCTATGCACCCTCCTTGGTCACCGATCAACTCATTGAAGACCCTCTCTAAGGTCAACGACTTACCCTCCTACCATACTTCCATGTTATCATACTCTTGAAGGATACTCTCTCGGGGTACTCTGTCTTAAACTTCACTAGCTCATTTTACTCCACTTCCCACTCCGTTAGCTCCTATTAAGCTCCCATCTTCCTTCCGTTTTTGTAAGATAACTATACCTCCCCAACTCTTTCGTGTCATATGACCCAATTTCATAAGCTTAACTAATCTTCATAGTATCTTGTAAATGCATCTTCCCCACACCTCTATCGTTAGTAACCACTCTCTCTTCTCTTGGTTAGTAACTTGAGTCTTTCAATCCAAACTCCTTGTTTCACATTTCATCTTCTGAAGATCATCATCTACACACACTTCCTCCTTCTTGGCGTTTCTTAGTCTTATCATTATAACGGAAACCAGTCAACTCCACGTGAAACCCCACCATGCCCTTCTTCTCATTACTCTAGTAATGTTTTAACTTTACTTTTTGGTACCTCGTAAGCTTAACTTACGGTATTTTAAATCCTTCTCACATATTTCGTTCACTTCTCTCATCTTAACTCCAATGCTTAGAAACGTCTAAGGAAAGCTTTGCATCTTAATGGAACACCACCTTAACCTTGCTAGAACGTACTCATCTCCTTCTCGATTTACCTCTTTAGTTATCCATGCGTCGTCTTGAAGAATCATAATTTCGTTGTCTCGACTTCACTTCATTGTTACTCGTCATCGCTTTCTCGGAACCACTCCCACAACTTCAGATTGCTTCCTATTTGTATATCTTCCATCTGAGTTTTGCTTATGTTGACTCGAGGTTCTCTTCTCTTTGTTTGTCCTTGTGATTAACATCATCTCTAGTCTTCTGCTACTATGTCCTCTAAAGGAGTCCGAGAAATCATTGGGGTGCTCGCTAAAACTTGATGCTCAACTCGATAACTTTAGCGTGCTCATCATCATATGTATACTATCCTAAGCCAAACGGCATTGTCAAAAGAGCGATGATAGCTTTCTATCATCTTAATTATCAGGTCCATATTACTAATCTGTTACTAATATACCATATAATAATATATATAACTATACATAAGTCGTATGTTAATACTTACTATAAACACATCAAGTCTAGGAAAATCAACTACAAAACAAAGTCCACAAACATAACTAAGGTAAAACAAGTCCACGTATCCAGATATAGTCCTAACACTTAACTAAGGTAAAACAAGTCCACATATACATATCTATACATATTTCAATAATCCAATAACTATGCTGCCGAGATCCGCGGAAGGAGTGGTGGTCCGTACATTCTAACCCAAACCCGACTCATGCATATGATTTTGAAAACGAAAATTTAGAACCCGTGTGGGTTCTGTTTATTCCTCATTCGGCCTTTGGAAGATTGCGAGTGCCATTGTTGTCAACCTAGGGCTCTGATACCACTTTTGTAACACCCCGAATCCACGGGATTCGGAGCGCTACGGGTTAGGACCTCACAATGGGTCCCGACCCTTAGCCTGACAACAATTTCACTGGATCTTACAACAAGACACAAATAAAGGCAAAACCGAAATTCATTTTAATGCAATGATATGAACCCCAAAAGAAAACAACGAAAGACTTCAGCCGAGATACAACGCTAAAGGCAACCGCCATACACGCGACATACATAAAACCCTAAACAATACATAAAAACAACCCCCAAAACCCATCCTAAAATGTACGGACCCCGGCTGCCCACTCTTCCGGATCTCTCGGCCGCGCCCCTAACCTGCAAGGCAACTACAACAATATCGGTATAAAACCGTTAGCTAGCATTCTAGGCATTAGAATCATGGTATTGGCACACACACACACATAAGACATCATAAACACACAACATGTTCCAAAACACACAATCCGGTTTATTATCTTTTTATTATTAGGTCATATCCCGTTCTAATTCAACTTCTTTTGTGACACGAGAATCTTAAAGATCTCGCCCTTGTCCCCTTTCACCATACGGGTTTGTACTTGATGCGGATCAGCATCACCCGATGGGCTGGTCGCAAGGCACCTCCCAGTCATCCCCATTTTGGACTGGACAAGCGGTCACCGCCCGTTCTCATACACTTGGGCCAAATATAAACATATAAAGTCGGTGGTCCTATTACCGGTTTAGATGTTATAACATAAGCAATAAACACACACATAAACAATAAACACACACCACCAAACACGCATTGAAACTAATACAGAGAATACGAGCTAAGTAAGTCCGAAGACTTACTTGTCCCAAAGATAATCCCGCTATATCCCGCTCTCTGCTTCTAGCAGGAAGACACTCAACGCCTGTCAAAAGGCACACGATCAACAACTCTCTCATATGCTAGAAGTCCTTAGACTTCTAGTCCCAATGATCTCGCAAGATCATAAACCATAACTATGCTAGGATAACAAACTCATAGTCCTCCCGATCTCACAAGGTCAAACCATCACAACACAGGCTAGGATACTCTCGTTCTAGTCTCCACAATCTCAACGATCATACAACCTCAAACCTTATATCCTCTCAATCTCAACACACAACATAAACCCATAACAACTCACAAGATAACAACAACCCTTAAGCCTTAGAACATTCCACAAACCTCAACCACTCACCTAAGGTTCCGAGCCACTACTTGGCATTCACTCTAAGTTATACTAGATCCAACCTAGCATGATACTATTAACCATAATTAGATCGAGGAAGAATGTACTCACACGAGGTCGAAGGCGGAAGACGATCTAAGGATGTCGATATGGATTCGTTGACCTTAACCAGGGCGCTTCCGAACCTAGCACCAAACTAAACAAATTTAGCATAACGCTAAATTTGAACGGAAGATTTAACGTACATAAATCTAAGGAAAACTCGCTTTCAGAACCAAGGTTAAAACGCGTGATTAAACTTTGATCAATAACCCGAGATTAATTCGACAAAATGGCATAGCGTATAGTGTGTACAATTATAAGGATATCCCCATGATTAAAATCCAAGGATAAAAACAATAACAACATTATCCGACAATTTATAAAATTCTAGAAACTTGGTCATAAACCGGAATCACGACTTGAACCGTAAACCCAATTTTAAAATCCGACAATATATATTCCGGGCAACTTATACATCATAACCCAATGAAAGACTCGTTTTCTAAGCCAAGGACAACCAACACCGCTCAAACGTTTTCCGGGGCAAAAAATACAATATCCAAAATTATGGGTCATGTCCGAAAATGATTTCAACAGGAGTTAAATTGCAATTATCCAAAACTGTGGGTTAAAACCTGTAATCAATCCAAATGGCATATTCGAAATTCCAGAAAACATGGGCCATATGTTGTAAATGCAAACTGGGTTATAAACTGTAATTATACTAATTAATAGGGCCCCAAAATGAAATAAGGAGGAACTACTTCTTCCACCTAGCAGCACGCGCAGAGGGAAGGGAGGCGGCGGTGCTTCAGGGCAGGGCACAGGGCTGCTATCCGGCAGGATTCAACGGCGATGGAGGCGGAAGAGCTTCCTTCCTGGCGGTGGGGGCGGTGGCAACGCTGGCAGGGCTTCCAGCTCCAAAGCAGGCCGATAGATGGGAAACGGGGGAGAAGAGATAGCGGCGGCTCGGCTTGCTGGTGGATCCGGTCGATCGAGACGGCAGGGGGAGAGCGGCTCTCCTTCGATCCGGTGGTCCCTGGTGGTGCAACCTTCAATCGATCCACGCAGCAATAGAGAGGGGGAAAAAGGGAGAGTTACAGTGAAGCAACAGAGGGAGAAGGGAGTTGTGAAGGGTCTTTCCAGAGGGGAGTGGTGAGGAAGGGGGTGAGGGGTTAGGCTGATGTGGGATTAGGGGACAGAGCAGGGAGGTCGAGGGGTCGCTTGTGGCAGGGGCAGCGAGGAGTCGCTGGTGGCAGGGCATCAGTGCGAACGAGGGGTCGATCCCGAAATGGCTCAGCAGCCAGAGAGTCGGGAGGTTAAAGAGGGAAAAGAAGAAAAGAAAAATAAATAAAGGAAAAAAAAGGAAAATACATAAATAAAATAAACTCGATCGAAACAAATCGAAACGGGAATTTCGGATCGGAAACCTTTTCCGTACTTTTCCAAAAAATTTTTATACGACAAACATATGTGGATCGAGTATATAAATAAACTTACAAAATATCTTTTGTGACATAGAAATCAATCTCGTAACAAATATTACGAGCTTTCAATAATAATTAAAATACTATTATAAAAGTATACTCGTAAAATTAAATTTTACGTCGTGAAATACTCATTAAACATACTTAAGATAGTAAAATATCGATAAAGGCCGGAAAGATAAATATCGCAAACGCGCTTAAAATTGGGGCGTTACATTTATGGGATCTTTTTATGAAGCAAGAATTCTGAATATTGTTCCACACTATCACTATAATGTTGAGTATACTCATTTGTTTGATCTAGAGACAATGGTGCATTTTAGAGAAATTGTACCACAATGTAGAATCAGACCACAACCTCCAAAATCTGTTCAAGTAGAATTTTTCTCCAGAGACAAAGTTGATGTCATAAAAGAAGATGGATGGTGGACATCTACAGTTATAAGAAGATGGGTACGACTCAATAAGTACTTGGTTCGTCTTGAACCAAGTGGTGAAACGGTTTATGTTTATCCACACATGATGAGAATTCATTATCGTTGGGTCAACAATCGTTGGATTATGAACTGAAGATTTTACTTCGGTTTAAATCACATTTATTTTCAACTTATAGTCATTATTGTTTAAATAATATTTTAATATTAGTCTCTTAGTTTTATTATTGATTATTATTTTATCCAGTATTTTTATTTAAGAGTCTTGATTCAACCATTTGTGATTAGTATAATATTTTAGTTCACTTTACTACTCTGTTTAGTTAATCGTCCCTTAAAATATAAAATCAACATTATTATTACTAATTGTGTTTATAGAGCAATCTTCTCTTATTTAACTCACCAAACTCTAACTTTGTAAAACAACCAAATACTCCCTTCCCTTATATTTGTATATTGCCATTGTTCTTTTTAGCTACGCGTATCATCAATGAAAGCTTAACAAAACGATATACCACGTACAACAAGATGGCGGCAGTAGTTGAAAAAAATAATTCCGTAATTACCTTTGTAGGCAAAGCACTACAATGTGGACTCCTATTATTGACCAAATCAATATACTAAAAAATATTTACTATGATAAAAGGAATTAGGTCTTCCAATGCTGATCAGAATCAAAGCATATCAGTTGCACTTTTGAAATTCAGAAAGGTTGAAGGCAAATTGGAAATTATGGCATATAGATTAGTTTAATTTATGCTTATGTTTCTTCCCTTATACTTCATGTAAACCCTGACAGCTTCCTCCTTTCCAACTTAAACAAACAGAAAAGGGGTAAATTGGAAATTTAGGGATAGTACTTTTTTATTAAGTAAGGTTTGTAAGGTACTGTTGTTAATTTTTCATGTTGGTTGTGACCAGTCATCAAAGTATTTTTCTTTTTAATCTACTGGTAAGATAAATCTTTTATGCTTATCTCCTTCGGATTGAAATTTGTTAAAAAAGATATCAATCTTCCACAAAATATTTTTCAACTAAATTATAAAGATTAGAATATTATATCATAACAATATTTTTAAGGTTTATCACGTTTATATATTGCAGGTTCTCTATCATCTCAGTTGATGATCCATTTCTTATAAGCTTTAAAAACTCACCATTTTCTTTGCATACAAACCATGTCAAACTATCTGCTGCCTCATCAACCAGTAGTTCGACACTATCCTACCAAAGTAAGGAATTCTGTTCAATAAATTTTAAGTCAAAATATTATCTAAACTTTTACCACTTATTTTTCTTTCTTCTTACTGCAGATCTGTATGCCTGATTCAAACGAGAAGTACTTATGTCATATAGATGAGCCAAAGTTTTATGATTTCCGTATTAAAGTAAGGATCTTAAGAGTTTGGTTCAACACAACTTTCAAAAGACTGGGTCAACATTATGTCGACGACATATGTATTGTGTTACTTGATGAAATAGTAAGAAATCTATATTACATATTCAAAAGCATTATTTCCATTTCTTTAATGAGTTGCTTACTATTAGTTTTGCTTATATGTATCACAGGGACAGAGAATTGAAGCTATTGCAAAGGCACCTCACATCTCTACAAAGTTTAGAACCCTATTTCAAGAGGGAGAAGTCATTGTGATATCTAAATTTCTATCAGTTAACCCAAGTTATTACTATAGAATTGGATACCATAAGTATTCTATTGAATTTCAATACAACTCTGTTGTATCCAAATATGATGGTCACACTGACATTCCTATTATTGGATTGGATTTACATTATTTTTGTGAAATTATATACAAGTCAGTTGCCCAGCATTTCATAGTTGGTAAGTTAACCACTTATTTCATGTGAATTTTATTATTATTTTATTATATATATAGCATATTTAATGTATTTTTTTTAATACACAGATGTAATTGGTGTATTCACCAATAAATCGATAGTTAAGGACTCCAATTTCATAATTCATAATGATCATATATTTAGTGGACAGAAGCACATTATTCTTCGCCTTAAAGACTGCAAGTAAGTCTTGAATTTCTATTGACAGATTTTTTTAATTATGTTTTCTTGAATGTCATTGTTATTATATAATTGTTTTTTCTTTTTTTAACACGTCTACAGCGAAGATTATATAAAGGTTATCATATTAGGTGATGAGTTTGTTAATCCAATCCTATCATATATCAAAGATTTAAAAAATAACGAGGAAGGTTATCTTATACTACAGTTTGTTGGAATTGTTCATCCTCTCTATGGTTAGTATTTATATATTGTTGTACTCCAGAAAAATATAATCATATTGCATTACCAAACTAATGATCTCTTTATGATCTCTATTTTAGGTGATGTTTGTTTGAGGACCATAACATCAAAAACTAAGATGATAGTTGGCATTGACAATCCTCATATTCAAGATTATTTATTGTGGTTAGTTATTCCTTCCATCTCGAAATTCGTATTTATAGATTATATCTGAATAATAATTTTTAAATATTATTTGTAGGTACTTACCCATCCAAATTGATGATATGCCAGAAGTCACCGGCCTTTTAGAATAAGATTTCCATTTGTAAACCAAGTCTATTATCCTTATTCAACAGGATCATTTATGTTTCTTCTATTTAACATACAATATTTTCTCAGTTCTATCATTTTATTAATATAATTAGTTTTAATAAAAAAACGTTATTAGTTGTTTCTTTATTGTTTATTGGAATGGTATTATGTTTCTATTTTCCATTAACATCTAGAATAATTTTAGTATGTTATATATTCAAGTGACAATCTAAAAGCCTCTTCAAAGACTATTTAGAACTAGATCTATCTCAAAGAAAAATTACGTCCATTATACAAATCAGTTTGCATTATGAAAATATACCAGTACTTATATAAGCCAAAAATTACAGAGTAAAGTTGATTAGTTCAGTTATTATCAAATATTACTTCACGGATTGTTCAAATTATCTATGGTAGTTTCAAATATAGAAGCAACCATAACAAAAAAAAATGAAAATGATAACTCACAAAATGAGTCCATATCATCAGTTCACCATAGCATTTGGATAGAGAAAGATACTCACATTGGGTTCTCCGATTGTTTGTAGTATCACTCGATATATGTAGTCATTTGAACATGCATCGTGCATAAGTAGTGTTGGAAAAGTGGTTGTTTAGTAGGGCTGCAAGTAGAACAATTATAGAAAAGAAGTTAGATTAAGCTGCAAAATCTATTCATCAGTATCAATCACATTGATCATAAATTTAGCTTGAATATCAAATATCTTCATCCTATACTATATATGTAAGCAAAATCTAAAGAAAACTAAATATTAAGGTTATCCAATATTTCTCATCTATTTTATTATTGTGTTACTCATATATGTTTGAAACATAATATTATTACCAAACATATACAATTAAATATGGAGGAATGAAAAATATTTATAACTTTGTATAAAAGCCATAAATTTATATTAGTAAAGTACTTAAACAAGTACAATATTAATTATAGACAATTTGTCAAATTGATAGTTTAATGTATAATTTGCAATAGAGCTTTGTGCGTGTATCTATGTATATATACAGCAGATTTTATTAACTAATTTTTTAACTGCATTAATCGAGTATCTATATAGTTATCCAAATCTTCACCATATCAGGGTAAAAAATAATTAAAAAACTATCTCTACTATTTGCAATATATTCTATCGTCTCTTCTAAACAATGTTGAGATTCAATGGTACGTAGTACATGAATCATCAAAACATCGATCGTATACATTTCTCTACAAAAGTTAACCAGTTAAGTTTTTCATTATCATTACTTTCTGCATTTTTTCCTAACACTAAATTTCCTCTATTTTTGGATTTACAGAAAATTAGTCATCTATATTGTGTCGAAAGAAACCTTCCTTGAATTCCTTATCATTGTGTTTTTTACTCTATCAATGAATATTCTCTGACAGAAACACAACTCCAAGAATATGCTTTGACAATTACTAAACTCAATCTTTGTAGGTGAGAACAAGATGTATGCAAATCCAAAATTGAATCGAATGAAGAGAAAAATGATTATGAGAGAAAAGTCTGATAGAAACACAACTCCAAGAATTGGTAATATTCTGTTTTCCTCTTATTTTCTATACAACTTTATCTAATATACACATTAATTAATCTTTACTTTCAGGAGCATCAAACAACCAAGCTACACGCAGGACACCCTTTTCAGACATTACAAATGGTTATGTTCATACATTATAAATATTTGACATTCAATAAGTTTGTTTTAAAATTCGTTCCATTAATTTATTATATCCCTAATCAATTTATTTAATCTATAGATCAAAATCATATTCCTTCCTCCTCTCAGTATCATGGATTTACTCAAAATTCTCAGCAAGGAAGCACATCTCATCCTACGAACAGAACAAGTGTTCGCCCACTTTGTTCACATTATTCTAATTATACATCGTCTACGAACAATCCTCAATTTACTCAATCATCTTGTGGAACTACCTTCACCAACAACTTCCTTAGTAAGTAAATTGTTTATAAATCTTTTTTTATCTTCCAAATATATAGCATATCACATAAATTGTTGAGCTGACTACATGATGTTTATATAGGTCGGGTTGAATATAACTATGACCATGCAGATGATGTGTTGGAAGATAATGAGAATGATGGTAATTTTTTAAGACTTCTCATTTAACATTATTTATTTTATATTAATTAGTATCAATTATATTAACTCCTAAACATTTTTGTGTAATTTCAAAGATGATGTTGATGAAGATCTCACTACAGATCCAATCTACACCGAAAAATTTATGTCAAATGTCACACCCTACAATGGTACAAAATTTTCTAATTTTTTAATTCATTACAGGTTTATTATTTTCGGCTTATTTTACATATATTCATTGTCTAACTTTGAAAGTATTTTTTTTCTAAATATTCATAGAATACTTGGATTTCGGAGATCCCACATTTGAGTGCCAATCATGTGGTGCATTCATGTGGTATGGTGAGAGACTTAACAACAGAAGAAAACAAAAGATTCCTAAATTTTCCTTGTGTTGTATGCAAGGAAAAGTAGAATTGCCTCTTCTAAAAGAATCTCCTACTTTGTTGTCTTCATTGTTATCGAACAATGATTCAAGATCACTCCATTTTAAGAAGCACATCAGAATTTACAACATGATGTTTGCTTTTACTTCAATGGGTGGTAAAGTTTGTAATGTTCAAGAAGGTTGGGGTCCATCTGCTTTTCGTATACAAGGACAGAATAATCATTTGATTGTTAGTTTGTTACCATTGGAAGGGTGTCAACCAGCTTATTGCCAAATGTATATCATTGACACTGGTGATGAAGAATCAAATCGACTCAGACCATTCAGGTATGTTAACTATTTTATTATGTATATACCATAGTTGTAGATAAAAGTATATTTATAATTTGAACACATCATATTATAAATGAATCCATTATTCTAATTATAATATTTTTTGCAGTAAAACGGGAAATTTTGATCGATCATTAGTTTCAGATTTGAAAGTCATGATTGATCAAAACAATCCCCTTGCAAAAGTTTTCCGAATTGCTAAAGATCAGTTAAAAGCAAATCCAAATTCAGATTTGAAAATAACATTGAAAGCTACAAGAGAAACGGATGCTAGAAGATACAATCTTCCTACAACGTCAGAAGTAGCCGCTATATTAGTTGGTGACCAAGAAAGTACGATGAATCCTCGGGATATTGTATTAGAGAAGCATGATGGAAAATTGTACAGGATTACTGAGTTACATCCCTCATTCCTCGCACTTCAATATCCACTCTTATTTCCCTATGGTGAAGATGGTTACAGGACTGATATTATGCTAAGAGATGATGAGAATGGTAATCCAAGGAAAAGGGTTCGTTTGAGCTTGCGTGAGTTTGCATCGTTTCGAGTGCAAGATAGGAAAGGAGAAACGCAATCTCTGCTACTATCAAGGAGATTGTTCCAACAATTTATTGTTGATATGTATACCATGATAGAGTCTCAAAGGCTAAACTATTTGAGGAACAACCAAACTAAGCTGAGATCTGACCTATACAGTAATTTGACTGATGCAGTAGGTCGTGGCAATACTCAGGGGTCTTCCAATGGTAAAAAAATGGTTTTACCTTCTACGTTTACAGGTGGTGTAAGATATATGATTCAGAATTACCAAGATGCAATGGCAATATGCAAAACTCTTGGTTATCCAGATCTATTTATTACTTTCACCTATAACTCTAAATGGCCTGAAATTGTCAGATATGTTCAAAAAAAGGGCCTTCAACCAGAAGATCGACCTGATATTATTAGTCGTGTTTTTAAAATGAAGTTGGATGAAATGATCCATGACATCAAGGTCAACAACATTTTCGGTAGAGTTGTGTCTGGTATGTTAATATAATATTTTATTTTATAATTTGGTTGTTTTGTTGATATTTACTCATTTATAATATTTTTATTATATATTCCTACACTAATCTAATTACTAATTTCCCAGTCATATATACTATTGAATTCCAAAAGAGGGGACTTCCGCATGCTCACATCCTTGTCTTTCTTCATCGTGACAACAAATGTAAGACCGCAGAGGATATCGATCGTATTATTTGTGCAGAACTTCCAGATGAAGTTAGTCAACCTAAGTTACATGAAGTTGTGAGCCAATTTATGATTCACGGACCATGTGGAAACATGAATCCAAAATGTGCTTGTATGAAAGGATCAAAGTGCAGCAAGTATTTCCCTATGAAATTTAACAATGACACAGTCATTGCTGAAGATGGTTTCCCACATTACAGAAGAAGAATGGATGGAAAGTCTGTGAAGAAAGGTGGTTTTGATCTAGACAATCGGTTTGTAGTTCCTCATAACCCGTATCTTCTTCTCAGATATAATGCTCATATAAATGTTGAGTGGTGTAATCAATCTGAATCGATCAAGTATTTGTTCAAGTATATCAATAAAGGAAGTGATCGAGTATCAGTTGTTATTGATGATGGAAATTCAACTAATGGACATGACAAGGCCAGAAATGAGATAAATGACTACGAGAACTGCCGATATATATCAGCAAGTGAAGCATCATGGCGTGTGTTTAAATTTGGTATTCATTACCGTTTTCCTTCTGTGATGAGGTTGAGTTTTCACCTTCCGAATGAGCAAAACGTTGTCTATGACGAAGACGACCATATAGAGGCATTGATCAACAAGGATAAATCTAAAAACTCTATGTTTTTAGCTTGGATGGAAACGAACAAGAAAAATCCAAATGCTAGAGATTTGACATATGCGGATTTCCCATCCAAATATGTTTGGAAGAAGCCAAATAAAAAGTGGTCTGAAAGAAAGGTACGCAGAAATTGCAAAGTAGTTGAGTCAACGACAGTAGGAAGAATTTACTATGTAAATCCAGGTGGAGGAGAAAGGTACTACTTGAGAATTCTGTTAAACCATGTCAAAGGTGCAACTTGCTTTGAAGATATACGCACTATCGATGGTAAGGTTTACCCAACATTCAGAGAAGCATGTTACGCTTTAGGACTTCTAGAGGATGAAACTGAATACGTAGATGGCATAAGAGAAGCAAGTCAGTGGGGAACAGCGTGCTTCCTAAGGAAACTGTTTGTCATGTTATTGTTATCAGGAAGTATGTCTAGACCATTTTTTGTATGGACAGAAACATGGAAATTGTTATCGGATGATATACTTGCTTCTGAAAGGAGGAAACATTGTAATAAGGGTGAGTTAATTTCATACATTTCATTAAACTTTTTTAAAAAATATACTTATAATTTTATACAACTAATTGTATTTTTTTAATGTTTTTCATACAGATTTATATCTCTCTGATGATATTTTGCAACAGTACGCCCTTGCTGAATTAGAGAAATTAATGCAGAAAAACAGTGCTACCTTAAAGAGTTATCCATTGATGCCATTGCCAGATGAAGCTTTGTTAGCAAGACATCAAAACAAGCTCATTGAAGATGAGCTTAATTATGATAGATCAGAATTATCAATTCAGCATGAATCCTTAATCCAAAGATTTACTGATGAACAAAGAGGAGTTTATAATGAGATTATAGATTCTGTCACAAGAGATAAAGGTGGTGTTTTCTTTTTATATGGTTATGGGGGAACAGGAAAGACATTTATTTGGAGAGCATTATCTGCTGGGTTAAGATCAAAGGGGGACATTGTCATCACAGTTGCATCCAGCGGCAATGCAGCTTTACTACTTCCAGGTGGTAGAACTGCACATTCGAGGTTTGCTATACCTATTAATGTTGATGAGAATTCTGTTTGCAATATCAGGGCAGGAACAGATTTGGCTGAGTTGTTGGCTATGACTAAGTTAATAATATGGGATGAAGCTCCTATGGTCAACAAGTATTGCTTTGAAGCCTTAGACATAAGCCTTAGAGATGTTATGCGTTGTTATTCTCCGTCTAAGTCTGATCTACCTTTTGGAGGTAAAGTTATTGTGTTTGGTGGTGATTTTAGGCAGATTTTACCTGTGGTTCCAGGTGGTACCAGAGAAGAGATTTTGTTTGCCTCAATAAATGCTTCTTATTTGTGGAAATATTGTAAGGTTCTTAAGCTCACAAAAAATATGAGGATATTGCCCGGCTGTAATGAACTAGAAGCTGAAAGAACTAAGGAATTTTCAGAATGGATTCTAAGGATTGGGGATGGAGAAGAAGTTAGTGTTGTCAACTTTGATTCAATCGTGGATATTCCTTCAGATTTATTAGTCAAAGATGTAGATGATCCACTAAGTTCTATTATTCACTCTACCTACCCCATGTTGTCTACTGGTCTACCTCCACCAAGCTACTTTCAAAATAGGGCAATTCTAGCACCAACTAATGATATTGTTGACAAGGTTAATGCTCACATTTTGGCTTCTATACCAGGAGAGGAAACTGTGTACTTCAGTTCTGACACTATTTGTCCAACAGAAGGTGGCTCATCATTTGATGAATCAATATTTTCACTAGACTTTCTAAACGGCATCAAATGTTCTGGATTTCCAAACCATGTTCTGACTTTGAAAGTAGGTGTTCCTGTTATGCTAATGCGCAATATTGATCAATCTGCCGGACTGTGTAATGGGACTAGATTGATAGTCACTAAACTTGGTCAACATATTATTGAGGCAGATATCATCACCGGCATTAGTATTGGTCAAAAAGTGTTTATTCCACGCACTCTCCTCTCCCCTTCAGATGCTAAATTCCCTTTTAAATTTCAGAGGAGGCAATTTCCCTTAATGGTATGTTTTGCAATGACCATCAATAAAAGCCAAGGGCAATCTCTATCGAATGTTGGTTTATACCTACCAAGACCAGTTTTTAGTCATGGACAACTTTACGTTGCAATTTCTAGAGTGACAAGTAGAGATGGTTTGAAGATTTTGATATGTGATGATAAAGGTGAAGTCCAAGAAACTACAACAAATGTAGTATACAGAGAGGTTTTCAAGAATGTCAATTAAGGTATTCCAAAACCTTTAAAATATTTCTTTATATATATTAATTTTATTTTAAATTTATACTTATATACATTGTACAACTCACTAAATTAATTTACTACTTATTATACTCTATTGTAAGTATTTCATCCTTACAGTTAATTAGTTTTCACAATATTTATAGAGAATATAAGTAAGACATATTAATTTTTTGTATAATGTGCAAAGTTGTACACAGATTCATTCAAGAAAGGTGAATACTGTTCTTTCAACCTTTTAGATTTTTTAAAAACTTCTATATGTATACTCTAGAAGTTAGTGTATATATTTCTTAAAACTAAGATATATATATACGTTTTTTCAGATTTTATGAATCCGGCATTGGGTTCTTTTAAAGGACAAGATGTAATATTTTTTTTTACTCGATACAGTACTATATTTATGCTAAGTTTATGTAAAATGCACATAATCAAGTTATATGTAAATTAAACAATATAATATTAAACTATTATGTCAGTCAGAATTTCAAGTTGCACAGTAATAGGGTTATAGGTAGGCTATACTTCTATTTGTTTAAATAAGTTATATTAATGTATCATAACTTGAGTGAATACGAGGTATTTTCAATGTATAATATTATATTAATTGATTACATGACTTATCCTAACATAATCTTTGAATATATCAGTTTGGATACGTTATGATATCATTAACTTTTTCTATGAAATATCATAATCCTATATGGTTTTCCTCATAAAATTTTCTATTACAACTTTGGTAGCCCTTTACAATTCACTAATCACCATGTTTATAAACGATGCAGTTATGTTACCTTGTGGTGCCTACATGATGATTGCTTGTCTGATCTCCAATTGTAGTGTTTGCAATTGGTCACTGATTTCCTTATCAGTCACACCCATTCTACAATGCAATGCTTGCACTTCCTGAAATGAAGAGGGGAAATATTATGTATTTACATTCATTCAGTTGTATAGAATACTATTGGATCTTTTATAAATGATGCAGTTAAGTTATTTTGTGTCTATTTATTTCGATTTATCTTTACTATTATGGTGAAAATAAATTGGCTTTAGTCTAACTTAATTAAATAATACGAAAATCAACACTATTGTTACAGTTTTTGAAACAAATAAAGATTGATCTGTTATACAACTAATAAGTGTTAGATAGTAGATGTTTTATAAATGAGGGTTATTTTATAAAAAAAAAAGTGTCATATTTGGTTCACATTATGACTTTGTGTACATAAATATGACATTTAATACACTAAGGTTAAAAGACAACTTAAAGTCACATGCTAAATAGTAAGATGATTTGATGGATAGGTCCAAAAAATTTACTTCCTTTCATTGTTACAATTTGCAGAAAAATATAATATTTAATTCAATTATGGAAACAAACAAAATTGAGTCACATGTTGAACTGATATTACATTCAAATTTAAAAGAAAATATATATACATTTAATGAGTTCACGTGACCCCAAAAATGGATTTACATTGGCTAGACTTAATAAAATATTATATATAATTCATCTAGGGAAAAAACCAAAATTCACTCACATGATGAACAAGTAATAAATAAATAAATAAATATATATATATATATATAAATAATCAGGTTTGGTAGAAAATTTATCGACATTTATTATGTTCACATGACCCTAGATTGATATAAAATACAAAGTATTTCCATAGACTGTAAAAAAATAGCTGAATAGCTGCACGGACTACAACACATAACTCACAAGTTGAATAGTATAAAGCATATATTTTTATATATTTTTTTTATTAATGATGTTCTATGATAGAAAAAAAAACTCTATAAATTCCAACATGATAGATAGTTGTTTTCATTAAGCCAAAAAACCCATACACAGAAAGTCATGTATCGTCCAGATCATACTGAGCTCCCTCCAAATTTTTCATGGGATAAGGAAAAGTTCATTGTTTTGTTGCAATTATGTGCTCATTGCAACGAAACAAAAAACTTTCCTCGTGGTGAATACGATTGGAAGGAAATTTCAACTCAATTTCACAGTAGAACCGGTTTCATGCTAAGTGAAAACAAGCTTCACAATAAGCTTCTTGCATTGAGAGCTGATCTAAGAAGGTGGAGGAACATTGTGCATTCATCTAAGTCTACTCCTGATCCTATTACAGGAGAAATAAAGGTCCCCGATGCTTGGTATGATGAAAATGTCAAGGTAAGTAAGTTAGTAATTTATATGTTTATTCAATTCTTAAACTATATTACCTAATCTGTTGTATGTTTACCTCTTTTTATGTAGAAAAATTTCTTCTGGGCCCCCTATCGTAAGAACCCAATGGACAAGGATGTTCAATATTGGTGTGAAAGAGTGTTCTACTTCTCTCGGGGATCTACATCTTAATGGTGTATTTAGATTATCTTTATGATGTTGTTGTTGTACTACGTTTTATGTCACTACTGATCAAGCAGGTAATGTTTTTTAATTTTCAGTTTATGTATCTTTTATGAAATGTATTGTGTACCAAATAAGAGTTGTATGGTGTGTTTCTTGCTGTCATATAATTATCTTTCAACCATATGTTTTAATATATCGCTTTCAATTTAGTAAGAGTTATTCACATTTTAATTGATGTAATTAGGTTAAGTAAAAGAAAAGCAAACAGAGTAGATATGCAAACATGATAAAGAATTTATCTATATGATTGATCCTATAAGATAGAATATAAAAAAATGACATGTTGATCTTACAAAGGCAAATCAACAACAACAACAACAGTGGCGACAATGTACATTCAAGCATTCTCACATCATCTATTCCAAATTTAAAGATTTTGCATTCACTGTAAATCTCTATGTAAACTGTGTGTATTGGTAGGCTATTTCAAGAAGCTAACCAGGGCACAAAGAAAGCATGAAACTAAGTTCTATCATTCATTAGGACAATTTAAACCAATAAATAATTCTTCGTCTAAATTATTGCATATATCTTAACATGAGACAATATTATACAGCTAGCAAACACATTTCATTCATAAGAAACCTAGAAAAATAAACATTGCCTCTAACAAGAGAAAATAACATTGAATTTACATTCTATTAGATTGAATGCTTTCCACAACTTTCGACTATTCTTTAAAGATGTGTATTGTGTATTACAGAAAAAAAATTTACAATTTGTATTGGAAATGACCTAATACAGAATTGAATCAGTAAAGAAACCTCACCTTTGACTGTAGAAAGAAAATCGAAGTTCCATTAGAGCAGCATGAATGTGATCCGCTGAATTGAAGTATCTATAAAAAAAAGATCCAAAGACTGAGTATTACATGAATAATTGATCAAATTTCATTAGAAAATAACCTAATCAATAAATGAATCATAGAAAGAAACCTTAACTTTTAATGAAGAAAAACAGAAATCGAAGGAGAAGGTCTTTTAATCCTCTTGAAAGCTCTACCCATATTCGAAATACCTGAGAAGTATTTTGTCCATCGATTCTATGAAGGAAACAGTATTAATCGAAGAAGGTGTAAATTATCGAAGAAGAATCGATTGCTTACCTTTCTCATTTCCTAATTGCAGCTGAGGGTAGGGTTGTCTGCTTGCCAATGACGGCTTCAAGACAACAAAATGGCTCCTTCTTCTTGCAAAATTTTGATGGTAATATTTTTTAAATTATTGAAAGCCCAATTGTTGTTTATACATATAATAGGCCCAACAAGCATAAACATTAAAGTTGAATAAATTGTTGATAAGCCCAATCTATAGTTATCCACTATCTTATTTAATTTTTGTAATCTCTTTTGTTTACTATTACATAAATAAAACTTTAAATTTTTATTAAAAAATTTTGTAAAAGTTAATTAAAAAATATAGTATTATTTATAAATAATAAAAATATGTTCATTTTAAAAAAAAGTTTATTTAACATTATATGTAATTATAATCATAGTTTCATGAGGAACTATAATTATTTGTATTAATAGTAATTCCTATAAAGGGTAAATTAATTTATATATATTTTCAAAAAATTATAGTTTGGTTCTTTTAATTATAAAAAACATATTTATATGTTTTTTCATTATTAATATTTTTGAGTTATTAGTTATTGTGTAGATTTTGTCATTAGTTATAAGTTATTCATCAGAAAAATTGACATTACTATTTTTTAAAATGTATTAATAACAACATTATTACGTATATTATTATTTATATAAGCATAGTTAATTATAAAGATATTGGATTTTATATTAAATAATAACAAAACAAAAACACATGTATGTCACACAAAAAAATCTATATTAACCCTTACAACGCAATATTATATATATATATATATATATATATATATATATATATATATATATATATATAGTTTATTAAATAAAACAAATGAAATCAAACATGTGCATATCTGGCAAAATATTTATATTAATAGTTGATTAACTATACTACAGTTATTAGATACATTATTAATTATTTGAAAAATATATTAACCAAACCCGTGCATGGCACGGGCAATGAACTAGTTGATTATAAAATTTGGGATGTTAACTTCCAAAATCTGATAAAGCACGAAAATTATTTATTTCTAAGAATTGATTTCAAAAAATAACTATAAAATCTGATTTGTTAAAAAATTTTAAAATCTAATTGATTATAAAATACGGGTCGGATTCAACTGCACCAGCTTCTCTTTGATGGGCCGGGCTCAGTTTGCCGTAATCACCCGTGAGTCTAATCAGGATATATATCTTTTTGAGTGATCGACCCTTTTGGTTTTGGTTGTTGTCCGCCAGGTCTGCTGGTTTCCCCTTTTCCTTCTCCGCCAGACCTTATCAAACGACGACCGGAGGATAGAAAGGAGCCGGGCTTCAACATATCTGCAGGTTTTCCCCTATTCCTTCTCCGCCATGTCTCGTCTTCTCTTCTTCTCAAGCTCTTTTACAGATTCAGATTTTACAATTTTCATGTTTTAAAGGTTCGGCATATGACCGATTTTTATGTATGAATTTGTTTCCAATATGTGTAGCAATTAAAAGCTTGTCGACTTGTGATTTCGAGATCTGCGCCAGTTGATTCTCATGCTGTCTTTGAGATTTGGATCGAAATTACTGTTTCGTTTTCTAAGGTAGTCGAAGCAAATCTAATGTGATTTTTGAACTAGTTGAGATTTGAGATGCATCCAATAGATTTGCTCGTGAATTTGCAATTGTAAACTACACAATTTGTTGATTATTTATCTCTTAGTCCTACTAGGTTTAGAAATAGTGTAACTTGATAGAGTTTTATTTTGATTGTCTCTTAGTCCTACTGGAATTAGGATTTTAGGAGTCATATACATAGGACGTCCTCGATTCTAACTAAATCATCGGCTCCAAACACATCTAAAATCCTATATGCTTGAAATCTGTAATCTGAAACACTTGTCAATAACATAGTCTCTGATCGTGGACATAGTCGGTTTTGGATGAACCAGTTTTGGGTGAACTCATATTTTTGTTAGTGATTGTCATCTATCTCACATTCTTAATAAAGGTTATCTCCTATTTTTATGCTTTCGAAATTCCTGTTGGTTTGTGCATGAACAGTGAAGACCTTGATTTAATAGAATCTGAATGTTTTTTGCTATTTGCCTCCTTCCGTTTGATAGTCTTTCATGTATTTGTCTTTCTTAATAAATACTTGCTACTTCTATGAAACTGATCAGCATGATGGCCAATTTGATCTCCAATATAACCTGGATTCTTTGCTTGTTTGAATTTCGCAAGCATGAAAATATATACATGGTTGTGAACTGCATAGAAGATGTGCCGCAATACCTGTCTGATGTTTTGTCTAATTGTCTCACACAGGTGACATAACGTTCGTTCTTTCATCATGGGTGGAGGATTTAGAGTGCTGCATTTGGTCAGACCATTCCTTTCGTTTCTACCTGAAGTCCAGAGTGCTGACAGGAAGATTCCTTTCAGGGAAAAAGTCATCTACACTGTTATCGCTCTATTCATATTTTTGGTCTGCAGTCAGCTTCCTCTCTATGGAATACATTCAACAACCGGTGCTGATCCGTTCTACTGGATGCGTGTGATCCTTGCCTCAAGCCGGGGAACTGTAATGGAGCTTGGGATCACTCCCATTGTGACATCTGGGTTGGTGATGCAGCTCTTGGCTGGATCAAAGATCATTGAAGTCGACAATAATGTCAGAGAGGACCGTGCACTTCTGTAAGTTTGGCACTGCTTTTGTTAGTTTGCTTTTAAATTAAGAGTAATCGTCTCTTCTTTTTTTCTGTAAATGACCTTTTGGTGAAGTATTGTAATGGGTTTTGTCATCATGTTTATCTAGGAATGGTGCACAGAAGTTGTTAGGCATTCTGATTGCTGTAGGCGAGGCTGTTGCATATGTTCTCTCTGGCATGTACGGAAGTGTTGGACAACTTGGTGTTGGCAATGCCATTCTTATCATCCTTCAACTTATCTTTGCTGGTATTATTGTAATATGCCTTGACGAGCTTCTTCAAAAGGGGTATGGTCTTGGCTCCGGGATTTCACTCTTCATCGCTACTAACATCTGGTGAGCTACAATCCTTGTAACTAATACCTGGATTAAACATTTGGATCTTAGTTTGTAAGTTATACCTGATATAATTAACTTGGTTACAGTGAGAACATAATCTGGAAAGCATTCAGTCCGACTACTATCAATGCAGGAAGAGGAGCCGAGTTTGAGGGAGCAGTTATTGCCTTATTCCATCTGTTAATAACTAGGACAGATAAAGTTCGTGCTCTTCGTGAGGCTTTCTACAGGCAGAACCTTCCGAACGTTACAAACCTGCTCGCAACAGTTTTGATCTTCCTTATTGTGATCTACTTCCAAGGATTCCGCGTAGTTTTGCCTGTACGATCAAAGAACGCCCGTGGACAGCAGGGATCATACCCCATCAAGCTGTTCTACACATCGAACATGCCAATCATTCTCCAATCTGCCCTTGTGACCAACCTTTACTTCATCTCACAGGTAACCATGTGTCAATTTGCTTTTGCATACAAATTAACAAGTATCCCGACTTTTCAAGTTGATAACGCCATGCATCATTTTGTGCTCAGCTTCTATACAGGAAGTACGGAGGAAACTTCATTGTCAATTTGTTGGGAGTGTGGAAGGAGTCTGAATATAGCGGTCAATCAATCCCCGTGGGCGGTATTGCATACTACATCACTGCACCAGCCAGGTGATTATACAGCCCCTCTTATCTCCCAAGCTTGCTATTATTAAATCGAAACTTTCCCTCATTGTAATTTAAATTCATACTTGCAGCTTGGCAGACATGGCAGCACATCCATTCCATGCACTGTTCTATATAGTTTTCATGCTCTCTGCTTGTGCTTTGTTTTCGAAAACATGGATTGAGGTTTCGGGGTCTTCAGCCAGAGATGTAGCCAAGCAACTTAAGGTATTTTCTTTAATACCTTGTCACTTTCCGAGATTGAACACCGAGGAACCATACTTTCTTTGGAATATCTTTATGAAAGGCTTATCACATTGTTAGCTCATGCTTAATTTCTTATGTGTCGATGTGGTAATAGGAACAAGGCATGGTCATGCCTGGTCATCGCGACTCAAACCTAACGAAGGAACTCAACCGTTACATTCCGACTGCGGCTGCTTTCGGTGGGATTTGCATTGGCGCTTTAACTGTGTTGGCTGACTTCATGGGCGCTATTGGTTCAGGCACTGGTATCTTACTTGCAGTCACCATCATCTATCAATATTTTGAAACATTCGAGAAGGAGAAAGCCACTGAACTTGGATTCCTCGGGCTATAATCTTTTGAACTTGATAATTTCGTCTTTCGAGCCAAAGGAGTCTTCTTATAATACAAGAGGCTGATCGATAGGTTCTATTTGCCCCTTAAGAAGATGTTTTTACTTACATTTAGGAATTTTACTCTGTGAAATCACCTATCTTGATCATTTTTATATTTCTGTAGACGAATTATATCCACATTGCCTAAAATTTTTCTAATTATGCCACATTACATTAAGGCTTGTGTCTATTTTGTAATGCGAACTAGTTTGGGCTGTGAATTTGCAAATACTAGAAAGTAGAAGGGTGGTAATGAATTTACAAATTACAATTGATAGAAACCTACGCATCCTGCTAGTTAAGAATATCCTACTAGTTGTACGGCTTTAGAAAGTGTACAAATATTTGTACATGTAAATTTGTGTAGACCTTGTGTCACTTCCTGCTTGCTAGTTGCCAGTGATTTACCTTGTCAGTGTCACTGTTGATTTACCCTTATCCAGTACACACTAACCCATGGCAAATTTAATTCCATGATACGTACTTCGTCTTTTTACTGTCATTTTAACACACTAATTTTGTTTTTTCAATATTCGTCATTTTGTAGAACAAAAATATTGTACTATACTTTTGTTTTTTAAAATCTTCATCATTTTTTATAATAAAGTTCGGTGTATAGAGATATCTAGTGTATCGACATGCCGTAAAATGGCACATGAGAAAGATATTACTAGTAATTCCTTAAAATGTTCCTTTAGAGGGTGTTTGCACATGTATTTACTAGGGATGGACACGCATCCCATTCCATTCCGGCAAAAAAAATATATCAGGTAGGATGCGGACCTTAACTAGTTCGTTCGGCTAGGTCAACCACTTATTGAATTTAATCTCAACCTTTAATATTTCTCTATCCCCCTAAGAGTATGTTAGAAATGAAAGCCTCAATACTTGTTCATTGCTCGATTTCTCAAAATAATGTTACAACGATGACTCATCGTTCTTCACTCTCACAATCCTACTTTAAGTCTTCATAATTGAGTTGTAAGTCCGGCAATACTATCGTTTTTTGTCGTCCCCTTAAATGTGTTCCCACTAGCGGCTTCATCGTGCTCGCTCATAGTTTTAGCTCGTCTTCTCAAACAAGGTTAAAGTGATTTACACTTTTTACTTCATCAATTCTTTACATTCACATTAGTCATGATTGGTCTCATCCTATCCTGATCTCATTTCTTCACATTCGCACTAGTCAAGATTGGTCTAATCCTGATCCCGACGATGATTAGTCTGACAAGATGCAACCTTCAAATTGCAAGGTCCCTCCCGATCCCATCAATGCATAATAATCAAGATAATATGTCCGATGACCTCAAATTTGTCATGTGCCCAAACCCTGACATTTACACTAACTTATCAACTAATTAGAGTTTTTACACACTTCACATGCATTTGCAAATAAAAGTTAAACGAGTTCTACTAATTGATTTTATAAGCCAAAAAATAGAGTTTATAAGTTATTTTTTACTTTAAGGTAAAATATCCAAATCAGCCTCCTTTCAATACACATTTTCTATAGAAAAAATATTTAACAAAGCAAGTAAATTAATTAATATAAAATTATGTACACATAAGTTAGTTTTTGTTAATTGTATTTGCAAATAAAATTTATTTTCTTTTGGAGGGTGGATCATGTTTTTGTTTGGAGAGGTTGGTTGTAATATGACAACTCATGATCGAGTCTAAATTTTAAATTTTAGGTCTGATTCTTTAGGAATTTATTGTGTATTTTTATTATTTACACGTGTTCACTGCTTTGTTTCGCTCCAACTTCGCTCCTTGCATTATCATGCTCCTCTCATATCAATTTTGTGTTTCGTATCCTCATTGTTATTTTTTTTTTGTTTTGATTGATGTTTTTTTTATTCGACGGCCTCTCAAATTATTTTTTATACGATCTTTCATTACACAAGCATGTATATCCTATCTAATTCTTTTCCAATATTAAAAAATATGAAAATCTTAATACCCTATATTTTCAGTTTTTGAGAGAACATTAATTGATTAATATTAAAAACTCCTATTTTTAATTTTCGAGAAACAAATGATTTTTCACCTTTCAAACATTGAATGATCTTTATGTTATTTTTTTTGGCATATTAATTGTCTCATAGGAAACTAATCAACTATCACCTCATATTATCTTACTACCCTATATTTTCAACTTTTGATAATATTAAAAACTCCTATATTTAGTTTTTGAGAAATAAATGATTTTTCACCTTTCAAACATTAAATGATCTTATTATTATTTTTTTTTCATTTTGGACACAATAATTGTCTCATATAAAACTAATTACCTATCACCACATATCTTAATACTCTATATTTTCAACTTTTGAAAGAGCATTAATTGCTTAATTTTTAAAACCTCATATTTCTAAAATTGATGTTATTTTCTTTGTAGGTGAGAGAAAAAATATATTATTTATTGCATAATAATATTAATAATAAATATTTAGATTAAATGTAATACTAGGACTTTGTAATTTTTAGCTATATGGCAAACCAATGTATTTATATTTTTCACAACCCTCTCAATGACATTTACTGTGACTTGGGATATGGAAATTTATCATTTGTAAATTTGGAGTATAAGGTGAATATGTATTACCCAATTTCATGCTACTTAAAGTAGCCTAACTCTTTGCAGCATATCTGCAACATGTAAACCCAAGAGGTACAAATTTGACCAATGTAAAGTCTTCTCCATTGAGGTATCTCTTCTAAACATGGCGTTGAAAACTGTAACTGTAAACACTAAACATACAAAATAACCACCTGGCTACTTCAACATCACCACAGTAATATTAATTTCTTACATAAAAATGCAAACATTATATTTATGATAAGTACCATCGGACATTGTTTCCACTCTTATATTAGTTACTTAGACAAAGGAGTAAAAAATTGTCGTATCAATCATCTCCATCGATTTTTCTCAAAAATTTTTTTCTAATTTTAATTGCAGCCAATAAGAAAACAAAGAAAAGAGAAGACGGTTAAAAAAAACTCGGATTTCAAAAAAAAAAAAAAAAAGTTTTTCATAGTTGAGACATGAGTTGGGAGGCGAGCTTGTTCACTTTATAATAAGGTAAATATTAACACATTTAAATTGTCAGATTTAGATGTGATTCATTTGGCTCAAATAATAACGAAAGTTGTAAAAGCACGGCGTTCAATTTCATAAACCGTGAAAAGTTCACGATTACGGGATTCGTAACCGCGAACTTTTGAACCCTAAAAACGCTTATGGTTCCTGCAACCGCATCAATTCCAATTTCACCAAACAGAAAATGAGCGACTATAGGAAGAAGAAGAGGCAATCGATCGACACTTAGCAAATCCGACCCATTTTACACAAAATCAAACAATGGATCAAGACGGTGACGGAGGACGACCGTTTCAAAAGCGGAAACATAACCCGAGAGAGGTAAATGTGCGGTTTTCGTTCGGTTTTTGGTTTCTAGTTTTCGGAATCGTAATTGTATAGGAAATTGAGTTTATTTGTTAGATTAAACTTGATTGAGGTTAGTATTTGTGTTGGAGTGGTGCAAACCTGGGTTGAAACCGGATAAGAGTTTCAACAATCCGCCATTGAAGGCGGATTGTTAAAGACAATGAACAGTGGTACCACGGTCACGCGTTCCGGAACCTTGGTGCCGCTATTCATAATGCATTTAATTGGTTTAAATTTAAGTAAAATAAAATAAATTGTATTAAATTTATTTAAATGAGATTTTATTTAATTAAATAATATTATCCGAATTAAAATGAATCGAAATTTAATTTAGTTAAAATTAAATTACTTCATACTAATTACCTTAAATTAAAATTGAATTAATTTAATTAAAATGAATTTAATTAATTTAAATTATATTTAAGTATATTAAATAATATTATCCAAAAAAACATTATATAAAATAAAATGATATTTAAATAAATTAAATAAAATTAAATTGAAATTGTTTAATCCTAGTTAACTTAAATTAAAATGTAGTCAATTAGATTTAATTAGATGAAAATAAAATTAACAAAATTAAATTCCAATTCAAATATATAGTAGTGAAGTAAATAAATTAAATTAAAATTAATTAGAGTACTTTCATTATATTTAGTTAACTAAATATAAATAAATTGTGTTTAAGTAGTTAAAATCAAACAAATTTATGAAACTAACTTACATTAAACTTATAAAATATTCAAATATAATTACGTAACGCATATAGTACTATACATATTACAGTGCATTGACAGGCGGAGGTGTCCTACGGCCTCCGTTCGTAGAGAGAGAGCTCATCCGACGGAGAGTAGCTCTCAGGTTGCTCGCCCGACTGCCGGTACACCACCAGCTAGCTCAGTTGCAGTGAGGCCTTCCATATCTGAGCCATCTCTAGCAGTCGGTATGAACGCTCTTCCATCGCCGACGTATGCGACCAAGCCAGAGGGTGAGGAGGACGCTTCCTCTGTACAACCAAAGCATGTAGTTGTAGAGAAGCACCTGATGGAGCATACCGATATTACTGCCGACTTGTAGATGGATCCACTAGTAGACATACACGTCGATCCACCAGCTAACGAACATACTGAGACAGCTGACTTCACTATGATATTCTAGCCGAAGAGCATGTTGAGGCGCCACAAGAGTCATTATTCTCGGCAGATCGAGGCCGTGTTGTTGCAGACACGGGGGCACCCTTGATCAATGATGTGCTGACATGCTATGCTGGCCACCGTGCTCGCGGTGTGTGGATGGAAAAAATAGATAACTAAACCACACTAGTAACAAATTATGTTACACAACTAATCAATAAAATGTTTAATTGAATCAAAAAATTTTATGAAAGAGGACTACAAGAGGCCCATTACCGCGTTGCAACGGAGAGCACATCACTATTATGAGCAAATGAATTACAAATGCTAACAGGGAGGACCCCACGTCTTGGTTTGTTATCGCATCACAAAGTGGGCTGACATATCTATTCGACGTCTCTTTCGCCGGTGTTGATCACGCCATGATGCATGCCTTTGTGGAGAGGTGACATCCGGAGACCACCAACTTCCACCTTCCATGGTGTGAGATGACAATCACACTCCACGACTTAGCCATCATCCTAGGCATTAGGATTAACGGGGAGGCCCTACTAACACCATTATCTGCCCGAGAGTGTACGTAGTGGCTGAGTGAGGTGTTCTACATTCTTGACGCCGAGGCACGGGGACACCAGACATCGCTGCATGTAGATTTCTTGAGGACGGCATTTGATATCATTCGACGCGACCCAACCACCTCCGCTGAGGATGTCGCTTCCACATTCACCCTCTTCTTCTTGGGGTCATAAATCTGGTACGTGATCACCAATGTACAGGAGGGTTTGCATGGGCGCCGGTGTCTTGGCGTACTTGTACTCGTACGTATTACTATCACTTTAGTTAATTATTTTATATTTTTATTTTTTATTTATTACTAATCTTCAATTAAAAAATTTTCGTACAAGATGATGGGCGACGCTTCACGGCTGAAGGTGAAGACAATCGGAGGTTGTACGTCATTGGTCCATGTAACATTAGTTATTCATTAAGTCACTTCAAAATATTTACATAACAATATTGATTTTTTTCATAATTAAATGGTTGTAGTTTTGGATCTACGCCCACTTTCCGTCATTGGGTTATTTGGCGGCGGAGGATCCATGACGACATGGATTGGCGATGTGGGCTTCGAAACTTTTTGTCCCGAAGACCCCACTACAGACACTTGAGAGGTTGAGATTCTTCCGCTCACAGTTGGATCAGATGAGAGTTGAGGACATCAAGTTCATGCCCTAAGGAGACATAGTGTTGAATTTTGAGGGCGAGTTTGCGGTTTCTATCTGCCGAGGGACGATCCATGCTGGAGATAATGTCGAGCCATACATGCCAGATCGGGTTCTCCGACAGTTTGGGTATGTTCAGACGATCCCTTTTGAGATGATCGTCCCGTATCTGGAGCTCCGCCCTCTATAGGAAACAAGGGTTATATGGTCAGATTTCATTTATCAAGTGACTAGTGGACTACCAGACACGACGATGCGAGCCGAGTTGCGCTTTAGGGTCGGATTCAGGCTCCTGACTCATGGATTGTATTTCAAGATTACATGTCATGGTTCAGTGAGCGGTACCATCCATTTGTACTACCCAACTCGGTTTTACAGACTCTACCAATAGATTGTCCTCCTCCAATCCCGGTTTCAGATACCCGGGTACGCGTTGTTGGAGTCATTTGATTATTTTGAAAGTTCTATATATAAATTGTTATTGACAAATGTATCTTTCTTTATAGAGGTTACATATCATGCAGGCCCGAATCTGGGATCTGATTAGCCATGGTACACCGACTGAGGAGGAGTTACAAGCGATTTATGATAAGTCGGTTACACAACAGGTTCACATTGCCCCGTTTCAGGTTACGGTGTCACAAACCAGACGGGATTGATGTGATCTTATGTTTTGTTTTCACTTTTTATGGAATATTAAGTTATGTATTATTTTGTTTTCACTTTTGGTGTAAATATTATTACCATATGTATTGTTTTCACTTTATTGGGTTTTAGTTTCCGCAACAATTATACTAAAACCGACAACAAAACAAGCATCCATCACTTAAAACTAAAAAACCAATAACAACACTTACTCATGTGACAACGTACATTCAAAAAACAAGACTTATACCGACAACAACACTAATATAATATCCATCAACTATCTATTGAATCAACATTGATTGTTACTTTTTTAGGAAACTCTTTGCGCCGGAGGTCATCAAATACTTTGAATATATCACGAAAGGGTGCATCTCATCCATCAACGTTGAAATCTTGTCCACGCCTCCATGTAAGGGTCAAAGGCGGTAAGAGAGAATCGGGTTTGATCCAAACTTGAGAAGAAATGAATGACAAATTACAATAATTCATTACATTATGTCATTTTAGTAGGTTAATAAAAGAGGTATAAAGTGAGAGAACTTACAGCTACAAAGTGACACGAATCTCTGTGGGGTTCTAGATCCTCAACCGTTGCAACAATTGGTAAATTTATCTTGGGATTTGGTCCAACTATAATCACTACGCAACGGTAATATGTCGTTGCTCCCGTATAAAACAGTGGAATCTTCATCCAATTCTCCGGCCCACAATGTACATGCTCAATCCAAAAAGTAGATTGGATAGCTTCATCAACTATCCAGCGTAAAGATGCCTATTGAAAGAAAACAAACAAAAGGTGAAGGAGTTGTTGTCATTTTATGCACAAACAATGGTTAAGGAAGAAAAGAGATACTTACTTATGCGTACAAGTCTTCTTATGAACATCTCCGTGGTCAATTCCTTTCGAACAATCAAATAATCTTTATCCGAGTATCCCGAAACTATGACAAGAGCTCTAATTCCACAACGTCCATCTCCTTTAACATCATAGGCCGAAAGGATGAATAGTTTCATGAACTTCATAATCTAATCACCCTTGAAACGATAGTTCTTAGACCGTCGGGAGGTGATTTTTTTAACACGTGGGTCGGCCTCCTCAACCTTAGCTTCCTTCTGTTGTCTTGATTTTGGTAGAGGACCTCTAGGACGTGGACGTGCTGACCCAAAACCATGTTCGAACCCACTTGATTCTCTCCTTGTTAAAGGAATGCCATATTATGGCGGTCTTCCTTTAGTTCTAACATGTTGCTCTGGTTCTCTCAACGTTGAAGTGCTTGAATGTATAATGTCCTCATATGTTGAAGTCATCCGCTCAAGCTCATCTCTACTAAGCAAATTCTTGTTCATTCGCTCTCTGAAGTCGTTGAGTGACACAATGGATGGATCAATGTGCACAACATCATCTTCTAGGGCCGGATCCACTCTTTCCCATCGTACTTGCCTCCAATTCGGATGGATCTGATCCAAACGTATTGGCTCCCGATCCCTAATAGCAAGAAAGAACTCGTGCGCACAAGACACTCTATGAGCTTCCCTCCAATAAGAATCTTGACATGTTGCTCTGATCCTAATTTTCTTTGCCTTTTTTTAGATCTCCAACAGTATAAGGAAGTACTTGTTGCTTCCTTTGTTCCGGAGCAAGTCGAATATCGTAACCCGCACATCCAACAACACCTTCTCGCGGGAAGTGTTTATTGACGCTTGAATCTGTCGAATCTGGTCATTTACCATCAAGTCGATATTCTCTATCACCGACTAAAATCCTTGCACGCTAGAATGCAGCATACTCTTCAACAACGAGTGTACGGACTCACACATATGAACCAACATCAATTCAATATACTATTGCAATTTCACAATTAGAAAACTTATAAACAAGATAGGATTGAGTTCTTACGTGTTTGTTGTCCTCGTGCCAAATTGAAGGTGCAAGTCGGACCAAGCTCAAACAATTGATTCTTTGTATGGGATTAGCCATGTAGTTTCCAAATACTCCATCAACCTCAAATAACATTACCCGCACACTTTCATCTCAGCTAAACTCTACTCGTAACTCTCAAGAGATCTAGATTCAATAAGAGCATGGTAGTGTGATGCAAAAACTGTTTGTGCTTCCTTTGAGAGTGTCATCACCCAAGATCTATGTTGAATGTTGCACTTCATAAGAAAGGTGCAAATCACGTGCTTCACATCCAGGAAAATGACACCAAGTGCACTTATGAGTCCAAACTCTCTATCCGTCACAATCACCCTCGTTCTAACATTTTCACACACATGTCGGAGTCTCCATAATGCCCACTCGTAGTGATTGGAGTTTTCCTTGGCCATAGCTATTGCGAACGTCAACCTCGTTCTAGTGATACCGAAAACCTCTAACAACGGCATCTTGTATCTATAGAGGGCATACAAAGAAGGTTGTAGTTTTGTTGAACTTCAAACTAAATGTTCATGTGATATATAAAAAATCGTAAAACACGTGTATTAGAAAACTTACTCGTTCGTCTTGTACGTCGTGTCCATTATGATGACGTAAGAAAATAAGTTATGGAGATGTATTGAATTCGGATGCATGATGAAAAAATCAGAAACATCATCCGACTTCGGGCATCTTCTAACATTGGCGTAGTAATGACATTGATCTAACGTATGGAATGCTTATTGAAGTGGACTTCATCCTTTGGCTTGTAGCATCCGAAACTGTTTTTGCGTCAATTGGCCGGCATATGTGTGTCCCTTTAACTTCTCGAGAAGTGTTTGGTTGTGCACCCCGTCTATGATATGCAACGTTGATTTCTCAACCTCGCTTTGTACACCCTCAAGCTCAAATGAATAATCGTCTTTTCTTGATTTGTGTGTTCGGCTAAACAACAACTCGGTATTAGGATCAAAGTCTTTCTTCTTACGAGTGGCTCCGAAACGTTCCCATGTCAAACGAAGTGTAACGAATCCCCTAACGTTTCTCCACGACCTACTTGTAACCAACACCATGTTCATAGTTCCTATCATGAATCGAGCCCAATTCACCATTGTCTCGCGATCGTGGAAAAAGCCGCAAATTTCAAACATTCGCGTATAATCGGTTCCATCGTCACGCGAACAATTCGGAAGACCCTAGTTCAGATAGAATAGAAAGGATAAGATTTCTTGTTTTTTGGTTTAATGCCGAATGATTATTAGTTTTACACAACAAAACATAAACTAATAAAAATAATAAAACCTACAATTATATCTAATTCTAGCATAAACTTCAATGATAAGGAACAATAAGTTATAATATACTTATCTCAAAATGTCGAAGAAACTCGTCTGAGCCACTAAATTTTATACCGTCGAACGGAATCATTATCTCATCATCCTTCTGTATTGACATTTTCGCAGGTGTTTTTTGGGAGATTTTGATAATCACCTCTTCTTTGACTCTCAATATATATAGCCGATGGAAATACACAACGTTCAAATTACAACAATCATATTTATTACTCTTACACAACGTTCGAATTACAACGTTTAAATCACAACAGTCACATTATGACGGTTACGCATTGCGTGACCGCCACAATCACGCATTCCATAACTGTGAACTTTCTGTCGCGGTTATAGAATGCGTGACCATGGCGGTCACGAATTGCGTACCCGTCGAGCGTTTGCAAAATCCATCGTCGTGCCCGTAATACCCCTCAATAATAATTTTACAGTTGACTAGATGAGATAATCTTCAATAATTTTGTTATATTAGTTGAGCAACTCGTGGCTCGGATCGGGTTGGACTTGTAAAAACATTGGAGTGGGCTCGTTCATTTAACTAAACTAGTCGAATATAAACACATTTTTAAACTCGATGTTAGACACGTCTCGTTTGACTCGAATAGCGAACCCAACTTTTTTCTAAAGAGAGAGCAAGGAAAAAAACTCATCCAATAAATAGGATAAACCTACTTCCATCACCACATCTACGAGAAAATCCTACCATCACCTATGAAAAACCTCGCTTTCACCACATCTATGAAAGAACCTACTGTCACCTGAATGACCCATCGATCAATGTAAGTAAGAAGCAAACCACTAGAACTAAGTATAATTAGACATATAATGTGTTTCCTAACCCACTTAAGCTAGTGGTTTGTGTTTTTGTTTTTTTGGAACTTTACAAGTGTTTGACATAATGAAAATTGAATTATTATTAGATACGTTAAGACAAACATTATATCATATCTAAAAGTCTATTAGAGATGACAATCTCACCCGTATCCGACGGATACCCAGTCACCTGATCAAACAAAAAGGGTGAAAATCCGATAAAAGACGTGTGACAGCGGGTGGTGGATGAAGCGGGTGGTGAATCGGGTAGGATGCGTATTCACCCATCACCCGACCCATCATCTACACATTCATCCGACTCGTATTCACCCGTTTAAAATTATATACATATATATTTTTAATATATGTAGTTTATATCACAAAAAAATAACCATTAGTTTCTAACTATATAATTATATTAAAGCAAACTCTATATTTTCTTTACTAGTTTATTTCCTTTAGATCTATACTATATTTCGATCCTTATTATTGATTCATTATAAAAAAATGTATTTTAAATCTTGTTTTGTTATAAGGTTGTACTTGATATCATGTACAATTTTATGTTATCTTTTTATATTTTGTTTTTGAGTATGTTCTTGATTTTCAGTAATTTTTTTTTTGATTTTTTACAATTTATAAATAAAGTGTAGAGCACCCGAAATCTCATCCGATCCACCGCTTCATCCTATGGATGTAGGTGGATTGGATGCGGGTGAAACCCCTAGCGGGTGGTGGGTCAGGTGGGGTGGACAATTTTGGGTGATGGGTCGGGCGGTGGTTAAGGTCATTCATGTAATACCCCAAGTTTTGGGACTCAAAGTGTTACGGGCTAGGACCTCACAATGTGTCCCGACCCTCAGAGTAGCAGCGACACAACGGATCTTACAACAAGACACTGACAAATGAAAGCCAAAACACAATATAAAACCAAAGGTTTAAACAAAGGAAAGCGTAAAAGACTCGCAAACAAGTTCAAAACAAAAGGGAAAACAAGAATATAAAAATAAACCCGATCTCGTCCTATAATGTACGGGAACCCCGGCTGACCACACAATCCGGATCACTCAGCAGCATACTAAACCTGTGGAACATCTACAACGTCTGTACAAACCGTTAGCTAACATTCTGGATATCAAAAAGACGGTAAAGATACAAGCAAATATAAGGTAAAGTAAACACATCAGCATGCTCACAAACAGCCACTTCTTATCTTTCATTATGTTATCCAATTACTAATTCAACTTATGGTTGTTACACGAGAGTCGCTACGATCTCGCCTCCATCCCCTTTCACCAACAAGAATAGAACGTATACATCCTTTTGTTACCTACTGGACTAGTCGCGAGAGCACCTCCCAATTTCCCCATTTAAATTGGACAAGCGGTAACCGCCCGATTATAATACACTTGGGCCAATTAAGGTTAACAAAGGTCAATCCTATTCCAATTATCGGTTATAACGATAAACAACAACACATACACCCTCAAGCCATGGTTTTGAGCCAAATAACATCAAAACCACAGCTTAGCCTTAGACCGGTGACAAAGTCCATCGAGATGTCCTCCCACTTTCACTAAGGAACGTGAAGTAGGTGTAGCTCGCCTCCAGGCCGATGATGCTAGATCTTGACCTGTTGACAGGTTGCACACTGAGATACATATCTCGTCACATCTAGTTTCAGACCTTCCACCAGAAAGAGCATCTGATATCCTGATACATCTTACTCGTACTGAGGTGCACTGAGTAAGATGAAGAATGAGCCTCCTGAAGGATCCTCTGTCTCAACTCTCGATCTGAAGGAACACATACACGCTCTTGGTGTCTCAAGATCCCATCAGCACCCACTACAAAGTGTGGTGCTTCTCCTCGAGACATCCGGTCTCGGATCTGGGTCAAAGCTGGACAACTCTCATGCTTCTGTCGGATTTCAGCAAACAAATCAGGTACTATCTCCAAGGTGGATAGGTAGCTGTCGGAATACGGGAAGTGGATATTCATATTAGCCAAGCAAGGTCTCGTTGTAATTGGGGTTGAGTTGTCAGCCTAGTGATCGCCATCTTCCGGGGACTCTTCCTACTTAGGGCATCAGCTACCACATTCGCTTTCTCCGGGTGGTATAAGATCTCAAGGTCGAAGTCCATGATCAACTCCAACCATCTCTTTTGGCTGTTATTCAACTCCCGCTGAGTGAATATGTACTTCAAACTCTTATGATCTGTGAAAATCTTAAACGTATCTCCGTACAGATAATGTCTCTAGATCTTCAAAGCGTGAACAACGACAACTAACTCCAGATCCTGGGTAGGGTAACTTTCCTCATACGTCTTCAGTTGTCTCGACCCGTAAGAAATCACCTTACCCCTTTGCATCAGAACACATCCCAAGCCGAGCTTGGACGCGTCCTTGTAAACCACAAAGTCCTCAATGCCCTCTAGCTGAGCTAGGATAGGAGCAGAGGTCAACCTCTTCTTCAACTCCTCATAGCTCTGCAGGCACGGCTCGGACCACACAAATATCGTAAACTTCCTCAACAAGGAATTGAGCGGTCGGACAATAACTGAAAAGCCCCGCCAATCCTAAGAAGTTGCATACATCCTTGACGTTCTTAGGAGGCGTCCGTGATGCTACTGACTCGATCTTCCTGGATCTACCTTGATCCCTTCAGGTGAAATGATGTGACCAAGGAATGCTAACTCGGGCATCCAAAACTCACACTTAGAGAGCTTGGTGTAAAGCTCTCTATCTTGTAAGACCTGAAGAACGATCCTCAAGTGTCCTGTAAGCTCCTCTTTGCTGCGAGTGTATACCAAAATGTCATATATGAAGACAACTACAAACTGGTCTAGGAAGTCGATGAAGATGCCGTTCATCAACTCCATAAAAATTGTGGGCGCATTCGTGAGCCCGAATAACATCACTACAAACTCGTAGTGTCCATATCTGGTCCGAAATGCCGTCTTGGCTATGTCCCACTCTCTCACTCTCAGCTAGTGATATCCAAATCTCAGGTCGATCCTCGAGATCACTGAAGCTCCGTGCAACTGGTCCAACCGATCATCGATACGGGGCAATGGGTACTTATTCTTGATCGTCACCTTGTTAAGATCTCGGTAATCGATACATAGCCTCATTGACCCGTCTTTCTTCCTCACGAAGAGTACTGGTGCGCCCTAAGGAGATACACTAGGGTAGATGAAGCCCTTCTCAGCTAACTTCTCAAGCTGCTTCTTAAGCTCAAACATCTCAATAGGCGTCATATGGTAAGGAGCCTTAGAGATCAGTCTCGTACCGGGCTCTAGCTGAATGCCAAAGTCTACACTCATCTGTGGAGGTAAACGTAATGGCTCTCCAAAAACACCGGTAAACTTGCAAGCTACCGTAATTTCCTCCAAAGTTGGGCTCGTACTATCCTTCATGACATAACACCAAAAAGCCTCGTAACCCTAACCGATAAGTCTCGCAGCTCGGACTGCACTGATGACTGTACCAGTCTTCCCGAGATCCCATCCTCTAAAGCTCTCCACATGGCATGCGTCTATAGTTACCGTCATTGTCCTCTTGCCGATGTCCACAACTGCTCGATGTCGATCCATATAATCCATGCCAAGGATAACTTCTTCATGCACTAAGTACATGACGAAGAAGTCGGCTGGCCAACCGCGACCTCCCAATCTAATAGGAAAATTGCGAACCTCTCGTGTACCTCGAATCTTACCCCCGTCGGGTAATCCTATAAAGAAGAGTTTCCCCTCTACGGTAACTAAGGTCAATCTATCTACACAAGCATCATATATAAAAGAATGTGTAGCACCAGTATTAAAAAGAACTCTCACAAGAAAACCAATAATATGAATGGTACTTGTGGTCGTTGGAGCGGTCGGATCCACTACACCGCTCAGCTCATAAACTCTAGTTGAGGCACCTCTGGTGTCAGAAGTACCACCTTCTCATCCTCTGCCCTGAACCGGAGTGGAACCCTGAGGAGTGATAGAACTAGGAAATCTTTGTTGTTGATACTAAGGTCTCTGTCCTTCTCCGATAACGCTATAGGTGAAGAACCCTGTTGCGATGGCGCCTTGTCTTGACGGAAAAACGCAGCTCTATGTCCGGGCTTGCCACAAGAGTAGCAAGTCACATTAGCCTTCTTGCAATCAGCTCTCATATGTCCGACATCTCCGCAGTTAAAGCACTTTTGTCCTCTATCGAACTCTGTATAGAATGCTGGAACTAGAACGTCATGGTGTCTAACTACGCCCAAACCCAGATGCTCCAGCTCAACACTGTCTGATCCATTCTTCAGTCTCTTCTTAGGACCTCCTGTCTGAGAAGCTCTCCTCTGACCCGGTCGATCTCTCTCATACACAGATGCTCTATCCTGATAGTCCGTCAAAGACTCACTACGGAAACCAGCAAGATAAGAGCGGGTATACTCCCTCAACCTCCAAGAGAAAAGGTAAACATGTTGATCCTCAGATGGTGCAGACTGACCCAACAAAGACAACTCATCCTGAAACTTGTTGATAATCTCAACAATAGGAAGATCCTCGAAACCAACCTCAAGGAAATCCTGAAGACGATCTCCCCTGATGGTTGTAGGACAGTAGCGATCCCTGATCACTATCTTCATTTGCTCATAACTGGTGACTTTACTGCGAGCGGTCCTCCACCAAGAATGAGCCTGATCCTTCAACAACATTTGTGCTATGTTGAGTCGACGTCCCTCTAGGCAAGCAATCGCCTCCAGCTGTCCTACCCACAGCTTAACCTCCAATCCAGTCTTTCCCATTAAACAGGGAACCTTCAGCTGGTTGAAAGCCTTCAACCAACTATCGGGCCTCGGCTCTCTTGTCTCAACTGGTGCTCTAACGACCTCAATAACTATAACAGGCGGGGCAACGACTTGTGTAACTCTATACAAAACCTCAACTGATCTCGCGGGAACTAGCGGTGCTGGTGCAGGTCCTCCAGTCCTGATAGTCTCCTCAACTCTCTACACATAGTCGCGATATGCAGAAGCTCCTATAGATACTCGACCGGACTCCGTCGACTATGCTCGCTGTGCTCCGGACCTAGCGGCGGTCCCATTCCCAACCTCTGGAACAACATTCTCTACAACTTCCTCAGCAAATGCCTCAATGATAGGCAGATCAGCAACTGGGACTTGGCCCCGACCTCTAGCTAGTAGAGGTCTTCCTGCACGTCCTCGTCCACAGATGGCGGGTGGAAGAGGTGATTGACCCCTTCCTCGCCCCATAGTAGATGTAGCTCTGCCTCTAGTACGTGCCATCTGCGATGGGGATATAGATATATAAGGCTATATATAAGGCCACGCTACAACTGAAGCAGAAATTCAAGAAAAGCATATAAAGGCCAACATATAAGAAACTACACTGTTGGATTTGCGGAAGTAGTGGGAACTCGAAGCGTTACGGGCTAGGACCTTACAATGAGTCCCGACCCTCAGAGTAGCAACGACACAACAAATCTTACAACAAAGCACATACAAATAAAAACCAAAACTCAATATAAAACCAAAGGTTTAAACAAAGGAAAGCGTAAAAGGCTCGCAACCAAGTTCAAAACAAAAGGGAAAGCAACAACATAAACATAAACCCGATCCTGTCCTATAATGTACGGGAACCCTGGCTGACCACACCATCCGGATCACTCAGCAGCATCTTGAACCTGTGGAACATCTACAACCTCGGTATAAACCGTTAGCTAACATTCTAGATATCAGAAAGACGGTAAATGCACAAGCACAAATAAGGTAAAGTAAACACATCAACATGCTCACGAATAGTCGGTTCTTATCTTTCATTATGTTATCCAATTACTAATTCAACTTATGCTTTTACACGAGACTCGCTACGATCTCGCCTCCGTCCCCTTTCACCAACAGGAATAAAACGTATGCATTCTTCTGTCACTTGCTGGACTGGTCGCAAGAGCACCTCCCCGTTTCCCCATTCTGAACTAGACAAGTGGTAACCGCCCGGTTATAATACACTTGGGTCAATTAAGGTTAACAAAGGTCAATCCTATTCCGGTTATCCGTTATAAACGATAAACAACACAAACAAGTCAAAACACTCAAACCAATACGTGGAATGAAGCTAAGTAAGTACAAGAGACTTACCTCACTCAGATAACTCAACAAACAACTCAGAAATCCTTAAGAAAGGAGCAAGGCAAGCCTGTTTACACAAGGCATCACGAACCAGGAACCGAAACGAATGTTAGAAGTCTAAAACTTCTAGTCTCCATGATCTCTAATAGATCTACACAAGCTAGGGTCACAAACCCTAGTCTTATAGAACACTATGGGTCAACAACAACCAGAAAAGCCAAGGAAAGGAACAAGAAAAGTAAGGAAGGAAGCAACTCACAAGAACGGGAGTTACTGCAGCAGAAACCGCAGGAGCAGTGGAGCAAGACGTAGGGGCAGCTTGTCGCGGGGGCGGGGATGTTCTGGCGCGGGGGAGGATTTCGGTGTAGAAGCATTGTCGGTTTCTCGACGACAGGTGAACCACGACAAGGCCAAAGCTTTCTCTTCCAACACTCTCACACCTCACAACTCAACCAAGGGAGCCTATGAACGTTAAAGGATCATCAACGGAATGCTCCACAAGAATCAAGGATCAAACTTGATTCTTAGAGAAGAAGAAAAGAGGAAATAAAGGGAGAAACAAAATAGAAGGAAGCAAGGTGCAACAACACCTGAACATGATGAAGAATAAGGGAGGAATAACTTACACGTTCAGCAAGATCATAGGAAGTAAGGCTGCAACACTCGAGGGTTGAAGAAAACATAAGCAAGAAACGGGAAAAAGAAGAAAAGACGGGAATATATAGAAGTGGGCTGGAAGGGTAGAATGAAAGGCGTTCTAGGGTTAGGAAGAAGATAGGAAAGCCGGCCCAAAAAATAGAAGATCGGATCTTCTATCTATGGAAAGAAGATAAAAATGAACGAAAACAGATCGGGCGCCATCTGTTGCAATTCCGCAGGGGCGGATTGCCCATACCGCAGGGGAGGCCCCTTGTCACTACGGGGCTGTGACAGGCTCAGCTTGCCGTTGGAGCGGATTTCTTCACTGCGGGGGCGGTGAAGGTGAAAACTGGGGTTACAATTCACCCGTCAATAGGGATGGCAATGTGGCGGATAATCCTCATTCTCCATGGGGTTTCCCGATACGTGGATGGGGATTATAAACGGGGATGGAGGCGGGAATGGGGTAAAAAATAATTCCCGAGCGGGGATGAGGATGGAGGTGGGGACATGTGTCCCCACCCCGTCCCCGTCGGATTTCTCCATGATGATCCCCGCCGGATTTCCCTATGGAGGTCCCCATCGGAGTTCCCCGTATTAGAATATGTTTTTCCCTGTGTTTATATTAATTTCAATAATTTTATAATATGTATAACTATTAATTTTGGCCTTTATAAATGAAAAATAAATTAAAATACAATATAATTGTTATAATTGTATAACTAACAATCTTGACAAATTTTATATAAACTATGATGAAATTATTTAGTATCTATGATGGAATTATTTAGTAGCTATGATAGAATTATTTTGTCATGTCAATTCAACTGCCACTATATACTGGAGCATTCTACATTTTATTATTATTATTTTATTATTACTTTGACGAAAAATTATACGGGACGGGGATTCTCCGACGGGGATCGACTATTGAGAATAGTATATGGGGACGGGATTCCCCGATGGAGGCAGGGATTTCCCAATGGAGGCGGGGATCCGACGGGGACGGGGACAATTTTGATTCCCCGAACATGGATGGGGACGGGGAGTATAAAACTTAGTGGGGATGGGGAGGGTAGTCCCCGCTCTGACTCTGCCCCGTTTTCATCCCTACCCGTCACCCGATCCATTGACATCCCTACATATAATCTAAGGAACTACAAGTATAATCAATAGGAATCAATATATTGTTCGTAGAAAATATTGTTGATGTGTGAACCGGATGTATTAGGAGAGGAACAAAAGAGAACGAAAACTCTAAGTGTGGCTTCTCTACGTGGTCCACACGAGCCCGACGTCAAGATCTCATTTGCCTTTGACGGCTTGGATGAAGATCAAAAGGGTAGCAATTAAACTGTTTCGGAAGATGATTATAATATATTCTCACAACACCAACAATTGATTTATCACTAGAGCTTCTTCTTGGGAAATAGAGAGAGAAGAAGACTCATTAGAGTTAGTCATCTATTAGTAATAGATAACAATTATATATTAAATAATTTGTAAACTCCTTTAACAAAGTAACTCCTTATCAGTAACTATCTATTTAATCTCATCAACAGACTCTTTAAATATTTATTTCACAAATAAAATTCTATTTTTATTAACATATATCTAATATACACTAATAACAAAAATCATCTTTCTTTTGATCTAGTTCATCAACGCTAACTGTGTAACCTCATAGAACCCGTTTATAATAGTCATGGGTTTAACTATATATTACCATTAATCATAGTTGGCTTCTAGCAAAGTACTACAACTCCTAAAATAACTGGATTGTATATCTCCATCAGTTGTCATATTCCAAATTTAGTCATTGCACAGTAAATTAAACGGATGATTGCAAATAACATTTGAGCATGGCCATGCATTTTTAGTTCTCGCTCTTTAAGTGGCAGAGACATCAATCTTATTTAGTATGACAGTATACTCGAACCAGGAGGACTTATCCAATCTTGTATGACTATGGCTCCTACTCAAGTTTTGGCAATCCTAATTACTGCCTTTATAACCCCTTTTACGGAAAGTGTTTAACAGTGTTAAAAAAATACCAATCATCAAGTGAGATCCCCTTCTCTCACATAGGATTTTTGGTCGTCGACTTCAGCCTCTCTCTAGCTTGTTCAAATGAGTTGTGCAGATCCCCTTCTCTTCTTCATTGGCTTCAATCGATCCTTCAACTCACAAGGTAATTCACCAGTTTTGCAGTTCTACTATTGATTTTATTTAGATTTTAGTCATGGGTTTCGTTTTGTTCAATCATTGTTTGGAATTAGGGTTTTAAAAAGTGGAAACTAGATATATTTACCACAATCTGATATGATTATATCCTTCTTATTCACATCTCGAGAAGTTGTTAGAACATGTACAAGAAACTTCTAGCTTATAATCTTTTATGTATTTTAAGATTTATTTTATGCTCTAGAAAAAATCAGCATTTGCTTGCTGCTATCGAGTATAGTGTTTTAAAAATTCAGCCTTTTCTTTTTATTTGTTTATTATCTTATGGGTCTTTGTTGCTTGCAATGATGATGTATAGTTAGGATATCATTATTTTGCATTCTTCTCTTGAGTAAGTTCTTGCTCTAATGCTACGATATCTACATTCTTCTTCTATTCCCTCATGTATATTGCGCGAACTTCATACTCCAATTGTTTCTTATCCTTTTGTAATCCATCCACAAAGTCTCCTGATGTTTTGGAGTGTGGAATATCAATAAAACAATACGATAACATCTCATCTTTAATGTCATCATCTTTTGGCATCAATATCCCATGTCTCCAACTGTAGTAGTCGGGGTCTCCGCTATCACACCTAGAGTCGTCCGACATAATCCCTAAAGCTCAAAAACAGTAGTAGAATTAAGATACCAATACCAAAGAAATTAAGAGTAATACCAAAATTGAAAATCATACCGCAAAAATACATCAAAGAGAAAAATCAACAACAAAAATTTTGAAGGAATTTATAAGCAATAAAACCCTAAAAATCAAACCGAAAATATATCCAGAAATTGAGAGAAGAAGGAGTTGCACATACTTGTCGGCAAGAGACAGGAGAGGACGAAAAAGAGTGAGGTCGGCCGGCACAAGTGCTTCATGTCCGGCTATCCAGAGAGAGATATGAGAGAAGGTATGAGTATGACTCATTCCGATTCTGATTTCAACAACGAAATTTTTGAAGGAATTTGAAATGAGTAATATTTTGAAATGGTTGATACCCACATTTAATTTGAAATGAGTAATATTTTGAAATGGTTGATAGCCATAGTTTCTAGAAATAACTTATAATTTGAAGTAAATAATATTTTGTACTAGCTAAAAATCTTAATTCCAGAACATGTTAAGAATTTAATTCTCATGAATTCTACTTGTATTCGACCGAATAATAGACTAGTCGTAACTAATTATATTAAAAGTTTGAAAAATCTATTTTTGCACTATATACTTGAAATAAAATTTTCCCATAAGAAGGAAATAGTTGAGAATCCAAAAGAAAAAACGTAGTGTTAGACTCGTCTTCCACACAATGATTAAATACAGCCATACACGTCCTTATCACGATGCTTTCAAACCAAATTCCCAATCCTCATATACTTCTACTCCCTCCATGGCTCTCTTATGCTCAATCTCATTCTTCTTCTTCTGAATCCGAAACCCTTAAACCCTAAACCTCGTCGCCAAAAATATATACATGTCAGTTTCGGAACCGTCAGCGTCTTTCTCTTCTTCCTCTCCTTTGAGGATTCAACTCGTTTCCAGATCAACGAGCGAGAGGCTGTTGACAAAGTTCTACGATGCATTCGAGTTCGATTTCGACTACGAGAAGAGTGGGCTGTGGTCACCGCCGGTCCCACGTGGCGCCTTCATTGGACGACCCAACGGTGGGAGGGCGAGGGTGCTGACTCAGCATTACATGGTGGCTAAGCTAAGGAAAGCTATGCAATGGCGGCAACCTAGAGGAGCTTCTTGTTTCAGTGTATGAACTTCATGCATTTTCTTTTTTCTTTTTTGAGTTTTAGGGAGATTAATATATTAAATTTGAAATAAATTATAATTAATTGATCCATTAATTATATGGTGGTGGGTGTATTTTGCAGGTAATTTGGTGTAGGAAGGGATGATGATGTTAGACAGTAGAGTGAGTAGACCCATCATATGGTGTCTCATAGTTAGGCTCGACTAGATTCTTTTCTTTCTTTTTCTTTTTTTAAAAAAATTCAATAACTGTTTAATTTGGTTGATATTCATCAATTTGATAGCAGAAATGACTTTATTTGCTGAACAAAATTGTCCACTAAATTTATTGTTGATTAATTGTTATGTACATTCTGCGGGTAGGGACAATGTACACGATATAATGTTTCTTTTGTGTATACATGAACACAAATTAAATCTCATTTAAAATAAATTTAGGTTTTTCTCGTTTATAAATGAGTTGAATATATATGAGACTGTCAAAACTCGATTTGTTCGATTAGAATAATATCATAGAAGTGTTATATTAGCCGAGTTAGTGACATTCGGTTCATGCTAAAAAACAATCAACCTCGTTTACTTTTAAAACAAGTTAAATATTAACAAATTCTAGAACTCATTTAAATTTTAGGTCCGGTTCAAACATAACTAGCTTGTTAAACTTTGAACGAGCCGAGACTACCATAGCTCGACTCTTTATGCTCAAATATCCGCCCTTGTCATGCAACTTTAACATTAAGGGGAATGAAATGAAATGAAAATGGTTACCTTACTTTCATGTGTTAAAAGACTTTTAACATACCATTGTAATCACTAAACAAACATGTTTTTTTATTGATTTGGTGATATTTTGTTTCCGGAAATGATTCTCACTGATTCCCAATGTTCCAAAATACGTAAAACGGAGACGGGACGGAAGGGCACCGTCTAGCGTTTAGACGGCTAGACGGCCGTCTAGACGGATTCTAGACGGATAAGACGTTTTTGATAAAAATGTATTAAAATTTTCATGTTGTGGACAATTTTAATAAACTAGAGCACTATTTGGTAAATAATTATGGTAATTTTTATGAAGTTAATTTTATATGGGATGTTAATACAAATTTTAATAAATTAGGGCACTGTTTTGTAGTTAAATAGGATCACTTATATAAGTTAATTTCATTTGGGATGTTATGTAAAATTTTAATAAATTGGGGTATCATTTTGTAATTAACTAAAATCTAAAACCCTACACCTCTCCAACTTCCTCCTTCCTCCTTCCTCCTTCCTCCAGCCGCACAACTCTCCGAACGTGATAAACAAAACAAAGGAAGACTCCATGAAGTTCCTATTGTTGCATCTACCATGGTGAATCACAGGTTTCTCCCTTCATCCCATGTCCCCTCCTCTCTTCTCTCCTTCCATGTTCTCTCTTCTCTCGATCTTCCCCTTCAGTGTTCATCCCTCCCATGAAGAGAGGAGCCCCGTAACCTACAATTTTAGGGTTTTTTTCTTGAATTATTAAACCGTTTAGACCGTTTCGGCCGTCTCAAAACCGTAACCGTCCAGAAGGATCCGTCCAGGGCAAATACGGGACTGTTGCCTACTGTCTAGCGTCTGGACGCCGTCTAGACGGCCGTCCAGACCGTATTTTAGAACACTGCTGATTCCAAACATGCTCTTTATTTTTGTAATAATCTTGATGGATGTCTGAGAGAATGAACCTTATTAGAGTTTATATAAGTGTATATTATCATAATTATTTATTTTTTATTAAAAATTTTGTATAAAGTTGTATTTGTAATATAGTTTTTGATATACTAGAGTAGGAAATTAGGCATGGTTATTGCCGGTTAGTAGACCACCCTATGACATCCTTGCAGATGAACGGGATGATGCCGTCAACTTCAATTGAGATCACTTCTTGGGTTGTAGGGTTGTCGCGACTAGTGTAGCAAGTTTGTTCGTAATGTCATTGACTTCACTAAATATATGGTGGATATGTACTTGTGAAAACTTAGAAATAATAAGGGAAGTATCTAAAATGATAAAATCAATATCACACGGAGGTTTCCAAGTGTGGTTAATAGAGTTGATGGTCGAGAGATTATCTCCTTCAATTTGGATACAATCCACTCTCATCTCCAAGGTTTTCAGAATTCCTTATGTTAGTGTGCATGCTTCAACATGAAGGACAAATGTGAAACCATATTGTCCGTAATTAACAACAATTGTTGATGCTTTACGATCTTTCAAAATGTATCCACAAATAATATTCTCATTATTACATTTGGAACCATCAAAGTCCTGATTTGTGCTCCCATCAACGAATGTTGTTGGTTATCTTCTACCTTTGTGTTATTGTTACCTTTTTAGCAAGTTTTTGACATTAGTTTCATGCCACTCTTTCACAACTTGTTTTAATATTGGTTGTTCAATGTCATTTGGTCCTTTATCAATGAAGATGCACTAGTTTCCCGTGAACTAAATTGTTTTATCAAGTGATGGTTTTAAGTATCTTGGTCTTGTCATCAAATTTGTCATTTATGTTTGATAGGATCTTTGGTAATCTTTTACTAGAGATGTCTAAGTTGGTTAGATAGTCTTTAACTTTGTCATTGCATAAATTATTGATTGTGAAGGGACATTTGAAAAATTATGTGTTTGACACTCTCGTATGAATGTTAACAAATGACACAATTCATGAGTACATCAATCATTTGTTTTTTTAGTCTCTCCTTTACAAGGAGTCCATCTAAAAATATTTTATAAAATAAAGGTTTTCAATTTTGGCATGGTTTTCTAATTCCAGTTCCAAACATCATTGATTTGTACTATTCATCTTGCTTTGTTGATTTAGTGGAGAAAATGTTGATTCTCCACTAATCACCTTCCATAATAAATAGAATCATAATAATATTGATGCATCTTAGGGCAAATTCTCTTTCAGGAATTGGATTTATAGAATCATCAAAATAAAGTTTCCAAAATATTTCAAACGGTTTATCAATTTTTGACAGCTTTTTATTTCAATTTAATTAAACACACAAATCACCTTCCTTAATTGTAGCCCTAACTACCCACTTATAAATTTTCGGCAGTTTCTTATTTCAATTTTAATTAACCACCCAAATCACATTCCTTAATTGTAACCCTAATTACCGATTTTATCTTTATTTTTTAATTTAATTTTGTTAGGAGCCTAGTTAGTCTACACTAAACAAAAAGGGCCCTGTTCCACCAATCTTCTCTTCTTTATATACGTTGGACGGAAATACTCATGATATTATTGACGAAAATAATCCTTAATTTTTGGAGAAGTTGTACATGTGTTTTTAACCTTTTGTTGGTCAATGAAAACTTGGTGATTTTTTCTGTAATTTCAAACAAAATACAATACTTTTGAATTAAAATTTCTTTGTATATGATTTGATTATTTTTTCTTTTTCTTTTTTATAGTTTGTTTTGACAAAAGACATACACTATCTGCATACATACCTCAATTTTCTTTTCTTTCTGATAGGAACACATACCTCATTTTGTACAATTTTTTTTACCTAAAAAATATTTTAGTTTAGAAAAAATTATCGAAAACCACCCATTAAATAAGTTCATTTACAATTAATCATCCATTAGTTAACTATTGCTTAAAAACCACTCATAACAAGTGTTTAGTTATCAAACTACCACCCTTATCCCATTATTGTAAAAAAAAGTTAAAGGGTCTATTTTTTTTGAAAATAGAAAGCGGTTTGAACCATTTGACGGCGCGCCGTCTAGTGGATCGACAAGTCAAAAAACATCGGCAGACGGACTAACCGTCATGAAGGGTCACACAACAAAGGATAAACAATATACAAAATTACACCAAAGAAACCGAAAACAAAAAAAGTCTTCAAGGAAAAGCAAGATGATCCAGCCACATGAGGCAACGAGAAAAAACGTTCATCTTTGAAGGAAGTACACATGTAAGAAGTCTGAGGAACAACTGTGGACACCTCACATTTGGACTATAATAGAGCCATCAAAAGTCGATCAGAATTCCACGCCCCCTTCTCGACAAAACGCTCGAACTGCCACAAAAAGACGACATCAAACCTCGGAAGACACAATTGTTGAAAACGGGTATCATGATATATAAAGGTGTATAAATAGATGGTTTAAAAATTAACGATTTGTATAGAGGAAATTGTTCAAAGAGGGTTTAATAACAAGTTAGTTAACAATATTGTACCTTTGTTTAGAATGAATGTTTTGTAATATTTTTTTTAATTCAAACCTTCATATTAAAGAAGGAGAATTGGTCAATTTAACATTTTGATTTATTTTTAAGAACCCGAGAACTTTGATTTTGCTTTTTTTTTTTTTGCACAAATGGAAGGTTATTCCTTAAGGTTTGTTGAAAGAAACATGTATAAAATGATTTTGGGAAAATGAATAAGAAATTTCATAACGAGGAGAAAAGTCAGTTGAAGGCTACAAGTCTTTGCAAAACGGCATCCCCTTTGGAGAGGCGGTGGCGTCTGGTGGGAGACAAATCTATCGGAGGAAGGATTGAGCTCAAAAAAGTAGAACAAGACTCCAAGATTTTTATTTTATTATTGAAACAATTTGGTTTACTAGGCTTTTTCTAGTTTTGTGTTTAGTAAATGTACCCCTTGAAAGAAGAGTGTGTTGAGTTTGAGAATAAATACAAAAGGTTGGGGTATATTTACTTAATTGAAACATTAGAAAGCCTAGTTACTACCTAATTTTTCAAAAAAAAAACCTAGTTACCAAAAAAGTAGAACAAGACTCCAAGATTTTTATTTTATTATTTTCCCTTTTATAAATTATTTGTCCTTTGTTGTTGCTGAACAAGGTAGTCATCTATACTGGAATTTAGTTTTCAACAAAAAGCTATCACATATCTAGAAATAATCAAAATCAATTTCATGGTGAGGAAAGTAGATCATGGAAACCTCCATCAACACAAAGCAATGGAAACAAGTGACAGTGATGATAAATCAAATCAGGCGGGTTTGGTTTTGAAAGAACAAAAGGAGACAAATATGGTGGTCGGAGGTAAGGACGAAAAATCGACATGAGGGGTGTTGTAACAAAAAAGAGGTAAAGGCGGTTGTAGAGGCTCCGGCCATCGCAGAGAAGATGATGACCGGGAGTGGTGGTCGGTTATCCGGTAGAGGTGGTCAGTAGGTTGTTCCGGCAAGATCAAGAAGGTTGTTAGGCCGAAGCCGGCGAAGCGTGGTGGCCGGTAGGCCATGAGTTGTGTCGGAGGTCACAAACCCTTGTTAATTGTTGTTGTGGTGTTCCATGTAGGCTAGGGCTGTACTTTTTATGGGGGGTTCAAAACCAACTCTCATTAATGATTTTCTCTCTAAACCGTGAACTAATTGAAAAAGACAATTTTGGTAACTAGGCCTTTTTGAAAAATTAGAGTAGTAACTAGACTTTTTAATGTTTCAATTAAGTAAATATACTGCAACCCTTTGTATTTATTCTCAAACTCTACACACTCTTCTTTCAAGGGTATATTTACTAAACACAAAAGTAGAAAAGGCCTAGTAAACCAAATTGTTTCAAAAAAAAATCCATATATATATATATATATATATATATATATATTTAAAATTTTCGATTTTTTCCTTTTTAATTTAGGATCTTCTGTAAAAAAAAAATCTTTTTTTGGATTAAAAAAAAAGGAAGTAGTAACAATTTTAAAAAATTTAAAATTAATAGAAAAAATCCCAACTTTTACCCCAAACAATCCAGATTTCCGTAAATAAAAAAAATTGAAAAAAGAAGTCCATTTTTTGAAAAATCGATACTAGAACATAAAAATTCAAAAGAGTAAATAATATTCTGTAAAATAAAATTGTTTTTCGAAAAAAATAAATGAAAAATAAGGAGAAAGTTTTTAAAAAAGGTTACAGGGAAAAAACATTTTTTTTTGCCATATTTTTCAATTACAAAATTCCGAAAAATATTTAATTAAAAAATTCCGAAAACTTTATTTGTGAAAATAATAATTTTTTTACGAAATTTCATTTTCCATTATAAAATACCAAAAAAGATATTTGATTTTTTAAAATTATATAATATATAAAAGAAAAGTGATTTGGCCTAATTTTTATTTCATTTTGTTTAATTGATTCACGGTTTATAGAAAAAATTATTAAATATTTAAAAGTGAGACCTTTTAGCGTTTATTTGGACGAAAATGGGAGGAAGGTGGTAGTTTTTTTGAGGGAGCGCTCGTTAAGAGTGGTTCTACGCAATTACTTAACTAATGAGTGATTAATCATAAATGACCCTATTTAATGAATAATTTACGGTAATTTAATTTTTTATAACTTTATTTAAAGTTAAAAAATCACATATAAACTTTGGTAAATCATTTATATAATGCTTTATGTTGTTAGTAGCATAAATATAATATGTATAAATATTAATTATAAGTAGTAAACATATTATATTTCAATTTAATATCATTAAATTTAATTTAAATTCAATATTACATATTTATTTATTTTGATATTGGTCAATGAAAAACTCCATCAAATATGTCATTGGCCGAAAGAAAAAGCTTCGAGAAACTTTTTTGGTGGCAAAATCAAATTTAAAGAACACTTGATTCTAGAATTCATACCTAGACCCATTCTTGATCCCATTAATATCGATATCAATTCCAACCAAACGCTACTCGCAATTCAAATTTTTTTAAAAACCCGTTACATATTACAGAGAAATTTAAGGGATTGATGAATTTCATTAAATGGCACTATTATTATAGAGTTTTTGCTATTCGTACCACCATATACATGCTATACATACTACATCTACGTCTACGCATGGCGTAGGCGTAGTAAAAAAAAAAAAAAAAAAAATTTTTTTTTTTTTTACCTTACTACGCCTAGGCGTAGTAAGTTTCCCTTCATTTTTTCGAAGGGGATATATGTTATGGACTACTACGCGTACGCGATGCGTAGTCGTAGTACAGCTACGACTACGCATCGCGTACGCGTAGTACATTTTCCTTGTTTTTTTGAACGAAATGAGCTTCTTGCTACGGCTACGCATTGCGTACGCGTAGTGAGGGTACGAATAGTATGAATACGTGGGTACGAATAACAAATTGGTTATTATAGTCTTCTAGTTATTCTGTTGGGAAAATTCTACTAAATTACCCTTAAAATAGGAGACTTAACATAAAATCACCTCTAAATTTACAAATCATACAAAATCACCACTCCACTAGGCACCACAATGAATAAAAAACAAATAATTGTGTGAAAGAAATATAGCTAACGTAGGGTTGTTTAATGTAATTATCAATTTTAGGTGGTGGTTTTGTGTAAAAACACATTCTAATCTGTTTGAAAATTGAATTATAAACCCCGTCCACCCAGGTTTCCTGTGTGTTCAACCCAAAATCGAACACTTGGACCCATCTTGTTGCTCTAGAAAAAGCCGCCCAATTTCAATACTCAATACACATTCTCCATTTCTCCATCTCCCAGATCTCCCTACTTCTTCAAAGATCATATAGAGGTTACGTTTAGCAGTGGTTGTAATTCAGAAGCAAAAAAATGTCAGGCTATAGAGCAGAGGATGACTATGATTACCTTTTCAAGGTGGTTCTAATCGGAGATTCAGGGGTCGGAAAGTCCAATTTGCTGTCCAGGTTCACCAGAAACGAGTTCAGCCTCGAGTCCAAGTCCACTATCGGCGTTGAGTTCGCTACTAGGAGCTTGAATGTTGATTCAAAGGTCATCAAAGCTCAGATTTGGGATACTGCTGGTCAAGAGAGGTGACATTCTTTAAACTAGGGTTTCTTTTTCTTGCTTTTACTCTCATTTTTTACTATGTTGAGCCTCCTTGCTCAAGCTTGATCTGTTTAGTCGGCCCGATAGTGTAGATCCAAAAGTTTATATAGTTTTCCGTGGGTCCAGGGAGAGAATTTGAGTTCAATTACGTAGATCTGGATATTTGTTTGCGGATTTCAGTTGCTTGTTTGAATGGATCTTTGCTTACGTGTGATGCTGGATCTGTGGAGACTGCTGCTTTGCATTTGTTGACTATTTTCCGAAAGCAGGAAGCAAATGACTAGTTTGAAGTGTATAATTTGCTTGTCTTTGCTTGTGGAGCAGAAGATCCTTCTGTTTATAGCTTGTTTTGATTCTAAATTGGTTCTTGTTTTTATAATGTTAATAGTCTTCCAAAAATGCTTGTATTTTGATATGGATACTGCAGTTCTATGGCTAACCTGGTTCTTTTATGTGATCAAGTTATGGTGTTTACTGCTGCTGGGCTTTTGAAGCCTCGGACACTTAAATTTGCATTTCAACACATTTTCATGTTAGATATGAGTCATATGACTCAAGCCTGACTCAAGTCTTCTTTTATTTTAGTTTTTATTATCTGACTTCACATTATGATTGTCAAGTTTGCTTCTTTAAGGAAGTAATGCTGTATTGATCATTTAGGGTGGAGGTTAGAAATTGATTGTTTCCCCTGATTTGTGTACAGCCTGTCTCATTATTAAGTGGGCATCCAATGGGATAAGTCTAGTACATAGGCTAAAGATGTCTGCCTGGCAGCCTGATGAAATTTCGCAATTTATGTCTTTTTTCTAGTGATAGTGTCATACAAAATGAAGCTTATGTTTGTAAGTGATATTATACTGTAAGTGATAATCCATCAAAATAAAATTGACTTAACTATCAATAGACTAGGGAATGACCAACGTGATATATCTCATGAGCCTTTAAAAATACAAATGTCTTCCTTGCAAGCCTAGAAGAACCCTACTATCTATAGTCTTATGTGCAACTATGTTGTACGGAAACGGACACGGAAATGTGGAAACATCATATCATAGTTACTATGCATTTACCAAGATTTGTGTTTCCCTGTGCCTGTGTTTCCGAATTTTCTCTAGGAAACAGATATGGTGCTCCTTTGGAGTTGTCCAAAACTGCTTCTAGTATTTGGTAGGATAACCCGTAAATATCGATTGGTATACTGGTGTAGTTCTTTTCCCAGAGATAATAAACAAAGGTGTGTGCATAAGCATTTGAACTATTTTCTATCAACCTGCAGCGTGAACCAATGGATAGCACCAGACTGTTGATATTAGTTGTGGTTAATGTGTTGCTGGTAAATTATGTACACGTATGCCAAGAAAAATAAAAATAACAATCATGTACAATAAGGTCAAAATTAATTTTATCAAGAAAGAATCACAGCTCAATGGGTATTGGGTAGCATTTGTTGGATTGACCAAGGATCTTTGCACTTTGGAGGATAAGTTATACTTACATCCTGATTTTTAGGAGAGTACATTGAATAACATTATGTTCTGATAATAAAATTTTGGAGTGAAGTATACTTTAGCATGTATTGTGTTTTGTTCCATTGAAGATTCATTCAAATCTAATTTGACTATCTTTATTGCGATTAGCTCCTGTTATATGATGTCTACATTTTTGCATATCCAGGTATCGAGCAATCACGAGTGCATATTACCGAGGTGCGGTTGGCGCATTGCTAGTGTATGACGTCACACGACATTCAACTTTCGAGAGTGTTGAGAGGTGGTTGAGGGAGCTTAGAGACCACACAGACCCAAACATTGTAGTTATGCTGATAGGCAACAAGTCTGATCTTCGGCACCTCGTGGCAGTTCCCACAGAAGATGGTCGCTCATTTGCTGAGAGAGAGTCTCTCTACTTCATGGAGACATCTGCCCTCGAAGCCACCAATGTCGACGGCGCCTTCTCAGAGGTTCTGACTCAGATCTACCACATTGTGAGCAAGAAGGCAATGGAAACTGGGGACGATACTAATGGCTCCACTGTCCCTACCGGTGAGAAGATTGATGTTGGAAAGGAAGTATCTGCTATGAAATCAGTGGGATGCTGTTCAACTTGATCTGATCTACAACATTATTTTATAGGATTTGGTCATTGTATTGCACACCATGATATGTAAAATTTCGGTTTGATTGCCATGGAACCTTATTTGTTTTGTTTTAGGAAATAGAGAATGATGATTTTCTTTGACGAATATTTTTTAGTTATGGAGGTGTTACTAGCTATTTCTTAGCTCTATGTATCCTTTCAATTTTATTCATGACAATCTAGATCTCTTTCATGAATTCATTGCTAACATTTCCAATATGGGATGCACAATTCCATTGATGTTACAATGGATATTCACTAGCTTTCTGCTAACCCTTAGAATATATGTTTTCATAGCATGCATTTTCTTGTATGATCTTGGATATGCTGAAATAGATGAAGCATATCCTACCACATTTTATATAGGATTGTTCTGGTCATACATATAATGGCACTGATTCTCCTACAACATCTAGCCACCTACCACTAAAGATCAATCCTAGGCCAAATATCTTGCCTTTCCATTTTTGCTTTGTAGAATGTGATTTTGTGAAGCTAAAGGCTTCACAAATGAATGATGGCTGGTGGGCTGCAATGATACCCAAGGTAGGGATGACAATGAGACGGATAATCCCATTCTCCATGGGGATTTCCCGATACGGGGATGAGAATGGGGATTATAAATGGGGATGGAGTAAAAAATAATTTCCTGAGCGGGGTTGAGGATGGAGGTGGGACATGTGTCTCCGCCCCGTCCCGTCGGATTTACCCGTGGAGATCCCAATCGGAGTTCTCAGTATTAGAATAAGTTTTTCCTGTGTTAATATATTATATTCTATAATTGTATAATATGATAACTAATTATTTTGGTCTTTATATAAGTGGAAAATAAATTAAAACACAATATAATTTATTATAATTGTATAACTAACAATCATGACAAATTTTATAGAAATTACTGTAGAATTATTTAGTAGTTATGATGGAATTATTTTGTTTTATAAATTAATTGTTACTATATACTTTTCTATCTTTGATTATTTTTTTTATTTTTTTATTTTATTTTTTTGACGAAAAAATTGTACGTGGAGGGATTCTCTGACGGGGATCGAATGTTGAAAATAGTATACGGGGACGAGATTCCCCGATGTAGGTGGGGATCCAACGGAGACGGGACAATTTTGATTACCTGAACGGGTATGGGAACGGGGATGGGGAGTATAAAATTAAGCGAAGATGGGGAGTATAAAACCAAGCGGGGATGGGGAGGGTAGTCCCCGCCCACACTCCGCCCTGCTGTCATCCCTAACCCAAAGAGGCAAACATGCTCTTTTGTTAAGATTGATTAACATGACTCTTGGATTCTTTGCACATGTTTTACCATCAATTTTGTATATGTTAATGAAGCATGGCTGTGTTCGAGATAGCGACAAGACGAGGGTATGTTTGCAATTTCCTTTTGCACAAAATAAAGCTTGTGTAATCTGTTAAAGTCACTGAGAATGTTCCTAGAATGTACTATGCACATTGGTTATGAAGTTTGCAACGCAGGACTACACGGTAAGCCTAATGGAATATGCCATTGGTATGGCAAGATAATGGAACTTGCTACATCTTTCATGGACTATAAAAGGGGCTTGTGGTTCAAATTTCATTCATCGGCATGGAAGCTCACATTGCACGAGCATTACAGGGTAAAATCGCCTTTGGCAGATGGCTAACTGCAATCAAAGATTTGAAAATGCAGTTCTCTTAGCTTACTGCCAAAGGGGATTTGCCCAGTAATGCAAATATGCAACTTCTTTGTTTCTTTTCAAAGAAAATGGCCAAAACTTGCTCCATCTATGTTATTTTCCTTCATTTCTGTGCAGCCATTTCTTAACTTGTAATGTAGATTAGTGTATCAAAGCTTATATTCTGCGAGTCGCTTAGCTGGTAAGGAGAATAATAGTACAGCCCTTTTCTTTCATTTCCATTGAGGCAATGAGTGACGGGCTCAATCTGCATTCGGATTTTCTGAACTTATTTCCGTTCTTTTCAAATGGAATCCAAAGATAATCACACTAACATAAAATATCTTCTAGGAACATATGTCGTAATGCCGCAACAGATTGCAACCCTGGTTTGTGTGAATCCATATATCAAAGTTCTGGGGTTACAAAACCACTTAAGGGCAAACTAATGAGTAAACAAGTTACAAAATCATAAAGACGTCTTAAACTCGATTGTACCCCACTGACTTGCTAAATAACCGTTGGATGATTAGTACCTGAACTCCGCTTGCAACAACCAGTAACACATATTCTAAAACTGTGTAGACTATGACCCTCTTCCTTGTGCTCTCATTTGCTGCAAATGGTAACCAGACAATGTTAAATAAAAGCAGATTAAACATCAGGTTATGTACAGATAAGAATTAGGTTGGAGAACAAATCACAATACTAACACAAGAAAACATAGCAACCTTCTCCGGTCCTCCATATTGGGAACCAGACAATGTTTTAAGCCCCAATGTCGTTTTGCTTTCAGCTTATCAGTATATTATTCAGTTACTTTCTTCAACTACAGAAGGAGGAGCTAATGCATTTTATTGGATTCAAACGTGAAGATTGACAGTGAATGTAGAACTGAGGATTTCTCAAAATCTTGGCTGATTGTGAGGTTCTTACTTTCAAATTTGTTCTTATCAAGAGCATAATATAGTGTAAATTCAAACTATAGGGGCTTAAAACAGAACTATGAAAGAACAGGGCATTGCAGTATAGAGGGGCGTCGATTTAGTGACAGCAAAATATACAAAAATGCAAATGCTAAGTTGCTATTGATGAACAAGTACCAATCATCACATACATTTGTAACTGCGATTGCCTCATGTTCTATGGATAAATACACAATGATAACAAGGATATTTCAAGTTATAATGTCAAAGTTAGAACTTACTAAGACGATGTCGGGTATCACGTGCCTTCAAATACTTCTGTTCTCCTGTTACAGCCTCCAATGCTTCTCTGAGTTCTGCAATCTTCACATTGATTGGGTCCAAATGTTCTGCAGTCCCAAGAAACAATAAAGGAAGTCCAGGTGACGGGTTTTGTTTGCTTCCGTTTAACAGCTCAATCAAGAAAGCCATAACTAAACATAGTACAACTTTGAAGTCAATCTTAAGACATTCACTAACCATCTTTAGCAAGATCATGCTCACTAGGAATATGTCCAATGTGAATATGGAAGGCAACAGATTCTGGAGCAGATGATGGATTGTGGAAACAAAATTTATACATTCCACTATGAAGAGCTTTCAGTTCAAACTTCTCCCCTGACGTTCCCTTCACAGTATGGACGATATTACCGTTTGGGGATGTCACCTGCAAAAAAATAAATTGTCTCACGAACTGCTGACTATTTAAGCAATACAAGCTAATCCATTTAAAGTTTAGCCCAATATGCTACAATAACATGTTGAACTTTCCATAGAGGAATACGATGACATGGTTTGCAGGAAGCAAGACTAACAAAACACTAGAAGAAAATCAAACAAGCTTTACTATGCCCTAAAGGTGCTAACTTGCGATACAAATCCAGTCTTCACCCCCAATTTACTAGTCATGATTCTAACCCCAGTTTATATCACAGTATAGATAGGCCCAGATGGTGATACCGGTTCATCAAATATACCTTTACAAAGGGTGGTATTGGGGAGATATCTACTATACTGTTATTCTATAATTGGGTTTTCTAATTGAAGTTCTTCATATCATAGTATGAAATATGAATGTATGATAGCAGATAAATCAATCAAAGGAACCTAATTGCTTTGGGGAAAAGTCTGCTTCAGATCCTGCTAATACGTTGGATTTTGCTCATGCCTAAACTTGAGAAACTGCAGGGCATGCTAAAAAGGTGAACGCTATAATTGAAGAAAACATGATAATCGAAGACATCTCACAAGCTAAACCCTAGATTATACATCCCCTTGCTTAGAGTTGGCATCCAACCCGGCAACCACAATGCAAAATAGGGTTTTCACGACAGCGATTGATTCCAATTCCAAAATAACCATCATCCTATGATACGGAAAATTTCAAATTAAAGCACAAAAATCGAACAAAGCAGGAGCAAGGAGAAGAAAAAATCAAAATCAAAACGATTTCGCAAATAACGACTCTGAAAAGAAGGAAGTGAATTACGGTGAAGTCGATGCCAGGATGATCAGAGCCCCAGAAGACATCGTGATCAACAACAACGAAGTTTCCAGTGATCGCATCCCCTTCGTAGAGCACGTATTCGTACACGCATTCATCTTTGTTGACTGTTATAGAGAGAGCCGAGCTCTGACGAACGCAGCAACTAAAGAGCAGAGCCAGAAGCAAACTGATCTGCCATGACTTTCTTTCACCTCTCATATCCGTTTCTGAATCGATCGATGTTCCCGGGGAGGAGGGCACAAACTTTTGACTTTTCACGACTTCACTTAGACGAACGGACAAGAAGACGAAGACGAACACGCTCAAAGCTACGACGTCGTTATGTCTTGCGATTTACTATATACGTGGCCGTTTCTTATTGGATGTTACACGTAGCTGGCTGCGCGGAAAACTTTTGATTGATTGAGTAATTAGTTTAATTTTAGATACGATCATATTTCTATAATAATAATAGGATTTTTCCTCTTGGTACTCTTAAGGTTTGGACTTTTTCTCTTGGTATCCATCAAGTTTTAAAAATCCTCTTGGTACCCTCAAGATTCCATTTGTTTCCTCTTTATGTCCATTCTTAATATATTACATTAAAATTCATTATAAAATAATTAAAAAATTAAAATAATAAATTTAAAATAGATTATAACTTCATTAAGTTTGAAACTAATAAATTTATAATGATAGTGTTTTTTTAAAATATTTTTCTTATTAAAAAAAATAAAAGTAAATTAAAGATAATTTTTATTTTTGAACTAAAATAAATCAAAAATAAATTTTTTAAATTTTTTTAAGAGTCCTAAAAATATAGTTTTTTTAAAAGTTAATTTTTTATAATTTATTTTAATTAGAAAATAACAATATTATTTTTTATGAGTTAATTTATTATTTTTTATAATACACTTTTTCATAATCTTAAAATTTAAAAAAACATAATTTTTAAAATTTTTTGAATTAATATAAATTATAATTTAAATTCAAAATAAATAAATTTATTATATTTACGAATTAATATAAATTATTATTTTTATTTAAATCGAAAGTAAAAAGTAAAATCAAATTATTTAATTAAAAATATATTTATTTCGACAAATAAATAAATAAATAAATATATTTATATATATAATTAAATAAAAAACATTTTTTTTGAAATTTATTGAGAGTCTAGAGAATTAAAATATAATAAATTTATTTATTTTGAATTTAAATTTTATATAATTTATATCAAATCGAAAATTTAAAAAAAAATTATGCTTTTTTAAATTTTAAGATTATGGAAAAGTATATTATAAAAAATAATAAATTAACACATAAAAAATAATACTGTTATTTTCTAATTAAAATAAATTATAGAAAATTAACTTTAAAAAAAATATATGTTTAATTTTCTGGATTTTATTAAAAAAATTTAAAAAATTTATTTTTGATTTATTTTAATTCAAAAAAAATTATCTTTATTTTACTTTACTTTTTTTTAATTAGAAAAATATTTTTAAAAAATACTATCATTATAAATTTATTAGTTTAAAATGTAATTAAGTCATAATCTATTTTAAATTTATTTTTCTTAGTTTTTAATTATTTTATAATGAATTTTATTGTAATATATTAAGAATGGGTATAAAGAGGAAACAAATGGAACCTTGAGGGCACCAAGAGGAATTTTGAAACATGGTGGATACCAAGAGGAAAAATCCAAACCTTGAGGGTACCAAGAGGAAAAATCCATAATAATATCGCAATATATTGGTCAAATATAAACTTAACTAATTTAACGTTCCTATCTCGACTCGGGTGTATAAATTTCTATTTAAATAATTTTATTGTCTATATGCATATTTTACCGTAAATCAAATAAGGATTTTTCCTCTTGGTCTCATCAAGGTTTGGACTTTTCCTCTTGGTATCCACTAAGTTTCAAAACTCCTCTTGGTACCCTCAAGGTTTCATTTGTTTTCTCTTTATACCCAATCTTAATATATTATATTAAAATTCATTAAAAAAACATTAAAAATAAATAAAAAAAATAAATTTAAAATAAATTATGACCTTAATTAATAAATTTATAATAAATAACTTATATATATATTTTTTTATTTTTGAAATAAATATATTCTTTATTTTCGAATTAAATTTTATTTAAAAAATTTACTTTTGATTTAAAATATATATATAATTTATGTTAATAATATTTATTTAAAAAATTTAAAAATAATTTTTTTAAAATTTTTAAGAGTCCAAAAAATTAAACATATAGTACTCATTTAAGTAAATTTTCTATAATTTTTTTTAATTTAAAAATAACAATATTATTTTTTATGTGTTAATTTATTATTTTTTATAATATACTTTTCCATAATCTTAAAATTGAAAAAACATAATTTTATAAAATTTTCGAATTAATATAAACTATATAAAACTTAAATTCAAAATAAAAAAAATTTATTATATTTTAATTCTCGAGACTCTTAATAAAGTTTCAAAAAAATATTTTTTATTTAATTATATATATATTTTAAATCCAAAGTAAAAAATAAAAAATATTTTAATTTAAAAATAAAAATATATTTATTTCAAAAATAAAAAATATATATATAAACTATTTATGTTGTAAATTTATTAATTAAATTTAATGAGGTGATAATCTATTTTAAATTTATTTTTTAAAATTTTTAATTATTTTTTAATGAATTTTAATGTAATATATTAAGAATGGGTATAAAGAGGAAATAAATGAAACCTTGAGGGCACCAAGATGAATTTTAAAACTTAGTGGATATCAAGAGGAAAAGTCCAAACCTTGATGGCACCAAGAGGAAAAATCCATCAAATAATGTGACGTGTTTATAAAAAGATGACATCATTTATTTTATTTTATTTTATTTTTAATAATTTTCTAAATACTAATTTAAGTACATATATTTGTAAAATTAAAAGGATATTTTAAGTTTTTAAATTGATCATATAAACAAATATATAGGATATTATGGATACAAATCTTTTACATTTTTTTCTTCATACAATTAGAATAATATTATATTATATTATTATAGGTCTCTATATTGGGAAATTTCTACAAGATCATTCCTTGATTCCAAAGCTTTAAAGTTGGATTTTTCTGGCATGTTACAAACAGATAGTAAACAGTGTACTTGTAACCCCATGCCCAATTTCATGATATAATTAAGAAATAGATTGCATGATTGCCTAGAATTAATTCCATTTCAATCCCTTCATGTTCAAACTCTGTCTGGCATATTACCCTGGATGTCAATTTTCTATCTAAGTTTTCCGGTTGACAGTTATGTTTCTTGATATTTTTGAATTTGTTAAATCATGTTCGTCAAGTTCTTTTATGACGTTATTTGGGGAGTGTAACATGATCTCAATATGTTACCACAACATACAACCATGAACTTAATGTAGGTGTACAACTAGTTTAGTGTCTGTGTCTTGCACGAATATTTGAAAATGTATTTTTTGTTTTTTTTTTGTAAATAATTTTTTTATAGATTTTATTTTCTTATTATATTTTGTTGATTTGATTATGAATGTTTATGTAATAAAGTATATACCAAACCAAAAGTGTTCACTATATTTATATTACTAGTGTAATACCCGCACTATGTGCGGGTTTTGAACAATATTGAATTATATATAATATTATGTTATTTTTACATTTCTTTTAAATCCATACATAAATGTATGGATAAAGTTATCACTACTTATTAGATTTTATGGAAAATCGGATTAACAATAGATGATATTTATAGGTAAAAAAAGTGAAAATATAACGTTATTTTACAAATAAATATTATTATATCCGTGAATTTTTTGTTATATTAAAAAAAATTAGTTTACTGACATCCCATAAGTAAAGTTGAGAATTGCTAAATATTTAATAAAATTTAACACAAAAATTGAAATTACATTTTAAATTTATTTTTTAAAATCTACGATAAAAAAAAATCTATTTAAATCTTAGGATTTGGTTAGAAAAAATCAAATTACAATTTTGTTTTAAATCACGTATTCAACAAATTTTCTAAAGATAATTAGTGTTTTAATTATTTTAATAAATCTCCTAATTATTTTAATTTTTAATTATTCAATTTTTTAAAATAATTTTTAGGCTTCGATAAACGTGGCGTTGACACGTGGCAAAAAGTCTCTCCTTTAATACATATACTAGTGTATTACCCGCACTTTGTGCGGGTTGAGTTTTAATAAATATTTAATATTTAAAAATTTATATGTATATTTTTATAAAATAAAAATCCGGATAATAAAATTATAAAAATTATTATGATTTTTAATTCTCTTTTAAGTATTTATCTCTTCTAGTTAATTATATTTTTAAATTGATTTGTTAAGATATGCTTGTTGGTAAAAAAAATCCGTAAAAGTTTAAAAACTATTTTTATAAAACTATTTATTTAAATATTTTTAAAAAATTTAGAAATCAATTTCCAATTTATATTAACATTTAGAAATCACTTTTTAAAATAATTTTTTAGGCTTCGAGAAACATGGCGTTGACACGTGGCAATAGAGGCTTCTGCTTTAATAGATATAAGATTATGATTTTTAATTCTTTTTAAGGATTTATCTCTTCTAATTAATTATATTTTTAAATTGAATTTGTTAAGATATGTTTGTTGGTAAAAGAAAACCGTAAAAGTTTAAAAACTATTTTTAAAAAATTTAGAAATCAATTTCCAATTTATATTAACATTTTAGAAATCACTTTTTAAAATAATTTTTTAGGCTTCGAGAAACATGGTGTTGACACATTGCAATAGAGGCTCCTACTTTAATATATATATATAATATATATAATATATATATATATATATATATATATATATATATATATATATATATATATATATATATATATATATATATATATATATATATATAAGATATAAGATAAGATATAAGATAAGATAAAAACCACAATATTAATAAATGTCAAATAATAAACGACATCTATGCAATGCAAAAATATATTTAAAATAAATTGATTTAAAAAATAAATAAAATTGTGCAAATATAATATAATACAAATCCAGAAGATAACATTTGTCGTGAAACCCCGAAAACATGAGTGACAATCCGATTCTAGAAAAGAAGAAGATAAACTTGATATAAGTGTAAACTCAAAAGTTATGATCACTTGATATTATTGATAGAAAACGAAATAATTGTAAACTCAAAAGATAACATTAATCATCAAACTTTTTGTGTTTATTTATACAACTTCTCAAAAGGTCATGTTTTCTTGATAATCGATGTGGTATAACAAATTCCATATTTTACAAAATAATTATGGTTTAATAAAAAAAAATTTATTGATTTAATTTGTAATTTGATAAAAGATTTAATCCCAAAAAAGCTGTGGAGGCGTCACGTCAGTATTATTCGTATATGAATAGTAATTATACTTGAAGTTAACCAAAACGCCAATAAATGTATTATTTGTATACTTTTTAGACTCTCTATTTATACAGGTTCTAAAATCATCAAGGTTAGTAGCTAATCGACGTGTGACAACAAAAACCCTCAAAAATTTAACTAAATAGATCATTTTGATATTCATTTGAAAAAACAGAGAAAAAAATCTTCCCTAAAAATAAAACTTTTGGGGTACGGTGAAGAGATTTAACGTAAATAGAAATCGAACTTAACCAAAAAGCCAAGATTACTTTAGGGAAGAACATTATAACCCACATAATTGTAGGTTAACGATCCCAAAATAAAATCTTCCAAAAAATAACTTTAGGGTACGATTACTTTAGAAAAGAACGTTATGCCCACATAATTATAAATTAACGATCCCAAAAATAAAATATTATTCCGATATGAATAATAATTATACTTGAATTTAAACAAAAGGCCAAGAAATGTATTATTCGTATAATCCTTAGACTCCCTATTTATACAAGTTCTAAAACTATCAACCTTAGTAGCTAATCGATGTGGATAACAAAATACCTCAAAAAGTTTAACGTAAATAGAACAACCTAATAATCATTTGAGAAAAAAGAAAAAAAATTTCCTAAAAAACAAAATTTAGGGGTACGATTACTTAACCAATGTAACACCCCGAATCCGAGGGACTCGGGATGCTACGGGTTGGGGCCTCACAATGGGTCCCGACCCTTAGCCTAACAACAATTTCACCGGATCTTGCAACAAGGCACAAATAAAGGCCAAAACCGAAATACATTTTTATGCAATGTTATGAAACCCGGAAATAAAGGAAAGGAAAGACATCAGCCGTCCTTACAACAACATCAAAAATATACAATAACAACAACACAAGGACTCCAAACCCAAACAACCTAAGATGTACGGAACCCCGGCTGCCCACTCCTCCGGATCACTCGGCCACATCCTAACCTGCACATCAACTACAACAATCGGTATAAACCGTTAGCTCACATTCTAGGCATTATAAGAATAATATGGCACAAACACACATAGGAACACAAACACACAACATGCTCATAAACATACACATCCGTTACTTATTATCTTTTTAGGTTATTCCATATCTAATCCATTCGTTGTAGTGTGACACGAGAGTCTTATAACTCTCACCTCTGTCCCCGTGTAACCAACAAGAGTGTGGTGGCGCCCAACCCGTATACCCTGAGGGAGTGATGAAGAAGCCCGCCCGTATACCGTGTATGGCCTGGTCGCAGAGATCCCCCCAGTCTCCCTCGGGAAACTGAGCGGTGATGTCACCGCCCGATAATAATAGTAGTAACAATGGGCCAATAAATAAGGTCAAGTAAATCCTAATCCATTTTCATGCTTAAAAGCGGTAAACACACACCACCATATACATCCAAATAAGGCATAGAAGCGGCTAAGTAAGTCCGAGGACTTACCTCGTTTCAAAGCTACCCGAAACCGATAACACTCTCCGAAGGAATATAACCAAAGCCTGTTCAAGACAAGGCACAATAATCAACAACTAATCACAAGCTAGAAGTCCTAAGACTTCTAGTCCTATATCATCTTACTAGGTCATACACTCTCATAAACTAGGATACTCTCCTAGCCCTCATAAACTCACGAGATCTCAACTATAACCACATGGTAGAATTCTTCCATCCTAACTCCACAATCTCAACAAACACATACTCACAACCCCAACAAAGCTCACATGATAACATACACACCTCAATCCTTAGAACGTTCAAACCATCCTCAAATCCTCACATAAATCTACCACGAGGCTCACAAATGTATAACAACTCAAGATCAACACACCACATGACATAGAACATCAATAACCTCAAACACTCACCTAAAGGTTTCAAGCCACTACTTGGCATTTACCCTAAGTTATGCTAAATCCAACCTAGCATGATTCTACCACTAAACATAACTAGATCGAGGAAGAAGGTACTCACACACGATCCAAGGTTGAAGATGATCTACAGACGTCGAGATTGGATTCGTTGGTTTATAACGGTCGCTTCCGAACCTAAAACCAAAGCTAAGGAAATTTAGCTCATATGCTAAATTTGAACGTAGGATTTCACGTATAATATTCTAAGAAAAAAAATCTCGCTTTGAAAACAAGGTTAAAAACCCGCCAAATATTTTCCGGGATGATTTATACCATTTTATAAAGATGGGTAAAAATCCGAAATCGACTTTTCTGGGCAACTATGAAACTCACCAAACTCGGGTCATATATCCGAAATACGCTTTGGGTCAAAACTAAGTTTATTCACAAGGGCAAAAACTACACATTACAAAATATAGGGCCAAAACTGCAAAATAATATATGGGTCAATTTATGTAAATAAATTTGCAGGAGGGTATAAAAGTTCGTTTCTAAAAATCAGGGTTCACCACTACAAATATCCAGCAATTGGGCACAAAGTGTAATAAACAACAAATAGAGGGTTGAAATTAAAATGACCAAAAAAAGGTCTTCTTCAACCTAATTCAACGCTGCAGAGAAAGGGAAAAGAAAGAGGCCGGCCGCCGGCGCTTCAACGGCCCGTCTTGGCAGGGAAGACGGGGACAGCGGCTGTGGGAGCTCCGGCAGGGCAGGCGTGGCTACTGTGTGTGGAAGGGAACGACACCCTCAGTTCGGCGGTTGCAGAGAAGAAGCGGCGGCAGGGAACGTTGGCTGCACATGGCTCCGACAGCGAGGACCTCTCCGGTGGAGGCAGGGGAGCACAAACGACCCTTCTCCTTGGCGGCAAAGGCTCCTGGTGTTGTCCCTGGCGTGGCTCGACAGAAGAGAAGGAGTGTGTTTGCTTCTGCTGTGCTGCGAGAACAGAGGGGAAGAGGTATGAGCAGAGGGAGAGCGAGACGGCGGCGGCGAGGACAAGGCAGGTAGGCTAGCTTCTCCGTCAGTGTCGGTGGCGGGGTCCCTGGTGGCGCAGACTCTTCATACTGGAGCTGCAGCTTCTCAATTGTTTTCCAGGGGCTGCCATAGAGAGAGGAAATGGGAAGGTGGGAGAAAGGTTGTGTGAAGGGTGATGAAGAGGGAGATAGGGCACAATAGAGGGCCTTGTGCAGAAGCTATTCAAGGGCTGCAGAAACGAGGGGTCGGGTGAGGTCGAGAGGATGGTTGCAGAGGTCCAAATCGAGAATGCGTGTTGCGGTTTCTCACCAGCCAGAGAGACCAGATCATAGGGAGAAAAATAAAAAGGAAAAGGAAGGTAAATAAAGAAGAAAAGAAATAATCAAGGATGAGCTCGATTCAAACATTCAACACGGGATTCCCGAATCGGATGAACATCCCGACCCTTTTTGAAAGTAGAACAAAAATATAAATAAACTCGGGAATTTTATTTATACGTCTTAAAAACATTTTTATTTTATTTTATTTTTTTACAAAAAAAATATAAAAGAAATTACTAATAAAAATATCGAAAGAAATACGCGAGAGGGGAAAAATCGAAACCGGACGTTACATTAGGTTCCCCTAAAAACAAGTTTCGTCCCGAAACTTGCTAAACGTGAAACTCTCAACCGACCTCGTCTCGATAACCTCATGGAATACTATAACACGGCAACTACGGCCCTCTAATCCAAAGTCTACTCGCCTAGACACTCCAAGACTCGCAAGATATACCCATACAAAACACACATAAACACATCACGTCACAAATCACATAAGCATAATCAAGGAAAGATCTCGGGACTAACCCGACGGTCCTATAGATGTCGCTAAATCTGCGTAAAACTCGACCAATAATACTATCCTACGTCTTCCAGTTAGCCTTATCAGTTCCTCGTTTTCTACTAGATCATCACGACGGACCATCCGTCTCGAGTCATGTATACACTCCCTCGACTGATACACGTGAAATCCGGGTGAATACCCTCTACTCTCTATGGTCACGCCAACATGTAAAACCACTTTCCCCACTCGCTCTTAGATTTCAAAAAGTTTCGATATATCGGAAACTCAACTTCTTTTTGGGGTCTTTCTCAATACAATATTTCATTGTGTGTCTCTTTTATTACCTTTACAAAGAAGATCGGATTTTCAATATACACCGTCGGCTTTGGGTCTTGTCAAACAAAACTTTGTTGTTACGCTTTCTCATTTCTTGCCGCGAGTTCCAAGTAATGAAGGTAGTACTTTACTTCACACTGTTTCTACTCAAGAGACACGTATGCTATTACTTTTACATCGCTCCTCATTACTCGATCAAGACCTTGTCTTGAAGAATCACTTGTCCACTTCAAACTCATAATACCTCAAGGTAAATCAAAACAGTTGCACCTATGAATCCCCTCTTAACTCTCAACAACTCTATTGTCAATTCTTCGTCCCATTCAATACTTCATCGTCATCCACAGTAGGTTACCATAAAAGGTGTTACGCAACTTCTCCCTTCACATATATGGTAAAGCTCAACACATCTAAGATAACTTGTAACTCCTACCATATCTCTCGGAGTTTGCCATCCCGAGACAACTTGTCCTACGACTTCTCTCTTCTTCGAGAGTAGACCCAAAATATCTCCATATGTCAATCCCATGACCTAAGAAGGTCGCGTAAGATCGTTACCATCTCCTCCTCGGAGGTCTTGCTATATCTACTTGCTTGAACTCATTCAACATTATTTGATTTAAGACAAATGCGCGTCCATTGTTGTACCTCCTTACTATTGAAATTGATCCACTTGCGTATACTCCAAGCTCTTGTTCCCGATCTAATATGTTCCCATAGTCCTGTTTACTCTTCCCATCTACACACATCAATAGACAACCCGCACTTGTGCGTTCTCAATTGTCACCGATTAATTTGTATCTGACCTTTTCCGAAGTTAACGACTTACCCTCCTACCATACTTTCATGCTACCATACTCCTGAAATGATACCCTCTTGGGGTACTTGCCTTAGCTTCAATAGCTCATTTTACTCTGCTTCAACTCCGTTGGCTCTTTATACGCTCCTCTCTTCCTTCCGCTTCTGTAAGATAACCATACCTACCCAACTCTCTCGTCTCATATGTCCCACCTTTATAGGATTAACTGCTCTTCATAATGTTCTACAATTGCACTCCTCAAATATTCTGACATTAATAAGCCTCCCCTCGCATCCGTGGTTGATAACTTAAGTTCTTTGATCCAGCTCATTGTTTCCTCTTTCAACTTCTGAAGATCATCATCCATACACACTTCCTCCTTCTTAGCGTTGCTTAGTCGCATCACAGTGACGGAAAACGGTTGACTCCACAAGGTAATTATATTATGCGAACTTTCACCATGTGTTCCTCCTCGTAACTCTCATATGTCTAAATAAGTTGCCCGCTTAGGATCTCACAAAGATCATCACTTCACCCTCTGGTACCTCCGTAAGCTTAACTTATGATTCTCATAAATCTTTCCCAAGGTCTTTTCATCTTGACTCTCATGCTTAGGAGCGTCTATGGAAAACTCGTCTTACTTAGAATGCCACTTTTATTCTCGAGCGAGAATGTAGTTCTCTTTACTTGATTTGCATCTTTAGTTCATCGACACCGCACTTGGGAAAATCTTACGTTCATTGTCTCTAGTTGCCTTATTGATGCTCCTTCATTGTCTCCTTGATACCACTCTCATGTCTTCATGTCGCTTTTTTATTGGTATGGTTTTCATCTTGGTATTGCTTAAGTTGACATGAGGTCCTCTTTTATTTGTTTGTCCTTTGGTTACGTCATCTCTAGTCTTCTTCTTCTTCGACGTCCTCTTAAAGGAGTCCGGGAAATCACCGGGGTGCTTGCGAAAAATTGATACTCAATTGGATAACTTGAGCATACTTATCTTCGTATGTATACTATCCTAAGCCAAAAGGCGTTGTCCAAGGGGGCGATGATAGCTTTCTATCATCCTAGTTATAAGGTCCACTATCACTAATATGATATTAGCATACCATATTTATATATATATATATAAAGATATAAATATCATGCTACTACTATAAACATAATCAGTCCATAACCAATTTACAAATCAATATACAAGTATAGTCCAAAACATCCTAAGTCCACATATACATATCTACATATATATACATAATATAATAATCAATAACTACGTCGCCGAGATCCGCGGAGGAAGTGGTGGTCCCGTACATTCTACCCCAACTGACTCATGCACATGATTTGAAAACGAAATCCATTTCTTTAAAACTCAGAACCCTTGAGGGTTCTGTTTATTTTTATTCGGCCTTTAGAAGATTGCGAGTGCCATTGTTGTCAACCTAGGGCTCTGATACCACTTTTGTAACACCCCGAATCCGAGGGACTCGGGATGCTACGGGTTGGGGCCTCACAATGGGTCCCGACCCTTAGCCTGACAACAATTTCACCGGATCTTGCAACAAGGCACAAATAAAGGCCAAAACCGAAATACATTTTTATGCAATGTTATGAAACCCGGAAATAAAGGAAAGGAAAGACATCAGCCGTCCTTACAACAACATCAAAAGTATACAATAACAACAACACAAGGACTCCAAACCCAAACAACCTAAGATGTACGGAACCCCGGCTGCCCACTCCTCCGGATCACTCGGCCACATCCTAACCTGCACATCAACTACAACAATCGGTATAAACCGTTAACTCACATTCTAGGCATTATAAGAATAATATGGCACAAACACACATAGGAACACAAACACACAACATGCTCATAAACATACACATCCGTTACTTATTATCTTTTTAGGTTATTCCATATCTAATCCATTCGTTGTAGTGTGACACGAGAGTCTTATAACTCTCGCCTCTGTCCCCGTGTAACCAACAGGAGTGTGGCGGCGCCCAACCCGTATACCCTGAGGGAGTGATGAAGAAGCCCGCCCGTATACCGTGTATGGCCTGGTCGCAGAGATCCCCCCAGTCTCCCTCGGGAAACTGAGCGGTGATGTCACCGCCCGATAATAATAGTAGTAACAATGGGCCAATAAATAAGGTCAAGTAAATCCTAATCCATTTTCATGCTTAAAAGCGGTAAACACACACCACCATATACATCCAAATAAGGCATAGAAGCGGCTAAGTAAGTCCGAGGACTTACCTCGTCTCAAAGCTACCCGAAACCGATAACACTCTCCGAAGGAATATAACCAAAGTCTGTTCAAGACAAGGCACAATAATCAACAACTACTCACAAGCTAGAAGTCCTAAGACTTCTAGTCCTATATCATCTTACTAGGTCATACACTCTCATAAACTAGGATACTCTCCTAGCCCTCATAAACTCACGAGATCTCAACTATAACCACATGGTAGAATTCTTCCATCCTAACTCCACAATCTCAACAAACACATACTCACAACCCCAACAAAGCTCACATGATAACATACACACCTCAATCCTTAGAACGTTCAAACCATCCTCAAATCCTCACATAAATCTACCACGAGGCTCACAAATGTATAACAACTCAAGATCAACACACCACATGACATAGAACATCAATAACCTCAAACACTCACCTAAAGGTTTCAAGCCACTACTTGGCATTTACCCTAAGTTATGCTAAATCCAACCTAGCATGATTCTACCACTAAACATAACTAGATCGAGGAAGAAGGTACTCACACACGATCCAAGGTTGAAGATGATCTACAGACTTCGAGATTGGATTCGTTGGTTTATAACGGTCGCTTCCGAACCTAAAACCAAAGTTAAGGAAATTTAGCTCATATGCTAAATTTGAACGGAGGATTTATCGTATAATATTCTAAGAAAAAAATCTCGCTTTGAAAACAAGGTTAAAAACCCGCCAAATATTTTCCGGGATGATTTATACCATTTTATAAAGATGGGTAAAAATCCGAAATCGACTTTTCTGGGCAACTATGAAACTCACCAAACTCGGGTCATATATCCGAAATACGCTTTGGGTCAAAACTAAGTTTATTCACAAGGGCAAAAACTACACATTACAAAACATAGGGCCAAAACTGCAAAATAATATATGGGTCAATTTATGTAAATAAATTTGCAGGAGGGTATAAAAGTTCGTTTCTAAAAATCAGGGTTCACCACTGCAAATATCCAGCAATTGGGCACAAAGTGTAATAAACAACAAATAGAGGGTTGAAATTAAAATGACCAAAAAAAGGTCTTCTTCAACCTAATTCAACGCTGCAAAGAAAGGGAAAAGAAAGAGGCCGGCCGCCGGCGCTTCAACGGCCCGTCTTGGCAGGGAAGACGGGGACAGCGGCTGTGGGAGCTCCGGCAGGGCAGGCGTGGCTCCGGTGTGTGGAAGGCAACGACACCCTCAGTTCGGCGGTTGTAGAGAAGAAGCGGCGGCAGGGAACGTTGGCTGCACATGGCTCCGACAGCGAGGACCTCTCCGGTGGAGGCAGGGGAGCACAAACGACCCTTCTCCTTGGCGGCAGAGGCTCCTGGTGTTGTCCCTGGCGTGGCTCGACAGAAGAGAAGGAGTGTGTTTGCTTCTGCTGTGCTGCGAGAACAGAGGGGAAGAGGTATGAGCAGAGGGAGAGCGAGATGGCAGCGGCGAGGACAAGGCAGGTAGGCTAGCTTCTCCGTCAGTGTCGGTGGCGGGGTCCCTGGTGGCGCAGACTCTTCATACTGGAGCTGCAGCTTCTCAATTGTTTTCCAGGGGCTGCCATAGAGAGAGGAAATGGGAAGGTGGGAGAAAGGTTGTGTGAAGGGTGATGAAGAGGGAGATAGGGCACAATAGAGGGCCTTGTGCAGAAACTATTCAGGGGCTGCAGAAACGAGGGGTCGGGTGAGGTCGAGAGGATGGTTGCAGAGGTCCAAATCGAGAATGCGTGTTGCGGTTTCTCACCAGCCAGAGAGACCAGATCATAGGGAGAAAAATAAAAAGGAAAAGGAAGGTAAATAAAGAAGAAAAGAAATAATCAAGGATGGGCTCGATTCAAACATTCAACACGGGATTCCCAAATCGGATGAACATCCCGACCCTTTTTGAAAGTAGAACAAAAATATAAATAAACTCGGGAATTTTATTTATATGTCTTAAAAACATTTTTATTTTATTTTATTTTTTTACAAAAAAAATATAAAAGAAATTACTAATAAAAATATCGAAAGAAATACGCGAGAGGGGAAAAGTCGAAACCGGGCGTTACAATCAAAATAACGTGAAAATATTTAACGTAAATATAAATCGAAAACTAACAGGAAAAATCGAAGTACATATATTTTTATATCGGATTACATTTATTTTTATTAAAAAAATTATCCCAAAAATAGATTGGTTCCAACAATAAAAAGTAAATATTTATTGGCAAAAAATGTATTATTTGTATAATTAAAATCTTGAAAATATTTAACGTAAATAGATAAGGCTGCCTAAAAAAATTCGAGGGGCAAAATTACGACCCACATAATTATAGGTTAACGATCCAAAAAATAAAACATTATTCAAATGCCAAGAAATGTATTATTTGTATACTCTTTAGATTCCCTATTTATACAAGTTCTAAAACCATCAAGCTTAGTAGCTAATCGATGTGAGACAATAAAAACCCTCAAAAAATTTAATTAAATAGATCGTTTTGATATTCATTGAAAATCATAAAGAAAAAAATCTCCCCTAAAAATAAAACTTTAGGGGTAAGGTTACCTGTATAAAAGTAACGTGAAAATATTTAACGTAAATAAAGATTACTTTAGGAAAGAACATTATAATTGTAGGTTAACGATTCCAAAAATCAAATGTTCCCTAAAAATAAAACTTTAGGGGTACGATTACTTTAGAAAAGAACGTTATGCCCACATAAATGTAAGTTAACGATTCCAAAAATAAAATATTATTCCGATATGAATAGTAATTATACTTGAACTTAACTAAAAGACCAAAAAATATATTAATCGTGTAATCCTTAGACTCCCTATATATACAAGTTCTAAAACCATCAACCTTAGTAGCTAATCGATGTGGGATAACAAAATCCCTCAAAAAGTTTTACGTAAATAGATCAGTATAATATTCATTTGTAAAAAAGAAAAAATCTTCCAAAAAATAAACTTTAGGGGTACGATTACTTAACCAAAATACGTGAAAATATTTAACGTAAATAGAATCGAAAACTAACAAAAAAAAATCGGACTACATTTATTTTTATTTAAAAATTTATCCCAAAAATAGATTGGTTCCAACAATAAAAAGTAACGTGAAATAGTTCCAGTAACATATTGTTAATTTGTTGATATAAGATTCTCTTGCTTAAAAAATAGTTTAAAAAATAAAGATTTATTGGCCAAAAATGTATTATTAGTATAGTCAAAATACTAAAAGTAGTTAGCGTAAATAGATAAGACTGCCTAAAAACACTCGAGGTGCACAATTACGACCCACATAATTGTAGGTTAACGATCCAAAAAATAAAATATTACTCATATATGAATATTAATTATACTTTAACTTAACCAAAACGCCAAGAAATGTATTATTTGTATACTCTTTAGACTCCCTATTTATTCAAGTTCAAAAACCATCAAGCTTAGTAGCTAATCGAGGTGGGACAATAAAAACGCTCAAAAAATTTAACTAAATAGATCATTTTGATATTAATTTTAAAAAAAATCTTCTCTAAAAATAAAATTTTAGTGGTACGGTTACTTGCATAAAAGTAACATGAAAATATTTAACGTAATAACCAAAGGCCAAGATTACTTTAGGGAAGAACATTATGACCCACATAATTGTATGTTAACGATTCAAAAATAAAATTTTCTCTAAAAATAAAACTTTAAGGGTACAATTACTCTTCCCTAAAAATAAAACTTTAGAGGTACGATTATTTTAGGGGTACAATTACTCTTCCACAACGCCCCACATCAGCGAGTAATAGACTCCCTATTTATACGAATCCTATACCATCAAGCTTAATAGCTAATCGATGTGGGACAACAAAAACTTTCAAAAAATTTAACTAAATAGATTATTTTGATATTCATTTGAAAAAAAACAGAAAAATATTGAAAAAATTGGTGAAATAGGGCCATTTTTGATTAGTGTATACAAACTAGGCCCCTAGTAATATTCACCAAAACAACAAAGATAAATTAAATCACGTGGGAGAAAAATTAGGAGTTGGTTTGGAAGTTTATTAAAACCGTAATATTAATGTACCATAAATAAAGAGACGCAATTTGGAAAAAAAAGGAAATCGAATGAGAGAGATTCTCGCAATCTATATATGAGTGATTACATCCGTCAATCACAAACACAATCACCGCTGCTTTACTCTCATTTTCATCTCCATTGAAGGAAGATTCAAGGTCTCATCTTTCTCCCTTCTAGATATCATCTTTCTCCCTTCCATTTCGTCTCTATTTTATTCTCCATTGAAGCCGATGCAAGTTATCGTTTCTATCCCGCGCCATTGAAGGTTATTGAAGGTCGATTATATCCATCTCCATTGAAGGCCGCTCGAAACCTCTTCACAAGTTATCGTCTTCTCTGACTACAAAACAAGTACATTTTTTTAACTCGGATGTAAGTTTCTTGCGACATATTACAGGATTATGTACCCGATTTTGCCAAAACAAACATTATGTATCACATATAGTTGCTAATAAATATTATGTACTAGTTATGCTTCACACATAAATGCTGATAAATATTTGCTGATAAATATTATGTACGCTTTATTTAAATAAAGCAAATAATGTAGTTGATTGCCACCGTATTATGTAACAGATCGGTCTATATCAAGAAACTTCGAAGGACACAGTCAATATGTATCAGATTGTCTCCGTCTTATGTATTCGATCGAGCTCTCTCAACAATTATATATGAAGAAATCAAGAGGAGAAACAATGACTTCCATTTTGAAGAACTCAAAATCATAAACTCGGTTGTAGCAACAATGGCGTCCGGATTTTCTTTGTAATGGCTCGTTTGATTGATATCCCCAAATTAATGGAGATTTTCCACGATTTATTTCCTTGTTTAACGGCTGACAATAACTATTAATATTTTTAGTTAAGATAATTAATACGCCTAATTAGTATAGAGATATTTAGCAAATCTACAGAATCTTCTATATTATATGGGATTACTCTTTTTAGTAAAATATAGAAGGGCCTAGTTTGTTAACATAAAACAAAATGGGCCTAGTTTATAAACACTATTACATAAGTTGCCTACTTAGCCAACTCATCCAATATTGAGAAAATTGGTGAAATAGTCCCTAAAAATAAAACTTAGGGGTACGATTACTTATATAAAAGTATCGTGAAAATATTTAACGTAATAACCAAAGAGCAAGTTTACTTTAGGGAAGACCATTATGATCCACATACTTGTACGTTAACGTTATGACCCACATAATTGTAGATTAATGATCCCAAAAATAAAATATTATTTCGATATAAATAATAATTATAGTTGAATTAATCAAAAGGTTAAGAAATGTATTATTTGTATACTCTTTAGACTCCCTATTTAAAACCATCAACTTTAGTAGCTAATCGATGTGGGATAACAAAATCCTTCAAAAAATTTAACGTAAAATGGATGAAGCGGATAACAAAAGATTCCTTAGCTTAAAAAAATAGTTTGAAATTAAAGATTTTTTGTCCAAAAAATAGGTTGGTTGGAAAAAAAAAAGTTACATTAAATTTTCTAATAACAAATGTTAGTTTAATAAATAAAGATTTTCAATAAAGATTCTCTGCCTTAAAAAAATAGTTTACAAAATAAATATTCTCTTGCTTAAAATTTTTGTAGGAGTAAAGATATTTTCGAAACAAATCGGTTACAAAAAAAAGACTTAAAAAGAAAAGATTTAATGACGTTAATTGTGAGAACTTATTCTAGAAATACTGTCTCCACAGCGCGTCACGTCAGCGAATAAATATACTTATTTTCATAACATGCCATGTCAGCGAGTATATAGACTCCCTCTTTATACAAGTTCTAAAACCATCAAGCTTGGTAACTAATCGATGTGGGACAACAAAAATCTTCAAAAAAATTTAACTAAATAGATCATTTTGATATTCATTTGAAAAAAAAAATCTTCCCTAAAAATAAAACTTTAGGGATACGGTTACTTATATAAAAGTAATGTAAAAATATTTAACGTAATAACCAAAGGCCAAGATTACTTTAGTGAAGAACATTATTACTCACATAATTGTAGATTAATGTTCCCAAAAATAAAATGTAACGTAATAGCCAAATGCCAAAATTATTTTAGGGAAGAATATTATGACCTACATAATTGCACGTTAACGTTCCTAAAAATAAAATCTTTACTTTAGGGAAGAATATTATGACCCACATAATTATAGGTTAACGATCACAAAAATAAAATATTATTCTGATATAAATAATAATTATAGTTGAACTTAACTAAAAGGCTAAGAAATGTATTATTTGTATACTCTTTATACTCCCTATTTGTACAAGATTCTAAAACCATCAACTTTAGTAGCTTATCGATGTGGGATAACAAAATGCTTCAAAACGTAGGAATTGTGTTGTGGAATTTTCAAAGATCTGATAAGAACGTAAAAAAAAAAGGAGATTTGGGTAGATTTTTGATATTGATTCATAATTATTCTAAATAATAAAAATAAATAAAAATTCCATCAGTAGGGGTTACGTTGATAAAAAAAATATATTTCCGTCAGTAGGAGATTTGGGTAGATTTGGCTAGATTTTGGCGGTTATGTTGATAAGAATAGATTTTTGGCTATAATATATATTTATTAATTGATTAAAATCTTGAAAAATCTCTAATAAAAAAAATTATGTACAATCTTTGAATAACACGTTGTTACTTTAGTAAAAAAAGATTTTATGCCTTAAAAATAAAGATTTGGGTAGATTTGGGTAGATTTTGGCCGGTTGTGTTGATAAGATTAGATTTTTGGCTATAATATATAATTTATTAATTGATTAAAATCTTGAAGAATGTCCAACAAAAAAAAAGTTAAGTACAATTTTGAATAACAAGTTGTTAGTTTTGTAAAAAATTTTTTATGGCTTAAAGAATAAAAATTTATTGGCCAAAAAATTGTGGTAGCTTTACTGCTTCCCCATCGTGCCACGTCATCAGATCATGTATAATAGATAATAGATTACTATGCCTTAAGAGGCTTGGTGTTATCAGACTGGTTTCCTGCACAGCAAATTCAGTTAACTTCTTCTAGCAGCAGGTTGACATTGATTCTGTTCACACAAAAATCCTAAAATTTCTGATGAGAAATGTACGAGAATACGAGCGAAAAGTCATCGTTCTCTAACTTATGCAAAGGTTCATATGTTGTTTACTGGTGTTTGATAAACTCCAAGTTAGACCAACAACCCAAAAAAAGGAAATAAGAATATATTGTTTGAAGTTGTGGCATGATATATCAGGTTTGCTGTGTTTTGATAGTCTTCCATAGAAAAATGAAGCAACCATGTGAGCATTTTGGCAAATTGCAATAATTTGATTCGTTTGTCGATCTCAACCAGAAATTTTGACCTTGGTAAAAGACTAATTATGGGTTTTGCAATTCAGACTTCAAATAGATGGAAAGCAAAGAACTTTGGGTAACCATTGCTGAATACATGATTAAGGAATAGATTTTATATTTAAGTTGAGTCAATTCTACTTTACTATAACACCCCGAATTTTTAGAACTCGTAGTATTACTGGTTAGGACCTCACAATGGGTTCCGACCTCAGTTTGACAACAACATTACTAGGATCTTGCAACAAGACACAAATAAAGAAACCGAAATTCATAAAAACCATGTTTTTAGAGTAATGAATGCAACATTGTCTAGCAGCCTAAAGTACTTAAAAAAAAGAAAAGAACAACCGTCTTAACCAAAAGAAAGGAAAGACAAAACAACCCCAACCCCCCACTCTAAGGAGTACGAAGACCCGGCTGACCACTACTTCCGGATCACTCAGCTGCTGATCTAACCTGCGGTAAATCTAAAACAACAACAAGAAGAACCGTTAGCTAGTTATCTAAATATTAGCAGAATAATAGCAGCACAAACACACTCAGATAAACATAAACACTCATCATGCTTTCAAACAGGTCCATTTTATTATCTGGCTTTAATTTACTCGTTCACTCTAGTGATACTTATTTTGTGACACGAGGGATTCCCAAACCTCGCCTCCGCCCCCGTGTAACCATCAGGAATGGATCCGATGCATCTCACCTTGTACCTGCATGGTCTGGGTATAGAGAACCTCCTAGTCTCCTGTCAGAGCTGGGCAGTGATGTCACGGCCCGTTATACATACACTTGGGCCTTAAACGTAATAATAACCGTCGTCCTAGCAAGTTATTATTATTAAACACGCAAATAGCACACACAACTACTATCATTCAACTAACACTCAGAAACTGGCTAAGTAAGTCGCAAGGACTTACCTTGATCAAAAATCGCTTTCTCAAATCTCAACTCGGTCCGAACCCATGGTAACTCAAACGCCTGTCCAATAAGGCATGTGGATCAAAATCTCATCCAGATGTCCAACCTCATATAAAGGAATTACGGAAAAACTCTCTCACGGTAGGAGACCATTTTACCCTTAGTCCCAACATTCTCAAAGTTTATTCTTGAAATTTATTAAGTCCCCTTTGACTAGTTTCTCATAAATTTCCGTGTAGATACTTATAATTATAAGTTTAAAACTCGAAACATCCAAAAAGACAACACTCTTCATTCCCAGTTTCTATCTACCCTAATATATATATATATATATACGCGTATAAAACATTGCTTCTCTAAGTAAAACTCGTGTATATACCCTTTACTTATTCTCACTTTTATATATACACTTATTTATCATTCAATATTTATATTTATTCATATCTGTACATGATGGGTTATATATATATATATATACACTCGGTATACTTGTTTTATAGTTCTACCGTTGATTTATATACTTATACATTCAACATAGGATTCCCATACGTATGTATATAGTTACGCATTCAGTACACTTCCACACCCGATATACTCGTCGTTTCCAAGACCGTAACTTAAGCTGACACGCAGAAGAGAGACAGGAGGCATGAGGGGAAAGGACTCACCACCGCCGGACTGCAGCTGACCCGAGTAGCGGCTGTCAGGGAGTAACCGCGTGCGACAGGCATCCTGGACCGGCCCGACGCTGCTTCACTGCAGTCTGAGACGGTTCGACCCGGCAGCACTGGCTCGATGTGGGTCCAAGGTTAAGCGATAGGGTAATGCAGAAGGTGACTCGAGGAGTAAGAAGAACAACCTTACCTTCACAACTGTCCGGAAAGGCCCGACGCGGTGGCGGTTCCGCCTGGCTCGAGGCGGCAGCGATCCGGCTGGAGGCAAGACGGAGTCACAGGTCGGCTACTGGAGGCTGTAGACCGAACGTGGGGGTCGACGTACCGCTGTGTGCAAACAGGTCCGAGTAGCTGCTGTTAGCGATTTAGATCGGAAGGGAAAGATGGACGGAGGGGTACGACTTACCTAGCGGCCGCTGTCACCGGCGAACGCGGAGGCGGGGAAACCCGGCGTGGCGGCGTCGGCTGTCGGAGAAGGCGGAAGGTGAGTTTCGGAAACAGAGAAGAACATAAGGAGGGCAGCGGAGAAGAAACAGGCGGCTTACCGGCGACAGAGGCGGCACGGTGGTTCGGCGGTGAAGGTGCGGTGGTTCGGCGGTGAAGGCGCGGTGGTTCGGCGTGCTGGGGCTACTGTTCGTTCGTCCAGAAGAGAGAGATGGGCAGCAGGAGACGGCGTACAGTTGTTCTTCGGAGGAGGGTGAGATAGGTTAGACTAATTAGGTTAGGATTAGGGTTAAGAGGGGATTAGGGTAAATTAAAGAAATGGGCTGGCTGATAGGATATGTGGGCTTGCTCGTGGGCCATTCGGCCTGCTCTCCTATTAGAACGAGAATAGGAACTCGTTACTCGTCCAGTTTCTAGTTAGGTACGGAAAAATATATAATACGGAATTAGATTCTGTATTATCTTATTATTATTATTATTATTATTATTTTTTTTCAAGGTGTGAAATTTATTTCCGGTTATAAGGGTTCGTCATTTTATGTGAATTAATGTCACATAAAATGATAGAAATAACACCCGTTTTATTTCACTTTTAATTTAAGTACTTATTTATTTAAGATTGACGTTTCGGAAATCGGTTAAATTCAGGTTTAACGGAGTTTCAAAATTCCGGTTATTACATCAGTGCCCTCTTAAAAGAAGTTTCGTCCCGAAACTTAGAATAATTCTCTTCATCGCGCATTTCCTTTGGTATATTAAATTTTCTCGACATTTTCGTTGGCTACAAGCAACTACTCAATCATCAACAGAAGGCATGTGTCGCATAGAATGTAACGCCCCGATTTTAGGCGCGTTTCCGTTTTTATTCTTGCGGCTTTATCGATATTTAATGGCTTAATTTTTTTTTTTTATTAAAAGTAATTTACGACGAGAAATAACTTTCCGGAGTATATTCTTATTTTGGATGCGTTCGCGTATATCCGTGTTATTATTTTCGGAAAAGTCGGGAAAGTTTTCTGATTTAAAAATCCCGATCCGAATATTTCCGATCGAGTTATTTTATTTTAGTTTATTGAATTTAATTTATTTTCCTTCTTACTTCTCCCTCCTATCCTCCTTTTTCTATGCGAGGCAGCACTATTGGTTCTGCTGAAACCGACCCCTCGCTCCCTGCGTTAGCCTGCACCTACCCCATGAGCCTAGCCCGACCCTTGAGCGCTGATTGCCCTCAACTCTTCACGCTTGCAGCCTTCCCTCACCATCCATTCCTCTCCTCACTCCTATCCCCTGCTCTTCCTTTTCGTTGCCTCTGTTGAAGACAACACCTTCATACGCGTTTCAACCCACCACCTTTGCCCCATCTCGTAGCTCCCTTCCCCTCCCTTGTGACACTCGAACGCGTAGTAGCTGTTGAACAGCCCCTTGGGTTTGTATCCCTCTCTTCACCCCTGGATTGGAACTGCAGGAACCTTAATCATCTTCATTTTCTCAGTTGCAAGCAGCAATTGCAAGCAGGCCAGGGACTCTCCACAACGCTTCTGCCGCGCCGGAGACTACAACGCCCTCGCCCTCGCCTGCGCCGGAGACAGAAGGCCAACATCGGCCGCCCCGCGTTCCCCATCCTCCGCCTGCGCAAGCCTCCAGGAAGATAGGTTCGCCTTCGATCTTCACCGGAGAAGCGCCCACTGTTGCCGCCTCCCTCCTTGAGACCTGCACGCCACCGGGATGAGCCCCTCGCCTCGCCTGCGAGGCCGCCGCCCTGTGCTGCCCTCTGCCGCCGTTAGTACATCCCCTTCTCTAGCCCTGCGTGAGATCTAGCGGTTGAAGAAACCCTTTCCCTTATATTAAATCGGGCACCCTCTTATTTTATGTAATTACAAATTTTACCCACTGTTTTGCATTTACATATTTGGCCCAAATTTTGGAATCTTGCAATATTATCCCTGCTGGAATAAATTACATAAAATAGCCCAAAGATTTATTACAATTTATGACACAAGTTTCTAGCATTTCCTAAATTGCCCTTGACAATGTTTTTATGGGTTTTAAATTTTGGATTTACTTAAATTATATTCTTAATATATATACCATATATATTATGGTCATGGTGGATTAATTCCGACTTATGACTCAAAGATTAAATCATGGGATTTTAACGTTGGTTTTCAAAACGAGTTTTACCTTGGGTCTATGATGTTATACAATTTGCCCGGAATATATTTATGGTTTTAACTTGGGTTTTAAAAGTCAGGTTTTCCTTAGATTTATATATGTTAATTATTCCGTTCAAATGTAGCGTATAAGCTAAATTTGTATAGTTTTTGGTGTTAGGTTCGGAAGCATCCCGATAAAGACCTAACAAGTCCAAGTCGACATTCGTTGGTCGATTTCCGTCTTTTGACGTCGTGTGAGTATCCTTTCCCTCGATTTAGTTATGTTTAGTATTAGTATCATGCTAGGTTGGATAATCTAGCATAACTTAGAGTGAATGCCAAGTAGTGGTTATGAACCTTAGGTGAGTTTTGAGAATTTGATATTGCTTGATGGATTGATGTTGATTCTAAGCTTGAGGTGTTGATGTATCTTGTGAGGCTTGTGGGGTTTGAGAATTGGAGTATATGGTTGTTGAGATTATGGGCTAGTATATGCGTATCCTAGCCTATGGTTGATACCATTGAGATTGTTGACACTAGGCATGTATATCATAGTATGTGTTATGGGTTATGATCCTGCGAGATCATAAGGTCTAGAAGTCTAAGGACTTCTAGCTTGTGTTGAGAGTGATGTGAGCATGAGAGATTCTAGGATGTGGTCCTAGAATGTGAGCCAAATGATCTCGCGTAGATCATTTGTGTAGAAGTCTTAGACTTCTTTAGTTGAGCGAGTTGTTGATATAGTTATCTTCTTGTGAGCAGGTTGTGGACTCCTTCCCAAGGGAAGCGAGAGTGTTGTGAGTTGAGTGTGGCGATAAGGTAAGTCTCCGGACTTACTTAGCTCGTATTCTTTGTATTAGCATTGATGTGTGTTGGGTGGTGTGTGTTTACTGTTTATGTTATAACAACGGAACCGGAAATAGGATTACCGACCTTTATATTATTTTGGCCCAAGTGTATGATAACGGGCGGTGACATCATCTGCCTAGCTCTTGCGAGAGTCTAGGAGGTTCTCGGCGACTAGCCGTGCTGGTTTGACGGTCGGAGGCATCCGTACCGTTCCATGCCGGAAATAGGGACCGAGGCGGGACCACGGTGGTCTCGTGTCACAAATCTAAGTTGAATTAGAACGGGATATGACTTAATAATAATAAGATAATAAACCGGACTTGTGTGCTTTGGAGTGTATTGGGTGTTTATGATGATTGACTTGTGTTTGTGCCTTTCACCTTGATTCTAATGCCTCGAATATTAGCTAACGGTTTTATACCGATTGTTGTAGATTGTCTTGCAGGTTAAGAATGCGGCCGAGAGATCCGGAAGAGTGGGCAGCCGGGGTCCGTACATTTTGGGAAGGGTTTGGTTGGAGTCGTGTTTGAGTTTTGTATTCATTATATATTGTATGCCGCGTGTATGGCATTTGGTCTTTCGGTTGTATCTCGGCTGAAGTCTTTGGTTTGTATGGTTTTGGGTTTCTTTGCATTGCATAAAATGTATTTGGTTTTGGCCTTTATTTGTGCCTTGTTGCAAGATCCGGTGAAATTGTTGCCAGGCTAAGGGTCGGGACCCATTGTGAGGTCCCAACCCGTGGCACCCCGAGTTCCGCGGATTCGGGGTGTTACATAGAACGTAATCACTCAAATCAGTATAAAAACCTGGAAGATCAAACAACACAACATCCGAGTACTAACTCGTCAAAACAGGAGTAACCTCTAACCTCTCAAAGAACTCGGGATAGTTACGTCTAATACTCTCCTCAGTCTCCCAAGTGGTCTCATCAGCTCCTCGTCTAGACCATTGGATCCTCAACATAGGTATCTCCTTGGACCGCAGACGTCTAGTACTGCGCTCCAAGACAGCTACTGGGTACTCTACAAATGTATGGTCAGGCTCAGCTGTCAGATCCTCATGGCTGATGACGTGTCTCGGATCCGGAATATACTCTCTCAACTGAGGTACATGGAAGACCGGATGGATACCCTCTAGTATGGGTAATAGTGTCAATTGAACGCAATCAGTTTATATATATCAACTATTCCCTTTCTAAACTCACCTCTAAAGCTTTTGACGACTACCAAAATAACAATAAAACTTTCTTCCTTCTATTGAAATCATTTGCTTCCGACTTTTCGGAAGGTCCTGTCCATAAATTCTGAAACCATGAACTGAGACATCTCCCGGTACTTTAGTAGGTGGTTAATGCTCTTCGTAAGACCACGCACTTGGTCTTTTCTCCCTAATACGACTCAGTTGGACCGTTTCTCAAATAATACCTCATCACCTATTTCCTGTCAAGCTTTCCAAATTATATAACTCAAAACAAATCACAATCCCAAGTAAACCCGTTCATATAGATCTCTAGTTCCTTAACTTGAATTCATAGTTAATCTAACATTGATTTTCTTCAAACATACCCTTACTCTCTTACTCAACCGTAGTCTGTTCTTAATCAACCAGTAAGCAACCTCTAACCCAATTCTCTCTATATCCTTAAATCATCCCAGAAGGTTGTTGTTGCCTACTTGGGAAATCCTTCAAGGCGTCGGTATGGTTACCTCTTAGATCCGCAGTCGCTAATGTTTCTTCTTAACGGTACCTATTCATCAATATCAACTAACACTTTTACGTCCTCAGTTGACGTCGGTCAGCCTATAATTGACTTATCTCAATATCCCGGACTTACTCTTCTCATGCCTATAATGGCGTTAAATTCTTGGTGAGCATCATCTGCTCGCTTAATCCTTTCATGCTTCGCTAATTCGTTTTATTTTCCACCCTTCTGTTTCCTTAGGCTCTCTACTTCTCGAGCCTAACTGGATCATTCATCTTGACATAAATAGTCATTCCAAGTCTTCAACGATAGCTGGTGAGTGTCTTGGTAGTTCTGATGACTTTAGTTATCATCCCCTTGCAGTTCCCCTTGAATGGACCGTCGGTGTTGATGACTTGGGTCCCGTGATAATTGAGGTTACCTTGAACTTTCGAGTCCACCAAGGCCGTTCTCATATATACATTCCTTCGCTGGTGTAACCGACACTATTGCCCCCATGAAACTTCGTTGTTTCCACTACAGGGCTTCAACTCTTTGATACCGGCATTGCGATTTCTGTCAAATTCTTATATCTTTGAGGAGGTCAAAACCTCTCTACACTTGTGAGTCTATATTTTTCTTCTACACTCCATTGTAGGTATGCCTTCCATGCACCTTAGACCCTCATATCCGGGTCGACATTTTATCTCTTTTGGCCTCACAAGCTTGTCTTGTGAACTCTTCTACTAGGTGACTCGTCTTATACATTTTTCTTCTCTGCATCGGTCTCTAACTGTCTGTTGATCATTACTATCCATTATGTGTTGGAACTTCAGTTGCTTTGTACTCTTGCATAGATTTCCTAAGGACATCCTCATCTCAAAACTTTATTTAAAATTCATCACAACCCGAAATTTTGATACATGACTTTCCTTCTCACTAGATAAGTTATACACTTGGTTTACACTAAATCCATCATAGTGTCATCAGTCCGTTGGTATGATTTTTATTAAATTTGTATACCACACACTAGGTGCATATGATTTTCCTACCAATCAAATTTCTCGCATCGTATTTATTATGTCTTCCTTATACTCATGTCGCTTTACCTTCTTTGATATTTACACCCCGTATAATAGTTAAATCCCTTTGAGTTTTTTTTTTTTTTTTTTTTTTTTTTTTTGTACGCGCTTTGCAACTGCGTTGGTTGGTCTTATTACTTTCATCAACTCTTAGGTCATCAGTCCAGCTGCATTTTCCATGGAGTACCTCCATTCCTCCCTAAATAACGGTCTTTAGTCCTTTCGGTAACCATCTTATTGGTGTGATATCGGATCCCTATAACAACCTTTAGTCTTTCACTTTTACTCCTTCTCATGTCTGTTTTAGTCGACCTGTAGATTCTATCTGCAATCACCTCACAACTCGATCATACATTTCACCAAGGTTGTAAATCATACTCTTTATGTTCGTGCCGCCTCGGAAGTTCCAATAATTTTGTGTCACATCTTTAATCACAAGGGTTTTCCCTGTCAATCTAGACAGTCTGACCCCACTTTTCCTCGAAGAAGCACCATCAGTCCTACTTGTGTGGAATGCTAAGACATATGACATGTTTCCAATCATCTACTTCCTCTTAGTCTTATAGTTCTTCTTACAGGGATCCCTTCATTCTAACTCTGATATATATCTTTCGTAGTCAGTAGTAAGTAACTACTCCCAACAATTCCCTTTTCACCATTACTATCATCAAGGGTCATTACCGACCGTCAAGAGTTGCTCTTAAATCCCTTTATTAGAGTTATCATATTGGACTCCTTTAACGTTACCCTCTAGGCTACTAGTACTTGTATTGATTTAACTTCACCATTTTCGTCGTGGATCTCCGAAAGAAATTCACTAGATGTCGATAAAATTCTTTTATAACCTTGTGGTCATTCTTCTTATCGGTTAACTAACCATCACTAGTTAACCCGCACAAGTAACTTTTAAGTTGTCCAAGTAGGATGTAGTTGACCTTCTACAACATCATAGACTTACTTTTCTTCCATCTCTTTTGAGGCTTGATATACTTGGTGAAATATATCTCCTCCAGTCTCTCTGTTTATTCTTCTTTAGCTCCTCCTACAATCTACACTTTTGTAAGATTGTTATACTCTTACGAGTCCAGTTGTGTCATTCTTCTTCCATCAACAGACTTTTCAATCCTTCTAGGGTAGCTTGTAGGTACATCTCCGTGATTCTTTTACTTGAGTTATCGTCTATTTGCGGTTCTCTATTATGAACTTGTTGTGTTGTTAGCTTAAATTCCTTTTGAATGAGAAGTTATTGGGGTCCCTCGGGTTCACCAATACTCTTCTCACACACTCTTCTTCCTTGGGTGTTGCTTGTAATGTTGCCTTTACAGAAGCTGGTTATTGTTGTATCACAGTCTATGTCAAAATTCTCTTGTGTTCTATGAGATCACTCCACTTCCACGTTGGTGAAATCCACCTTTCCCTTTCTGGCAATGCGTAAGCTTCCAAGTTGCAGCTCTTTAATTCTTTCTATTTGGATGGATAATGTATCTCGTGTTGACTTCCATACTTTTGACTGTCTCGGTTATCAATCTGGATTGTGGTGGCAATTAGCTTGTTGAGAGTGATCATATTTTGCCTTGCTTTTGGCATCAACTTTCACTTCCTAGTCTGTCAGTGAGCTTAAATTTTATGTATCTCTTCTTGATCGCTACTATATCTCCCTTTTGGCTTTCATGTCTATGGCAATTTTCGACGTAATCCTCTTTGTTTGTGAAGTCACTTTACACAACTTGGAGGAGCCTCTCCGTTGTCGTTCTCAAATTCCTTAGTTGGCGATCATCTCTTGCTTCTCCGGAACTACTCTCTTTAATATCCGTCATTTGATCCCGTTGAGTTGATTCGGGATTCTCTTCTTGTCATCGTAATTGGTGTTGTCTTTGAGTCTTTTCACTTTTCCGTCTCGACGTTCCTCAACAAGCTCGAAGGAGTTGTCCGACGTTCGTCTACCCTAATGCACATAAGATGTGCATACTAATCTTCACGTTGTCACCCTTCAACATCTACTTAGATGTGTCCAAGGGGTGAGAAACTCATTATGTTACCTTTGTTAAGGAGATAACATAACTACACTTTCTACTAATCTTCGGCATATAACTATCTATATAACATATCTTTATAAATAAGCTAAAAGTCCAAGTAAAGTAACCTAAAGTTCATACTAAGCATACTGAGATCCGCGGTAGTAGTGGTGGTCAGCCGTACTTTTCTATACCCAACCAGACTATGCATGCATTTGAAAACCAAAGGTTTTTTTTTTTTTTTTTTTAAAAAAAAATTCAGATCCCTTTTCGGGTTCTGCTCAAGTACTTATTCGGTCTTTCTGAAGATTTCAAGTGCCATTGTTGCCAACCTAGAGCTCTGATACCATGTTGTAACACCCCGAATTTTTAGAACTCGGAGTATTACTGGTTAGGACCTCACAATGGGTCCCGACCTCAGTTTGACAACAACATTACTAGGATCTTGCAACAAGACACAAATAAAGAAACCGAAATTCATAAAAACCATGTTTTTAGAGTAATGAATGCAACATTGTCTAGCAGCCTAAAGTACTTAAACAAAAGAAAAGAACAACCGTCTTAACCAAAAGAAAGGAAAGACAAAACAACCCCAACCCCCCCACTCTAAGGAGTACGGAGACCCGGCTGACCACTACTTCCGGATCACTCAGCTGCTGATCTAACCTGCGGTAAATCTAAAACAACAACAAGAAGAACCGTTAGCTAGTTATCTAAATATTAGCAGAATAATAGCAGCACAAACACACTCAGATAAACATAAACACTCATCATGCTTTCAAACAGGTCCATTTTATTATCTAGCTTTAATTTACTCGTTCACTCTAGTGATACTTATTTTGTGACACGAGGGATTCCCAAACCTCGCCTCCGCCCCCGTGTAACCATCAGGAATGGATCCGATGCATCTCACCTTGTACCTGCATGGTCTGGGTATAGAGAACCTCCCAGTCTCCTGTTAGAGCTGGGCAGTGATGTCACGGCCCGTTATACATACACTTGGGCCTTAAACGTAATAATATCCGTCGTCCTAGCAAATTATTATTATTAAACACGCAAATAGCACACACAACTACTATCATTCAACTAACACTCAGAAACTAGCTAAGTAAGTCGCAGGGACTTACCTTGATCAAAAATCGCTTTCTCTAATCTCAACTCGGTCCGAACCCATGGTAACTCAAACGCCTGTCCAATAAGGCATGTGGATCAAAATCTCATCCAGATGTCCAACCTCATATAAAGGAATTACGGAAAAACTCTCTCACGGTAGGAGACCATTTTACCCTTAGTCCCAACATTCTCAAAGTTTATTCTTGAAATTTATTAAGTCCCCTTTGACTAGTTTCTCATAAATTTCCGTGTAGATACTTATAATTATAAGTTTAAAACTCGAAACATCCAAAAAGACAACACTCTTCATTCCCAGTTTCTATCTACCCTAATATATATATATACGCGTATAAAACATTGCTTCTCTAAGTAAAACTCGTGTATATACCCTTTACTTATTCTCACTTTTATATATACACTTATTTATCATTCAATATTTATATTTATTCATATCTGTACATGATGGGTTATATATATATATATATACACTCGGTATACTTGTTTTATAGTTCTACCGTTGATTTATATACTTATACATTCAACATAGGATTCCCATACGTATGTATATAGTTACGCATTCAGTACACTTCCACACCCGATATACTCGTCGTTTCCAAGACCGTAACTTAAGCTGACACGCAGAAGAGAGACAGGAGGCATGAGGGGAAAGGACTCACCACCGCCGGACTGCAGCTGACCCGAGTAGCGGCTGTCAGGGAGTAACCGCGTGCGACAGGCATCCTGGACCGGCCCGACGCTGCTTCACTGCAGTCTGAGACGGTTCGACGCGGCAGCACTGGCTCGATGTGGGTCCAAGGTTAAGCGATAGGGTAATGCAGAAGGTGACTCGAGGAGTAAGAAGAACAACCTTACCTTCACAACTGTCCGGAAAGGCCCGACGCGGTGGCGGTTCTGCCTGGCTCGAGGCGGCAGCGATCCGGCTGGAGGCAAGACGGAGTCACAGGTCGGCTACTGGAGGATGTAGACCGAACGTGGGGGTCGACGTACTGCTGTGTGCAAACAGGTCCGAGTAGCTGCTGTTAGCGATTTAGATCGGAAGGGAAAGATGGACGGAGGGGTACGACTTACCTAGCGGCCGCTGTCACCGGCGAACGCGGAGGCGGGGAAACCCGGCGTGGCGGCGTCGGCTGTCGGAGAAGGCGGAAGGTGAGTTTCGGAAACAGAGAAGAACAGAAGGAGGGCAGCGGAGAAGAAACAGGTGGCTTACCGGCGACAGAGGCGGCGCGGTGGTTCGGCGGTGAAGGTGCGGTGGTTCGGCGGTGAAGGTGCGGTGGTTCGGCGGTGAAGGCGAGGTGGTTCGGCGTGCTGGGGCTACTGTTCGTTCGTCCAGAAGAGAGAGATGGGCAGCAGGAGACGGCGTACAGTTGTTCTTCGGAGGAGGGTGAGATAGGTTAGACTAATTAGGTTAGGATTAGGGTTAAGAGGGGATTAGGGTAAATTAAAGAAATGGGCTGGCTGATAGGATATGTGGGCTTGCTCGTGGGCCATTCGGCTTGCTCTCCTATTAGAACGAGAATAGGAACTCGTTACTCGTCCAGTTTCTGGTTAGGTACGGAAAAATATATAATACGGAATTAGATTCCGTATTATCTTATTATTATTATTATTATTTTTTATTTTTTATTTTAAGGTGTGAAATTTATTTTCGGTTATAAGGGTTCGTCATTTTATGTGAATTAATGTCACATAAAATGATAGAAATAACACCCGTTTTATTTCACTTTTAATTTAAGTACTTATTTATTTAAGATTGACGTTTCGGAAATCGGTTAAATTCAGGTTTAACGGAGTTTCAATATTCCGGTTATTACATTCACTCCCTTCAAGTTCAAACTCTGTCAAGTATATTTCTAATCCTTTGTTGCCTTGAATGTCAGCTTGCTTGCTACATTTCCCGGTTCACAAATATGTTGTGTGACATTGAAAGTTGTGAAACCGTGTTCCTCGAATTCTCAATGTAACGCCCCGTTCTTTTGGGTGCGTTTCGATTTCTATTTTCTCCCTACTTTCGATTCGTTCGCAACACGAGAGTTTTTTTTGTTATTATCTTAAAAATATTTTTTTTCGACATGAAAATAATTTTCCAGGTATTTTATTGTTTTGGTGTACATATACGTATTTCCGTATTTTTATTTATTTTTTTTATTGGAAACGTCAGAAATTCCCGATTCGAAAATCCCGTTCCGATCGTTTAATCGAGTTATATGGCCTTTTCCCTTTTTATTTTTTTCGTTTATTTCTTCTTCTTTGTTTCTCTTCCTTCCCTCTTTTCTTTCTATTGATGATTGTACCTGCAGCCCTGTAACCCTTGCATCTACACCCTAGCCCGACCCCTCGTCAAACGCTGATGCTACCTATACCGGCCTATCCCGACCCCCTTGTCATCTGCTCAGCTCAGCTTCAGCAACCCTCTCTCCCTCACGCTACCTCCCTTCTGTTCTTGACAACAACTCAGTCTCCTCTCACCTTTGGTTCTCATCTCAACCTCTACTCTCCTACACCACCTTTCCGCCTCTTTGGATCATCCTCCACCTTCAACAACCACCTCCCCTCAGCAGCAGTAGTATCAAACATCAATACACTTTCATCTCTTCCCCTTGTGTCTAGCAATTTCAAACCTCTCCTCCAGTAATGGCAAGCTCCCCTTCGAGCCACTGGAGAAGGGTAGTCCGATCCTAGCCAGAGAACCGTCGCCCTAACTGAAGCACTGCCGCGCGAACGCCGCTAGAACTAGCCTCCACCTTCGCCTCCCCTGCGTGACGCCCTGCCCCAGCAGCTCCGCCCAGGATCCGCCTCACCGATGACCTTTCCTTTCTTCTCTATTCTCCACCACCGACTGCCTCTGTCGCCGCCTTGTTGCCGCCGATGTCGCCTCTGGAGAGACCCTCGATCCTGCCTTCGCCGTCGGACCCTGCGCTGCCATGAAACGCCGCCGCCTCCCCTTCCCTTGTGCGTGTTGCAATGTTGAAGAAGGGTCTTTTAGCGTTTCAAAAACCCTTGTTACTAATCATAGTCGGGCCCCACTCTTTTAAAATATTTACATAAAGCACCCTATATTTTGTATTTGTGTTTCTAGCCCTAATTTTGGGATTTCACAATTATATCCCTGCAGATTTAATTACAAGATTTGGCCCAAATTATTATTTACATATTTGACCCAGGTTTTTGGAAATTTAAATATTTACCCCTACAGCTTTAATTATGGATTTTAGCCCAAAGTTTTATTTCGGATTATGACCATAGTTTTGGAACGGGATAGTTTGCCCCGGAAATGTGCTAACGGTTTCTAACCTCGGGTTTTTAATTATGGAGATATTCTTATGATTATAATATATATATTATGCCCTTGATTGATTTAATTCAATTTGTGGCTCAAAGTATTTATTACGGTTTCATGACCAAGTTCCGTGAATTTCATATTTATGCCGGGAAGGTTTTGGCGGATTTTAAAGTGGGCTTTTGAAACCGAGTTTTTCCTTAGATTTCTATTTTTAAAAGCTTCCGTTCAAATTTAGCGTATTAGCTAAATTAGTTTATCTTTGGTCTTAGGTTCGGAAGCGCCCCGATAAAGGCCATCGAATCCAAACTCGACATCCATAGGTCGTCTTCCGTCTATTGACATCACGTGAGTACCCTCTCCCCGAGATTATGATCTTAATCGATCTAGTTATGTTTAGTGGTAGAATCATGCTAGGTTGGATCTAACATAACTTAGGGAAAATGCCAAGTGGTGGCTTTGAACTTTAGGTGAGGATTTGAGGATGATTTGAACGTTATAAGGATTGAGGTGCGTATGTTATCATGTGAGCTTTGTTGAGGTTGTGTTTATGTGTTTGTTGAGATTGTGGAGTTAGGATGGAAGTATTTAGCATGTGGTTATAGTTGAGATCTCGTGAGTTTATGAGGGATAGGAGAGTATCCTAGTTTATGGGAGTGTATGACCTAATAAGAGTATATAGTACTAGAAGTCTAAGGACTTCTAGCTTGCGTGAGTAGTTGTTGATTATCGTGCCCTGTCTTGAACAGGCTTTGGTTGTTTTCCTTCGGGAAGTGAGATCGGTTTTTAGCTAGCTTTGAGACGAGGTAAGTCCTCGGACTTACTTAGCCGCTTTTATGCATTATTTGGATATATATGGTGGTGTGTGTTTTATCGCTTTTGATCATGAAACCGGATTAGGACTACTTGACTATATATTATTTGGCCCATTCTTACTATTATTATCGGGTGGTGACATCACCGCTCAGTTTCCCGAGGAAGACTGGGGGGATCTCTGCGACCAGGCCATACACGGTATACAGGCGGGCTTCTTCATCACTCCCTCAGGGTATACGGGTTGGGCGCCGCCACACTCTTGTTGGTTACACGGGGACAGAGGCGAGAGTTATAAGACTCTCGTGTCACACTTGAACGAATGAATTAGATATGGAATAACCTAAAAAGATAATAAGTAACGGATGTGTATGTTTATGATCATGTTGTGTGTTTGTGTTCCTATGTGTGTTTGTGCCATATTATTCTTATAATGCCTAGAATGTGAGCTAACGGTTTTATACTGATTGTTGTAGTTGATGTGCAGGATAGGATGTGGCCGAGTGATCCGGAGGAGTGGGCAGCCGGGGTTCCGTACATCTTAGGTTGAGTTGGGTTTTGGAGTCCTTGTATTGTTGTTATTATATATTATGTTGATGTTGTTGTAAGGACAGCTGAAGTCTTTCCTTTCTTTTATTGTCGGGTTTCATAACATTACATAAAAAATGTATTTCGGTTTTGGCCTTTATTTGTGCCTTGTTGCAAGATCCGGTGAAATTGTTGCCAGGCTAAGGGTCGGGACCCATTGCGAGGTCTCGCCCGTAGCATCCCGATATCCTGCGGATTTGGGGTGTTACACTCATGGCAAAACTATATATGAAAATTTCACATGATCCGATTTTTACATCGGATTGTCACAGTGTATAGTTATGTAACTGATATGTAATTCTATTAAAGTTGAGCTGTCTCAATGCATATATTAACATTAAATTTCAAAATTAGGAGGGTGAATTGTAATGGAAAGTTTGGGTTATGATGAAGATCTGGCTATAAACCGAATCCATGCTTGGCATGATCAGATTCCAGGGCATGAGTTGGGCTCGATGTTAGCTTAAGGAAAAAGAAGACCTTAACCCATGCACATACATCAAGAATAGACTTGAGCCGGGTTTAGTGAAGAAAAGAAGATCTGAGTCTGGCTTACTTAGTTTGTCTAAGTGGAAGGAAACACGCAAGACACAATGAAATAAAGGAAAAATATAAACTATAATATATATTTAAGTTTGGTTTTGGTATTTGATACGATAAGTGGATTGAATCTTTTTGAGATCCAAGGGATGTAGGACTTGATGTTAGAAGATTTACGATTCCGTTTCGAAATCAAAACACTGTAATTGATCTAGACTTAAACATGAATCAACCGATATATCCGTATATGAATCGAAGACTAACCTTTATCCGTTTGAGTCTTCATCACAACCAAACGAGTCCGAATCGATCGTAAGCGCAAGCGAGTAATCTTCTTCTCCTTCCTTAATCCTTCACTTTGATTAATCTCTAATGGATGAGATTACTTTTTAATCTCTTTACTTATCTCTTGTTTCTTCTGTAAAAAAATGGCGTACTTTTGATTGCAGAAAAACAATTGTTTTCTTCTGTAAACAAAAAAACTGCCTCATACCCTTTTTTACAGATAACCGTCACTTTCTTTTAAATATATATATATATATATATATAATTTATTAATTAATTAATTTAATGAGATAAGTATATATATTAACTATTAGGCAAGGAAGGAGGGATTATAATTAATCCCGTAATTTTAACGTCTTTAACCGATACCGATCCATTACGGTTTCGACTTTATATTAAAACTACAAACTATAAAGTGGACTTAACTTTATATATTAAACCTAGACACATTTGCCACATAGAATATATATATTATAAATATTCTTACATTCTCCCACTTGGCATGTGTGTCAGCTTAATAGTTCAATATCTGTAATGCGGAAACTTATATAAGTCCATAAAATATCAATAATCCATAATTGAATCAAAATTGATTGGATCATGGCGGTCACATGTCATTGAGCGACATGATTCCTTCCAAGTATCACAAATCAATTCAAAATTCAATATTGCTTTAAGTTTGAAATACACTATAAGTCTCAAATTACGTGTCATCAAAAACAATAATTGTATACAAGTACGATGATGATGACAAGTATTGTAAAGCAGAAACATATCAATAAGTGAATTCAAAGTATTATAATATGATGAGCTAAATATAATTATAATAGCAAGGTCTTATCTATAACACCCATACGTTCTACATGGCCATTGAACGCCTTAGGTGGTAAACCTTTAGTTAACGGATCTGCAACCATCATGTCCGTTCTAATATGCTCAAAAAACACTCTATGTTTCTTCACTTCATCTTTAACTGACAAGTACTTTAACTCCATGTGCTTAGCACCCTTAGAGTACTTGTCGTTCTTCGAAAAGAACACGGCTGCAGAGTTATCACAATAAATTCTCAGCGGCCTAGCTATACTGTCAACAATTCCAAGCCCCGAGATAAAATTCCGCATCCACAATGCATGGTTAGTGGCCTCAAAGCATGCCACAAACTCAGCCTCCATAGTAGAAGTAGCAATGATAGACTGCTTCCCACACCTCCATGAAACAGCTCCTCCCACTAATTGAAACACATATCCGAACGTAGATTTCCTACTATCCACACATCCAGCAAAATCTGAATCTGAATATCCAATGACCTCTAGATGATCGGATCTCCTATATGTAAGCATGTGCTCTTTGGTGCCTTGCAAGTACCTGAGAACCTTTTTAGCAGCTTTCCAGTGGTTCATTCCGGGATTACTTTGATATCTACCCAACATGCCTACAGCGAAACTAATGTCAGGCCGAGTACATGTTTGAAGATAATTCAAACTCCCAACCACTGATGCATAAGGAATATTTTCCATTTCCTTTCGTTCCAATTCATTTTTAGGACCTTGCAGTTTACTAAACTTATCTCCCTTCTGAATTGGAACTATCCCTGCAGAGCATTTATCCATTCTATATTTCTCTAAGACTTTATTGATATAAGCTCTTTGAGACAAACCTAACAATCCTTGTGATCTATCCCGAAATATTTCTATTCCAATCACATAGGATGCCTCACCCATATCTTTCATTTCAAAGTGCTTAGAGAGATATTTCTTTATATCATGTAACATGCCTATGTTATTTACAGCAAGCAAGATATCATCAACATATAGGACTAAAATAGCAAATTTACTCCCACTGACCTTTATGTAGATACACCGATCAACGGTGATCTCTACAAAACCATAAGACGTGATGATATCATTAAACTTAAGATACCATTGTCGGGAAGCTTGTTTCAGTCCATATATTGATTTTCTCAACTTACACACCATATGTTCTTTGTTTGTGGTCAAGAACCCTTCAGGTTGGTCCATATATACTTCCTCCTCTAAATCTCCATTTAGAAAGGCGGTCTTTACATCCATTTGGTGAAGCTCAAGGTCATAATGAGCCACCAAAGCCAAAACAATTCTCAAAGAGTCTTTCTTTGACACCGGAGCGAAAGTCTCTGTGTAGTCAATGCCATCTTTTTGAGTATATCCTTTAGCAACCAATCTAGCCTTATACCTTTCAATGTTGCCCTTAGAGTCCCATTTAGTCTTAAAGACCCACTTAGACCCAACTGTCTTGGAACCCTCAGGCAACTCAACTAAATCCCATACTTGGTTGTCACTCATCGATTTCATTTCTTCTTTCATGGCAATTAACCAATTTTCAGAATTGTCAGTTTTCATGGCTTTCTTAAATGAAATTGGATCTTCATCAATGCTTAAGTCACATTCATTTTCAAGAGAATAAACCACATAATCATCTGGAATGGCAGATCTTCTTTCTCTTATAGACCGCCTTAATGATTCACGTAGTTCATTTGTCTCTTCTTGTACTATGACCGGTTCATTTATTTCATCGTCAACTAATGGATTTTGAACATCATTTTGTTGTTCCAAGTTGTCATGTAACTGTGATATGACAATTGGTACAACAACCTCAGAAGAAACCACAGGTGAAAGATCTTCAACCTGAATTTCTTGAATGTCAACTTTTCGTGGATCACCACTCCCACTAGTTTGACCATTCTCAATGAACCTAGCATTGCCAGTTTCTATGATTCTCGTACTATGGTTAGGGCAATAAAATTTATACCCCTTTGACTTATCAGGATAGCCAATGAAGAATCCACTAACTGTTCTTGGATCAAGCTTCTTTTCATGTGGATTATACACCCTCACTTCTGCAGGACAACCCCAAACACGGAGATGTCTCAAACTAGGTTTCCTGCCCGTCCACAGTTCATAAGGGGTCTTAGGAACTGCCTTACTAGGAACCCGGTTCAATAAATATGTTGCAGTTTTTAATGCGTGTATCCACAATGATAAGGGCAAAGAACAATTACTTAACATGCTCCTAACCATATTAATTAATGTACGGTTCCGCCTCTCAGCTACACCATTTTGCTGAGGTGTACCGGGCATTGTATATTGTGCACAAATGCCTCTATTTTCAAGGAACTTTGCAAATGGACCTAGACACTGTCCATTTTCATTATATTTCCCATAAAATTCTCCACCTCTATCGGATCTCACAACTTTTATTTTTCTATCTAATTGCCTTTCCACCTCAGTAACAAATACCTCTAAGGCATTTATAGAATGAGACTTTTCATGCAATAGATAAATATATCCATAACGTGAGAAATCATCAATAAAAGTGATGAAATACTTTTCACCGCTCCATGAAGGAACGTCAAAAGGACCACAAATGTCGGTGTGAATTAACTCAAGAAGTTGAGTGCTTCTTGTGGCGGCTTTCTTTGTAGTGTATTTAGTTTGCTTTCCTTTAATGCATTCTATACACACATCTAAGTCACTAAAATCCAAGTGAGGTAGGATATCATTTTTTACCAGCCTCATTAACCTTTCCTTAGATATGTGACCTAATCTTTGATGCCATAAGAAAGCTGAATTTTCATTAGATGTACTACGTTTAATGCCCACATTAGCTTCAACATAAAGCAAAGATTCAGAAAATTTAATATCAAGATTAAACCTGTAAAGTGAATCAATCAATGTACCACTACCATAAAATATATTATGTTTGTACAATGAAAATTCACCATGTCCAAACTTAATAATAAAACCTAAGTTGTCCAATCTACTAATGGAAACAAGATTTCTAGCACATTCAGGTACATAAAGACATCCTTCGAGATCTATATAACAACCAGTGTCTAAGATCAATCTGTAAGTCCCGATGCCCTCTATCTTTGCCTTCATCCTGTTTCCCATGAACAAATACTGTTCAGCTCCTCTTATGGGCCGGATCATACTGAATCCCTGTTTAATATGAGACACGTGAGTAGTAGCACCAGAATCTATCCACCAAGTATTATTAGGCACTTCTATAAGATTTGATTCAAAGGAAACAAAACTATAATGTATACCTTTCTTCTCAAACCAAGCCTTCCTTCTAGGACAGTCCTTCTTGAAGTGTCCCGTTTTCTTGCAAAAGAAACACTTCATTTCCTTCTTAACATGACCCTCATTGACTTTCAAAAGGTTCTTGTTCCTTCTGTCCTTTTTACCTGACTTACCCTTACTGCTGCTGGCACCATCATGACTTGTAAAATGGACAACTTGATCCTTTATCTTCCTTAATCTCCCTTCCTCTTGAACAAGCATGGCCTTTAATTCCTGAAAGTTCCATTTGTCTTTAATGGTGTTATAGTTCACCTGGAACTGACCAAACTCAAGAGGTAGAGAGTTAATGATAAATTGGACAAAGAATGTTTCATTAACGTCCATTCCCAAGGTCTTTAACTTTGCTGCCAAATTAGACATATACGTCACATGATCATGGATAGGCTGAGACCAGTCAAACTTTTTCGTAGTCAGCTCACTCATGAGGCTTCCTACAATTGACTTGTCCGCCAAATCCGACTGTGAATACTCCTTCACTTTCAGAAAGAATTCCTTTGCATTCTCTGTCTTAGGCATTGATGGCTTAATACTTTCAGCCATACTCATCCTCATGAGATTCAAACTCAGCCTGTTAGAACGCTCCCAATCCTCATAAAGAGACTTTTCAGCTTCGGAGCTATCCTCTGTAATGGCTGCTGGTATATTATCCATGAGTATAGCAAGGTCCAACGACATAATGCCCAAAGTAAATCGGACTTGTTCAGACCAATCATCATAATTCTGCCCATTGAATTTGACAACAGAGTTTGCAGATGCAGAGAAACTTGATGAAGCTGCAATAATTTATACATGCTTACCTATTAGTGCTTTGACTATAATACAGATTCAAATCATATATGTAAAATTTAAAACATGTATTCAAGTAACCTTTGGGCAATACTTAAACACACATACAATCATCGATGCTAAAATATACATTCAGTAGATTATCATGACATACATAAATCAAATAAGTATGCTGTCTTTGGATATACACACTATTCAACTTAAGTATCATAATTAATCTCTTTAATACTATTGACTATTTTCAAGGATCCACCTTTGGGTGATCTCCTATAATCATAACCAATAAATCAATTGTTCAATCAAATCACTTCATAGCATCTATTTAATCATGAACAATCGATCATATACTAAAATTTAAAAGTTAAACTTAATATAACTAGGCCACTTTGGTGACTAACAAGCTATATATAATTTTAACATTTAAGTTTAATTACTTTATTTCACTATACCCGCTTACAATATAAGATAACTGTTATTATTTTACATAATTAATAGTCACTGTATAAGCGCATGATTAAAACTAAAGTTAACAGTGCTGATAAAGGTATAAAATCAATTTAATGAATCTCATTAAACACGTACTAAATAGTTTAATGTATTCATATCTTTAAACCATTTACATGAATATAAATAATTACAGAAAACATGCATCATGTAATTAATTAAATGTCTTTCAATCATGAATGTCATCATCAATGATAACATGTACAGAAAGTCACTATAAGAACTTAACCATGTCTATATATTTATGCAATTCACTGCGCAGTAAAACATGATGAACAATACTGTGTCTAATACATTTATCAATGTGATGCACAGTGACTTAGGAATCATGAATTAAGTCATCAAACAGAAAGGGAAAACACCATTTATTTATATACGATTCTAATTTGAATTCTACTCGAATAAATCGATGAATCATGAAAGTCTAAAACCTTGCTCTGATACCAATTGTTAGAAGATTTACGATTCCGTTTCGAAATCAAAACACTGTAATTGATCTAGACTTAAACATGAATCAACCGATATATCCGTATATGAATCGAAGACTAACCTTTATCCGTTTGAGTCTTCATCACAACCAAACGAGTCCGAATCGATCGTAAGCGCAAGCGAGTAATCTTCTTCTCCTTCCTTAATCCTTCACTTTGATTAATCTCTAATGGATGAGATTACTTTTTAATCTCTTTACTTATCTCTTGTTTCTTCTGTAAAAAAATGGCGTACTTTTGATTGCAGAAAAACAATTGTTTTCTTCTGTAAACAAAAAAACTGCCTCATACCCTTTTTTACAGATAACCGTCACTTTCTTTTAAATATATATATATATATATATATATATATATATATATATATATATATATAATTTATTAATTAATTAATTTAATGAGATAAGTATATATATTAACTATTAGGCAAGGAAGGAGGGATTATAATTAATCCCGTAATTTTAACGTCTTTAACCGATACCGATCCATTACGGTTTCGACTTTATATTAAAACTACAAACTATAAAGTGGACTTAACTTTATATATTAAACCTAGACACATTTGCCACATAGAATATATATATTATAAATATTCTTACACTTGATCCAAACCTCTTAAACAAATCCTTGTGTACTATGTGTTCTTGGAACTAATCAATCTAGATCCGTTCTGTATGAGCTTTTATTTCTAGTAACGATTGAAATATACGTTTAACACTGACCGAAGGCATGTGCATATGCTGTGACAATTCTTCTATATGGACCCAATTATCCCACTAGAACTGTGTTGGAGATCTATTTTTCTTTTTCTCAGATTTGTTTTTTTTCCTTCTCATGTGCGTGCCTTCGCATATCCATGATTTACTAAAGGATAATTCTATACATCATCTTTTGTAAGTTTGTAACTCTTTCCAAGTCTTGCAAAGTTGGAGGCCTTGAAGAGGCATGCATTGCACCTAGTGTTTCTCTAGTCTTAAATGGATCTTCAATATTGCCACTTGAAGAACTCGTGCAAAAACAAGTGTGCTTAGAATATTCTTTTAAAAATTGGAAATTGCAAGGCATATCTCATCACCTACAAATATTTTGTTAATCAACGTTTTAATTGAAATTCCATCCTTACTGTATTTGTATGGTTACCGTTGATTAAAAAGGTTTGGTGTTCTCTAAATGGTTTCCTGCATAGTGAATTTAGCTAACTTCTTGCAAAAGGTTG